>JAUPFT010000006.1:31110966-31710966 GCA_036936625.1 Parnassius smintheus behrii
CTTCAACGCAAACTGCGTTACCGCCTCCAAGACTACAGAGACCACGAAAAGGGCAATCTCATGGAGAAAATCTCTCCCTCTCACACAGCGTACTACCGGATGGCGAGAGCCCTCCGGATAGACGCTATAACCCATACTCCCCCTCTGTCTCGTCCCGACGGCTCCATTGCCTTCGAAGACGAAGAAAAGGCTGAGTGCTTCGCGGACAGCGTTGCCGCTCAATGCTCTCCTAGCTCACAACCCACTGACCCCTTACACATTCAACAAGTGGAGGACGAGGTCCGACGCAGGAACTCGCCCCCTACCGCCTCTGACCCTATCACTGTGTCCAAAGATGAGATTTCATCTACGATCAAAGGACTTAAGCCCAAAAAAGCACCGGGCGCGGATGGTATCTCCAACCAAGCCCTCAAACACTTCCCGGAGCAGGTAATCGCCTTACTGGCCATTATCTTTAACGCCTGCTTCGAATTCAGTTACTTTCCCACCTCTTGGAAAGAGGCAACTGTCATTGGCATTCCCAAGCCAGGCAAACCTCTCCACCTCCCCTCCAATCACCGTCCCATCAGCCTCCTCAAGGCCATGGGCAAACTTTTCGAACGAGTCATTCTCGTGCGCTTGAGGCGCCATTTGTTTCCCACAGACGGCGACCCTCTTGTCATCCCACAACAATTCGGGTTTCGAGCCAAACACTCGTGCCCCCAACAAGTTCACCGCATAGTGGAATACATCCTCAGCGGTTTTTACCCTCGCCGTCAAAAAACCATCGCGGTCTTCTTTGACATTGCCAAGGCATTCGACAGAGTCTGGCACGAGGGCCTTATCTACAAACTGTACGACTTAGGCCTCCCAGATCGTCTCGTTCGCCTTGTAGCCTCCTATCTGAAGGATCGTACCTTTCGTTTTAGACACGAAGGCACGCTATCCTCTACCCGTCAAATAAAAGCCGGTGTCCCTCAAGGCTCTGTGCTTGCTCCCCTCCTATACATACTATTCACCAACGACATCCCTATCCCGTCGAATGGTGTCAAACTAGCCCTCTTTGCAGATGACACAGCCCTTTACTCCAAAGGCAACTCATTACCACAGATTCGGAACAAGATCCAAAAGTCAGTAAGCGACCTAGGAGCTTGGTTCCAAAAATGGCGTATCGACGTAAACCCGGAGAAAAGCTCCGCCGTTTGCTTCGAATATAAACGACGTCGTCTCACCACCACTCCGCCAATCAGGATGTTAGGAACCCCTGTCCCATGGCAAACTAAAGCCAAATACCTAGGCGTCACCCTTGATGCAAGGCTCACTTTCGAGCCCCATATCAAGAAGGTTACTCGCACCGCACGTTTTTACATGGGTAGGCTCAACAGCATGTTGGGCAGACACAGTAAAATGTCCCTCCGCAACAAGCGAACCCTATATAAGGTCTGCATACGACCTGTCATGACCTACGCGGCCCCCATTTTCGCACATGCTAAACCCAAAGCCATCAATGAACTACAAATAGTTCAAAATCTATTCTGTCGTAGGGCCACTAACTCGCCCTATTATGTCCGTAATGCCGACCTCCATCGAGACTTAGAGCTCCCAACAATCCAGCAGTTCCTCAAATCACTCTCTGAGAGATTTTTCAAAGCCTCAGAGTCCCACCCAAATCATCTCATTCGTGAGACAGCTGCCTATGCAGCCCCTATCCACACTCGCTATAGTGTGCGCAGACCGAGAAACTCTCTCTCGGACCCCCCCAACAAGCTTTCGGCTGACCTGAACTGCCTCCTGGCGGCTCGGGCCGAGCCTACATAACACATCCATTAATCTGCCTTAGTTAGGCATTCTTCTAAGCGGCTTTTCGCCGCTTGCGCCCTCCTTTCTGCCAAGGAGGGTCGCGTTCGTATACGGCTTAGAGATCTCCAGTCAGATCGTTAAGCCATTTCCTAAAAGGTGGTGTTTAGTGGGTAAAAGTCGCCACATAACCACGCAGCCGGCTGCGTGGTATGCTATGAGCATTCACCACCTCCCTCCCCCGCTTTCCGGAGGGTTGCCCATATTTGCTTCGGGCGCAAAAAAAAAAAAAAAAAAAAAAAGCAACATGCCCATTTGGCCCGAGAGCCGTCGACGCGTACACATCGTGTTGATAGTTATTGATTGCGTGACCGACATTTTCATTTTATTTTTAAATTTGCATTTAATTATTAGAAAATAGCCTATGCCCAGTTTTGTTTTGAAATTATTTGATTAAAAGTTTGTTTGTGATAATCGTTTCTTTTTTAAAAATTAAATCGTTATTTCATTTACAAAATCAGAATTGGCATCGTAGCCACTATCCATTTTCGTTTGTTTTCCGTTTTAGTTTCGTATTAATTACTCAAAATGACGGATCACGAACGACGCGGAAGCCGTTGTTATAGTCGAGAACCGAGTAGGCGACGTAGTAGGTATCGGGACCGTACCCCGGACCGAGATCTTAGGCGGGACGTACAAATGATGCGAGCTCGTTTACAAGCATTAGAAAATCAGACGACCATATCATCGGCACATTCGAGACAGTCACCGGAGAGGCGAGATTCGCGTGGCTCTCCGCGACGCGGGCGCTGCTCGCCGGCGCCGTTACCGACAGCGCGGCGCCAGGCGGACGCGCCAAAGCGGCGCCATGCAGACGCGTCGGAGCGGCGACGCAAGAGTTCTCGCTCTACCAGCGCAACGTCACAATTATTGGAGCGGTCCGCGCAGACGCTGCGATCGCATACGCCGCCTTTGCCAACGATGACCTCCGAATCGGCCGCCTAATTTCGTGCCGGCCCCTCGGTGGAAACCTCGAGGCAATAACCTGTGGCTGCCAGTGAGGTGTCGGTAACAGATCGCATTGTGGATGCTATTTGTTCCATCAGCAATCGGGTGAGATCTGACCAAAATTATTTTATTTCTTGTTTTGATCCTAGTTTACATAACATTAGTGACTGGTGTGAGCAAAATTGTCAAATAATCGGAGTGATCACGAGTGTCTTGCGCGAATAGGAAATTGTTTGAAGGGCGATGCTCGTTTGTGGTTACGCGAGTGGGTTACGAGTGATCGTACGTGGAGTAATTTCAAAAAGGAATTTACACCGTTATGCCCGAAAACGCCAGATATTGCAAACATTTTGTATGAAGTTATGTCGACAAATTCAGATAATTATTCCACGTACGCTGACTACGCTCGACGCTCACTGCTTCGGCTAAGTGTTGTTCGTGGACTCAGTGACGAACTTATTTCGGCAATTGTGATACGCGGTATTACCGATCCCCACATTAAAGCATCAGCCATTAATGCTAAATTATTGCATCAGGATTTAGTCGGTTTTCTCTCAATTTATGTGAAACTTTCCTCTTCTAGGACTCGTCCTCAATCCACTTTGCATAATAATTCGAATAATAATAAGAATAATTCAAGTCCGAGTACACAAAATAGAAAACGAAAGTTGGAAGAGGGCAAGTGTTTTTCGTGTGGGCTTCGCGGACATAAACAGGCTTTTTGCAAGAAAATAAAAACGATTCAAATGAGACCCCTAACCTTAACGGCTCCGGTGTTTCTAAGCCTTCTACGTCATTTAAATCGGAACTTTGTTCATATTGCAAAAAACCTGGTCACAAAATGGATCAATGTTTTGCAAAGCAAAAATCTGAGGCACGAAACAAAAACAATGTCAATTTTTGCGTTGAAAATAAGGATACCCCGAAAAGCAACGTTGTTGTAGCCTTAATTCAGGGTGTTCCGGTGGACGTTTTGATCGATAGTGGGTCGACCATATCTCTTATATCGTCAGCATTATTGAAACATTTTGATTGTGCACATAAGCCTAGTTTTCGCATTTGACGCGGATTGGGTAGTCAGGAACTTGAGACTACTTCCTACGTAACACTGCCAATAGAGTTTGACGGCTTAACGCTCGAAGTAGATTTGTTCGTGGTGGAGTCCAAGTTCATGAATACGCCTATTATTGTGGGAACTGACGTACTCAATAGGGAAGGTGTTCAATATGTTCGCACCCGAGATTCTCAATCGTTAACTAGGAAAGCGACTAATTACGAGAGAGTGATGGCTATTCAGGCTGATAAGTCAATCTCAGTCAACACGCCGTTAACTGGTGACCAGCTACAGCGTTTGCTTGATATAATAAACAAGTTTTCTGAATATTTCATTTCTGGTACTGCGACATCAACTGTCAACGCAGAATGTATGACTATAAGACTGACTAGTGACACTCCCATTAGCTACAGGCCTTATCGGATGTCTCACAATGAGATATTTCGGGTTCGTTCGGGTAGTTAGTGACCTTGTTTCAAAGGGGATCATACATGAGTCGGAATCGGATTACGCGAGCCCTATTCTTTTAGTAAAAAAGAAAGATGGATCGGACAGAATGTGCGTGGATTTTCGCAAGTTAAATGAAGTGACTGTTAAAGACCGATTCCCACTCCCACGTATAGACGACTACATAGATCGATTAGGTCATAACAGGTACTTCACCAGTCTTGATATGGCTACTGGTTTCCACCAGATCCCAGTCAGCGAGGGGTCCATTCCACTCACGGCATTTGTCACGCCGGAGGGGCATTTTGAATATCTAAAGATGCCTTACGGCCTAGCCAATGCTCCGGTTGTGTATCAGCGTATCATATCGAAAACTCTCCGAAAGTTTATTGATTCTGGTGATGTACTTGTATATATTGACGATGTGCTGATATTGAGTAGAACAATAGACCTGGGTTTTGACCTTTTGCACCAAGTTTTGACAGCCTTGTTCTTTTCTAACAGAAGAAATTGAGTACCTCGTCCGTAAAATTATCCAGGGTCAGGTACGACCGAGCCCTAGCAAAGTCAAAGCCTTGGTCGAGTCCCCAGAACCGAAAAATGTGAAACAGGTTCGCCAGTTCTTGGGCTTAGCCAGTTATTTTCGCAGATATATACCGTACAGCTCTAACTAAAAAGGGGGTTGAATTTAAGTGGAGCAAGGAACAACAGACTGCGCGTAATGACCTAATTGAATGCCTAACTGGCGAGCCTGTTCTCGCAGTATATGACCCGTCCTTGCCGTTTTTTGTTGTTATTGAAGTCCATACGGACGCTAGTTCCGTCGGATACGGGGCTATTTTGCTGCAAGTGCACGAGGGTGGCCACAGGCGAGTGGTTGCTTATATCAGTAGGCTCACACAAGGAGCCGAGAATAGGTATCACTCTTATGAGCTTGAAACCCTTGCCACGCAAGTAAAAGCATTGCAGCATTTTCGACCTTATCTTGTGGGTGTGCGTTTTACTGTCGTTACGGATTGTAATGCGTTAAGGCTCACACATAGCAAGAGAGACCTGCTTCCAAGGGTGGCTCGTTGGTGGGTCTACCTACAGGACTTCGATTTCGTCTTAGATAACCGTAGAGGCACTCTTATGTCCCACGCCGATTATCTGAGTTGGAACCCTGTCAGTGTGTGTACAGTTCAGAAACCTCAGATTTGGGCACAGATTGCTCAGGCTGCCGACGAGGAAACTCGGTGTCTTATACAAAAACTTAAGGATGTGCAATTAGATGCCACACGGTATGTGGTCAAGAATGATGTCCTCTATGCGAAATATTCTCCTACTGGGGAACCTTCCCGTTTCCTCCGTTACATTCCTAAAGGACATCGACTCAGCCTTCTTCGTGTCTTTCACGATGAACATAATCATTTGGGCGTTGATAAAACGGTCAATTTGATAACCAAGCACTTTTGGTTCCCTGGGCTGCGATATTTCGCACAAAAGTATATTTCACATTGCCTAGTGTGCATTGCTCATAAGAAAATAGCGAAGGCCACATCCCAGCCTATTAACTCTTGGGAAAAACCAAACCTCCCTTTTGAGACCATTCATATGGATTCCCTGGGTCCCTTGCCTGAAGCAGATGGGTATCGTTATGTCTTGATAGTTATCGATGCATTCTCCAAATTCTGCCTCCTTTACCCTATGTATCGTCAAGACGTTAGCGAACTGAAGAGACATTTCACCAACCTCATTTCTCTTTTCGGGGCGCCAAAACTAATAGTGGCTGACAGAGGGCGTATGTTCCAAAATGCAGAATTTCTTAACTGGGTTGAAACTATGGGCTGTAATACTCACTTTATAACGCCCGAGATGCACCGATCGAATGGCCAAGTGGAGCGTTATTGCAGAACGGTGTTAAATATGGTCCGTGTTGAAACCAATTATAGACAAAATTCATGGCCAAGTGTAATGTGGAAAGTTCAATTGGTGTTGAACATCACTAAACACCGAACCACGCAATACTCTGCCCTTAACTTACTGATTGGAATTGAGGCAGCCACGCCCCTCACAAGAAGCTTGGTACGCGATGTGGCTCTTGAGGGCAGCAGTCCTAATAGAGAAACCCTGCGTGAAATGAGTAGGCAGAGAGCATCTGAAAGACTTCAGCGGAACCAGCATTAACAAGATGCTTATGTAAATCGGGGGAGGCAGCCTCCCCGGGCGTTTAAACTAAAAAGTTTGGTCTTCGTGAGAAAGTAGGCGCAAGCAGCTGGGAAGTTGGACTCGTGTACTATCGCGTCGTAAGGCTGCTACCACAAGGGCGCTACGAACTTCGACTCCTGACCGGCTCCTACGGGAAGTCGACTCAAGCGGCGTCGGAGTACATGATACCTTGGCATGGAGAGTGGACTCCTGATGTATGTGCTGCTTACTTCAGTGGTGAGTACTTTGGGCCCTTGTTTGTTATGTATGAAGCTTCATATGTGTTAATCTTGTGTGTGGTCGGGACAAGCTTCACGTCGTGCCTCTATCCTGACCTGATATTAAGTTATGCTTCACGTCGTGCCTCTAACTTAATAAATGCTAAGATACGCTTCACGTAGTGCCTCTTTCTTAGCTGAGATTATCTGCACATCAAATTATTGGAGATACGCCTCACGTAGTGCCTCTTTCTCGGTAATTTGGTGCGCGCTATTTATTTTAACGAAATGTTAATAAAAGCTAAGATAAGCTTCACGTAGTGCCTCTTTCTTAGCTGCAATCATCAGCACACTAAATTGTTGGAGATACGCTTCACGCCGTGCCTCTTTCTCAGTAATTTAGTGCGCGCTATTTATTTTGGATTTTAGTTGTGAGTCACGTAGACTCAGGTGGTATTTGTTAAATCTTTTGTGCTGATTCAGACCACGAAAACGAGGAGTCAACTCTCGCTTCTGCCGGGGTTCTCTCGCCAGCCAGCCAGCCTGCCTCCGAGCCACAGCCTAGTACATCTGGGGTGCAGCAGCCGAGGAGTGCTGCTGTTGATGCATCAGAGCTTCACGTCTAGCTTGTGACGTCACCGCCTCACGTCGAGCCAGAGACGTCATCACTTCACGTCGAGCCTGCGATGTTGCCGCCCCACGTTCCTATGCCAGCAGGACCAGGAATTTCCATGCCTCTGCTGGAATGAATAAAGGATCAAAGGAGCCCGGGGACGGTCTCCTGTCAGGAGAGGCCGTATTGGAGGAGAAGATATGAAGACAAATCTGTCCCTATAAAAGGCAGCGCCACCCAGCAACATGCCCATTTGGCCCGAGAGCCGTCGACGCGTACACATCGTGTTGATAGTTATTGATTGCGTGACCGACATTTTCATTTTATTTTTAAATTTGCATTTAATTATTAGAAAATAGCCTATGTCCAGTTTTGTTTTGAAATTATTTGATTAAAAGTTTGTTTGTGATAATTGTTTCTTTTTTAAAAATTAAATCGTTATTTCATTTACAAAAATATATATAATCGACCGGGGAAGGACCAAGCTCTCACAGAATACTAGTATAAAATAGCGGCTTAACGCTACTATGTTTCTCATGGTAATTGTCGAGACCCTTTTTACTGGAACGAGGCATTCCATCTTAGTCCTCACGCATCTGCATTTTGGTTCGTGATAGAGGATAGATGTAGATGTCAATGGGTCACAGCAACCACTTAACATCAGGTGGACTGAGTGCTTGTTTGTCGCCTTTGTCCTATAAAAAATATAATCTAAATAATATATAAAATCAGAAACTTATACATATATAACTATAAAACATATATATTCATATACATATGTATACGCGCGTGCCTAAAGGTATGTTTTAGCTCAATAAAACAGTAGGAATTAATAAAACGATGTTTATTAATCAAACACTTAATTTAGAGGGGTTATCACATTCCAATGTATTGTTGTGATTGCTTTATCGCAGTTTTACGTACAAGATATTTCAATGTAGTGTCAAAATATTGTTTCATGACATCCATTAGTTTTTAAAAAAATCGTGAACATTTACACGTAGTTGTTTTTGAATAAGTCATTTATTCTCGTAGTATAAAATTCGATTTTCATAGATGGCGATGCGGACTTTGTCTCTTCGGTTTAAGAGGCCGTGCAGAAAATTTATTCGATAGAGTTTAGGCAAATTCATTGCGGTGCTATCTTTGTGGGCGTAGTTTACGCACACACGGCTAAAGACATTTTGATCCTTTAGTTGATAATTATTTTAGGATACATAGTAAGTACGGTTTAGAAACAAAAATCTGGGATGTTTTTGTATAATAGTTTAGTATATTTGTTACAATCAACATAAAATGAAAATAAAAAAGAAATTTGTTAGACAAATACACTATGCATACATATTTAAGTAATTCATTGTTTTCGTTCTGCGATGTCAATAATGTCTTTGCTCGCAAATCAAACATCGTGATTTTATTCAAACAAAGTTTTTGTAAATGCAAAACATTTAAATTTAAATATTAGGCTGTATATGAAAAACGGAATGTTAAAGGGATAAATAAAAGAGAGAGCACGAGTGCGTGACGTACACGTCAAGTAAATACTTTGATTTTAAAATTGATAATACTCGTTTCTTTTATAATATTTACTCAATGTTTTGAATTTATTTTTATACATGAGGGATACAAAGTACACATTTTGGCAAAAATAAGCCGAACATTCGGCCTATTTATTTTAAATCTATGTCCAATATCGGTTAAAATAAAAATAATTAAAATGTTGTGTCTCTCAGTGGCATTGAGCGAGTTTTTCTTGAATCGACTATTTCTAGTAAAAGTAGTAGATTTCTACAATACATGCCGTATTGTAGAAATCTACGAGCCTTTTTTTACAAAAAATTTATTTACAAAGAATGGCACGTTGATCTTTATAGGATCATCACCGTGCCATAGATCACAATTTAGGTATCTTAATTTTGACCCAATTCGATGCAGCCGCGGGTGGTATTTTTGCATTATTTCATGCGGAGATAATGAAATGCAACAGTAGACATAATCGTATTTCATTAATGGTATCTGAAACGGGTACTAATCATTAAAAAAACTATCAAAAATAAAATATCAATGAACATAGCAGACGTACTGAGACAGCAGCCGGGTCTAACTATTAGGTACTAAGAACCACCCAGGTGATCTCATACGAAGAAAAAAATCATCATAATTGGTATAGCCGTTTAGGATAACAAGAATTACGAACACGCACACCTAAACTTTTTATATAAAGACTAGGCGTGCAACATATTATTATTCTTGATAAACAAACTATCCAAAAAAAAAATACTTACCCTGATCAAAATTTGGTGGTCGGCGTACAATTTCTGGAAATGTTTACGTAAAACACGGGGGCGCCTGTGATGCAAAGTGATACGTCCTCGCTCTGGGAAGGCCCGGTCGTCACTGATCGGATCGATTTTGCGCAGTTTCGCCAACTCCTAGAAGTTCGAGTCGCTAGACTCAACATCAAAAGTCGCTAGAAAGTCGCTAAAACTAATTCCACCAGAAGCGAACGCAGGATTTTGTATGGGAGAGGCAGAAGAGTCCACCGGCATACAGTGTGAAAGGTTGGGATAGGTATGTGAAAAAAATTAAAAGTAGGTACATAAGTAATTAGATTCTAATTCAAATACACATCGTATAGAACATAGGTACCTACATATAAAAAATACTTTTAATTAAATTATATAATCATTGTAACAATCACGAAACGTGCATTTGCATTTGTAATAAACAAATAAAAGTAATCAAAATTACAATAAAAAATATTAAATCAGTTACATTCATCGTCGTCACTTAATAAGTCAAATAATTCTTCAGTCTTAGCTTACTGCTTGCTTTGATTGCTTTTTGGCTACATCGGCTAATGCATTAGTGTTATTCACTTTTAATGTTTCTTCAACATTTAACATTGACATTTTTTTCAGGATAGTGACGTTGCTTGGTAGTCTTTGTTGAATCTGCTTTATGAGTTTCAGACTAAACTCGATGCATCTCTTTTTTAAATAAATTTTATTTTCTTGAGACAAACTTGACTCCAACATTTTCTGTTCAAACGTATAGCCAAGGTGCGGATTCGCGTACATACATTCGTTTGGAACTGGTATTGTCAACAAATCAAATGTAGGAAAAACTATGTTTTTTCCGAGTGACTGCATGAGAAAGACAAGAGTATCTAATAGTTTTGTGGGATCATTGTCTTCCCCTTCAAATGATTTTAGTGCTATTTGTACGTCTTTTAAAGTTTGTTTAAGATAAAGCATGTAAAGTTGATTTGAGTCATCACAATACATTCTGTACAAAAGATCAGCTGTGTAGCAATTATCATTACCCATTGCAAATGAAAAATGTAGCTTTAGTTCTTCCCACTGCTCCAGAATCCTACAAACAGCTGGTTCAATTGAGAGCCAACGGGTTGCACAGACTTTCAAAAATTTTAGCGGCTGTTTACCATAATTTATAGTCTCATAAACCTTTTATATTCTTCTTGTATTTTAGGCGAAATAGAGAATCAATTGTATGTTTCCCGTACAAGAAACTCTATGTTTCTAGGTATAGTATTTACGGAGGCGTGTGAAACCGCAAGCTGTAGAGAATGACAAAAGCAGCGAATCAATATCAAATGTTTTAAAAGCCATGTTCTTTCTTGAGTATTTCGACGATACCATTATTTACTCCCACCATCACAGAAGCATTATCTGTACCAATTCCTATCATATTCGCTATTGAGATTTTAAGATCTTTCAAGGAATTCACAAGAACAGCAGTCAGATTTTTTGCATCTGCATATTCTACTAAAGCGAGCTTTAGAAATGCTGATATAATGGCTTGGTTTTTTACACTATAATACCGTATAACGATTCCCAGTGTTTTTGAAACAGAAACATCTGTGGATTCATCAATAAGTACACTATATTTTCGGTCACCTATGTCTTCAACCAATGGTTGTGTAAAATATGGAGCCAATACCTCAGTTATTATGTTAGTACACTTTGTACGATGTAATTGCATATTTTGAGCGCCCTCATCATTGGCAAACACCTTGTTACACAGTTCGCCTAAATGATCAACAGCTAAAATTGAACAATGTTCTGCAATAAATAAAGAAAGGACACCTTCCGCTTTGCTTGATATTCTAACTAAAGTTTTCGGGGCAATTTTAAAGGGTAAGGTGGCCTGTGTTTTTTTAAATCCAATTTTTGTTTATGCTTATTAGTTTTCGCATGTTTTCTAATATCGCTCAATTTAGCATAAAACTCTGACACATATTTGACATCTTGCTTTAGATGAGTCTCCCAAAACTGGTTTCAGCCATCCCTTAAATTCAGATTCTGCTTCCCACAATTTTTTAACGTATTGCTTTTTTTATTAGGTAAATCCACGATTTAAGCTATCACAAGTATCACAACACGAGTTTAAGCACTTTATAATTACTTAAAGTTAATTCAAAAGAGAGCGAGCCGGATGTTATGAAACAATCAACTGAGTCGATGGATGTCAAATGTCAAACCGATTGTGCAGTATACAAAGCATAATGTCCGGGGATTCCCCCGTGTGCCCGTGACCGACCGCCAACCAATGAAAGAATCGAGCTATTGAGCAGTGTTGCCAACTCGGCTACATGCCATATTAAATAGTATTTATGAATTAAAATCTTGTATAGGTACTAATAGGTTAATGTAAAACTTAGATTTGGAAGAAAATTGAAATGTTTTGATTTGAATATGTTTTTAAAGAGACTTTAATTTAATAAAGTTTGGTGCGTTTGTTTTCCTTATTGTATCTCCCGGCACTGTATCGAGTTGACTAAAAATTTATCCAATAATAACTCTAGAACTGATTTAATTTATACCTACTACAAAAGTCGCTAGATAAGCCTCTAAACTATTTTTGTCGTCAAAAATTTTTTTTAGTCGCTAAGACTTAAGCAAAAGTCTTCATTTCTAGCGACAAACTCGCTAAATTGGCAACACTGATTTTGCGCGGTTGATAATATAGTTCACTTTGCCATTTAGTAATAAACGAAATTATTATTTATTTATGAAATAAAATTTAGTTTCCAATAAAGGATTATCTTAAGATTAATGTGTAATTTTTTTAATTGATTAAAAGTGTTTCTATATAATAGAAAAAAATACTTATTTCGAACGAAGTTTTCTGGAAATTACGTTATTTGAACAATTTTTTCTGCTATATTTGGGTAGAAATTAAAAAAAACTGATCTGGCTACAAACAAGTAGACCGTATACTTATGTTATTTATATTTTTTAATGTTTGAAATATTTTGTAGTTTCGTTGTAAAACGAAGACAAAAATCACTTGATCGTTACTTTTCGGAAAAAGGGTTGTGAATATTGGTGATTTGCCATTATTATATAGATAATATGATACATCCCTTCAAGCTAGATATTAGATTAAGAACTAGAGTATTATAATAAAAATAAAAAAGTTAAAATTCGTTTTCCTGTTCACACAAACAGTGATCAGATTTGTCCGAAATGAGTTGATTTCGCGCACGGGGCCTTAAGGACTGCTCGCAAAGTGGCGCTCATGCGAAGGCTTTGAGTGTCCTATATAATATATTACCTATGGCTTTGAGTTTTAAATGATTAAATCAAAGTTCTTTAGAGAAAAATAAAATAAAATAAACCTCCAAAAATGAAACGTGTAGATTATGGCGTGTAAAAGTAAGGAGTACCAATTCCCATAGTAGAATAGTTGAAAACGTGGTCATCTGTAAGCAGTAAATAACAGTTCAAAAACTCTTCACAACAGCGCTGGAGTAGCTACTGGGATGAAATGAACTTAGCAGTTGTCGACGGTTTAAGTGTGCTGCTAAACTGCTCAGTAGCCCTAAAATCTAAAATAATTTTATTTAGTAAATATAACCTCGAAAAAGTCGTCTATCCCACTAATATTTTTCGGTGCGTTCTTTAAAATTTACCCCATAGCTATAGTGGCGCCACCCTCATTTAAAGGTTTTTATGGACCCTTTTTAATACACAGTCTGTACTCCTTACTTCTACACTCCGTAATGTAAATACACTAGACGCGTGACGCAAATATCCCCGCGCATGGAAAAAAGTTTAGAGTAATTACTAGCATAGAGAGAGCAATGATTTCAAAAGGAAGGATACGCCCGTCGTAATGTTTTACTTAGTCATAATTTCTTCATACAAGAAAAAGTAGCACATGTGTCATTATACAAACGTCATAACATGACGTAACCAGGGTCGGATTTCGTAGTATAATTATCGTACTTTCACCATTATTTCATAGTGTGTATGTAGTATCGTAATAATACTAAATGAAAATACCATAATTTTACCGTAAGGTCGACCGACTTGTATTATTATTGGGTTCTTTTACTTTTTACTATTAACCCTACGATATCGAGATTTTTTGTATTGAACATGAATACCGCGTTTTTTTTTAAATTGGCATTAGCTCCATTTCTGTTCAATCAGTGATCGATCGATGCATTTATGTTGTATGTATCCTTGATACAACTATAATGTGGATAAAAACTCTATGCTCCGGAAGCAATCGGTTTAAAAACAGAATTTTAAAATATTTTATGAATCAGATTTTCAGTTTCAATTTAGTAGGTATAGTTCCTTTTGTACTCTTTTCGTTTTCGTCCTAAGTGAATATAAAATATAGTGGGTACCAAAATTTAAAATTTGGCTTACACTAAGTTCTTTTGACAAAAACATAAAACAGAAATATAAATAAAACCGTCAAAAAAGTCAGTTTATCTATACGTTACGGTATAGATAAACTAGACGCGTGACGCCGCTGAAGATCTCGGCGCATGGGAAAAAAGAAACATGAAACATTAAACGCATCAAACGCATTTTGCATTCTTTTATCCCGCAATTAGGCATATTTATGACAGGCGAATCTGTCCTGCGCGCGCACCACTGACGACCGATTTGACTGGCTATGACTAGTCCGTTTTAGTTGTTCGGTCAAACCCGGTCCTTACGCTAGTAATTTAAAAGTCAATGAGAGAGTCCTAAAATAGAAACAAAATTCTTATATAATGCTGAAGTCTTTATACATATGACGTTTAATATAGTACAAAATAAGATAACCATATTTTTCTCACGTTCTTTCTTTTATCACAAAAATTGATAGGGGCGTACTCCAATGGTTTGGGCACGTTGAACGAATGAGTGAAGACCGAATGGTGAAGAAAATATATAGAGCGAAAGTAAATATTAAAAGGTGTCGAGGTAGACCGAGACTAACTTTCGAAGACCATGTGAGCAAATTGCTCGAAGAGGGGAGGGTCAAGAGTACTCGGATACCTAGACGTGCATGTATGAAGAAGTTAATGAACCTGAAAGAAGCGAAAGAGGTATGTAAGGATCGTGACACTTGGCGATCTGTTCTCTCTGGCTACCCCGTTAGGGATTGTGCGTCAAGATAAGTAAGTAAGTAAGTAAGTTCTTTCTTTTACAAGGTGGTTGCCGTTTTTCCATTCCATAGACACCTCTATTGATGTGCCATTAGCGACAGAAAAAACTTTGTTAATAAATTCATTTAGTCTATGACTTAATAAAATTAAGGATTTTTATTAATCCCGTTCATAATATTTATTTATATCAACGAAACTTTATGGAAGCTAAAAACATAGTTTAATAATGCAGACTTTCGTACTATCGTTGCATAATTTAAAATATATCGTGAAAAGTTCTCTATGAAATCTACTTCACTTCAGCCGATAGATTTCCGCCAAATTATCCTTAGACTTAGTATGTGTTTCGCAAGGAATAATAACTGTGTTTGTTTAATCGACACATACTATTATGTGCGCTGTAGCATGGTGCGCATAGAGTATAGAGGTAAGGAGGACAATCTTCCGTAGGAGAATAGTTGAAAATGTGTCTAATCGAATGGGACTGATATTTGCTGGAACATACTAGATGTTTCGGTGGAAAAGGTCTATATAAAGCCGTTAAAAGGCACGACCGATGCAGTATTGAACCAAAGCGAAGCTTTCGGAGCGAAATAAAGTGAGCGTTGACTGTCGTCTACAATGTCCCGTGGGACAATGCAGGTATCGAGCCTCGGGGTATACCCCATTGCCCGGGTGTTCCTCATGGCCCAGTCCTTATAGCCTTTTTAGGCATTGTGCAGTAATTCCGGGTTAATCCGTACTTGGTAATATTTTTCCCGTAGTTGGTTAATTACGGGAAAAAGAGAGGTTGTCCAGTAAAAGTCGAAGTTGGCCTTTCAGCGGCATTGTGGGTTGTTACTCGACTCTCTAATCACATATAGAGAGGAGTTCTCTTGGAAGAGGTCGCCCGTCCGGTGGCCGGGTATGTAACGGCGCAAAGCCGTTAAGGTGTTCGTGTGGCCCGTTATCAGCACGGTCAAACATGCCGCGCGCTAACCGGGCCACAAAGTCGTGGATACTCTCGACCTTCAAGTCGGCCGCTATCACGTCATTCCGGACGTAGCGACCTGCTCCGACGATCGTTCTTAATGTCAGATTCTGCTGGGCCTGTAGTCGCCGCCTCAGAGGGTCGCTCAGAAGTGCGTACCAGGCCGGTGCAGCATAAGTGATGATGGTCCGGATATACATCTTGTATATCCGGAGCTTGGTTTTTATTGGCAGTTTGAATGCCAGGACCGGCAAGAGCGTCGCCCGCGCACTTCGGGCCCGGCGGACGACGAAGTCAACGTGCGCTGTCATGCGCAGCGTCCTGTCGATCCTGCATCCAAGATAAGTTACAGCCTTCTGGTACGCAATCTCCTGGCCGTTGAGGGTCAGCGGAGGTGGAAAATTCCTGAGACGGCGAGTGAGCAGAGCGGTCGTCTTACCAACGTTGACGACCATCCTCCACTCATCCAGCCATGGTGGCAGCAGGTCCAGCAGACGCTGCATCTTGGCAGTGGCTATGTGGGCTCTTCTGGACGAGGTGAAATAGGCGCTATCGTCCGCGTATAGCGCCAGCTCGACGTCGTCCTCCCACTCTTGAAGCCTGCCTGCCAGTGTGGGTATATCGTTGGTGTAAGCCGCGTACAGGACTGGTGACAGACAGCTGCCCTGTGGAACGCCGGCTCTGATGGTTCTTGTTGCGGACTCGGCGTCCTCTACGCAGACGTAGAACTTCCTGTCTTCCAGGAAAGACGCCATTAACCGCAACATAGCAAGAGGGACACTGGTCTGTTCTTTCAGCTTATATAGTAGTCCTATGTGCCACACCCGGTCGAACGCCTTCTCAATATCGAGAAAGACGCCCAACGATATGCGGCCACGATTGTACTCTGCCGCAAGCAGGTGCAGCACTCTAGTCAGTTGTGTGACTGTAGAGTGACCCCTCCTGAATCCGTGCTGCTCCGCCCGAAGTTGGATGCACGGACGGAGACGTCTCAGCAGCAATCTTTCAAGCAGTTTAGCTATGTGTGGTAATAGCGTGATCGGCCTGTAGCTGGCAGCTCTACGCCTGTCCTTCCCGGGTTTCGGCAAGACGATGATTTTGCCTTTTTTCCAGTCCTCCGGGAAGTGGGATGTCCGCAATATCCCATTGTAGAGTCGACCAAGCTCTACTATGACTCTATTGGGCAGCTGTCGGAGTGCAGCGTTGGTAATCCCGTCGTGCCCCGGCGCCTTCCTCGGTTGCAGGCGGGTTACTGTCCTCCGCGATTCAGCGGGGGAGATGAACCACTCTCCTGCAAGAGGCGGCGCGGGCGACGACAGGAACTCCTGTACGCGACTTTCCTTCCGGGCATGAAGCTCCATGAACTCCGCACTTGCTGGGTTCGGCATAAATTGCTCCTCGAAGTGCTCGACTAGGATATCCGCTCTGCCCTTGGAATCGTAGCAGCGTTTGCCTGCATTATCTATCAGCGGGCAAACGGGAGGTTTGGTTCTGGTCAACTGCCGGTTCAGTTTATAGAGCGACGCATCTTGTTCTTCAGCCTTACTGATGCGCCGATCCCAGGCGTCGCCTCTGAAGGCCTGGACTGCAACCGACAGTTCCTCCGAGATGGTGTTGAGCTGGGTCTTTAATCTGGGGCAGCGAGTACGCGCCCAGAGCTTTCTTAACGCTCTCTTGCGCCTGATCTGCACGCATATGTTAAGCGGCAGATCGTCTCGCCTGGCAGTGATGGGGACGATCGTAGAGGCCGCGTGGAGGTTCTCCTTGATGTTTTTGGTAATTCTAGTTGCAGCGGCCTCTACGTCGTCCGCTGTGCTTATCGGCTGGTGTGCTGGAGGTCTCTGCTGCAGGTGTCGACAGTAGAGCCTCCAGTCGGCACGTGTCTTAAACGCTCTGGGCGGCGTAGTCACCGCCTTCAAGCCAAGGGTTATCAGTAACGGGAGGTGCTGTGAAGAGAGGTCGTACAGCACTTCTACCACTATCGGATAGTTGACGTTCCTAGTGAGCACGATGTCTAATACATCCGGATGCCTCCTTGGGTCAGTAGGAACGTGTGTTGGTTCCTCGGGACTTAAATAGAGTGAACTAAAGTGTTAAGTGTGATTAATTATTAGTGTGATTTGAGTTTTTATTGGTGTTCAGTAATTAAAGTATCAATTTTGGTAATCCAATCGGCAGTTTTTACTGTCGCAAACCCTAAGCTCGTAACAGTACCACATGCCAAGGGATGTGACGTTAAGCAATTCATTTTTATCACTGACAATACTCGCAGCATAAATTTATTTCATAAATTATTATTATTATATCATCATAAATTATTACTTAATTGGTATTTATGATGAGACTCCGTTATCGTGGATGTACGAATACATGGTTTCTACAGATTAAACATTTATCGACTGTGGTCTACACGATATTTCAAACCTACTTGTTACGGATCGCCGTAACGCCGTTCGAAAAATGAATGAAACGCGGCGGTGAGGAGGAACTTGTACTTTTTCTTGCTGTTGCCTTTTCGGTGGCTGGAGAGCGACTGCCGACCTTACCGGCCGGCCCGTCTTTTATATGATTTGGCCGCTGCTGGCCAGCGGACCCTTGCCTCACCCCCGCGCCTTTCTTTATTTGGTTATAACTCTTACAAACTAACAAACAGAATTAAATGTGTGATATTCTTATAGCTACTTATTACATTATTACGTACACAATAATTATTTTACATACTAAAAAGGTTTAAACTCTATATTTAACAATTTTGGCTGAGGACCCTGCCCCCCGCCTCAGCACTATAAATATAAAATGTCGTGGCGCGGTGCGCGTAGCATCATTTGCTCCGCGGCCGCGTCACGATAACATGCCCCTGTTGATGTTATAATAACAGGAAAGGTAATATACAAGAAAGGCAAATTAGATATAAGAACAAATACAATTTGCATTTTAAATCTATGCTAACTCTCGTTATTCATTCGGTGTCTTTATTGGGAGAATAACTCTCCCATATAGTAGCATAGTTACAACACTATTCTTTTTATTATTGAATATAAAGTTATATTTTTTAACATAAATATAAATGTAATGATTAAGGCTGCGGCTGTTTTCCGCGTTGCTGTGTGCAGCTTTCGCTAGTTGTCGATCCGCGACGGTCGTAACCCTCATGGCTCCGCCCATCGCCCCTAGGTTGTTCAACTAGCGTCAGTTATAACAAGCATGTATTTCGTTCGAGGTATCACGTTGTTTGCGTCGTGCACACTACTTATAATATTATTATGTCTGTTACATAGAATTTAAATAAAATAAATAAATAACGTGTATAAACTTGTCAATATAAATATTTTCTTTGTAATTATATAAAATTATCAAAAAGGGGTTTATGCTTTTTTTTTCGTGACAACATTTTTTCTCTGCGGCGTATCGGCGCGGCGGCCATTTTGTTTACCCGTGTGTGAGATGCTGTCAGGTGTATACTCATAAGGATCTCCTAGATGTGCGTTGTTAGCAGTTATCAGTGGCTGCAAATGACCGCCGGCACGACATACTCCGCCGAACGTTGAGTCCCGTGATTCCGTGAGGCGTCGAGGTCACCGGCCCCTAGGTGATTCTTGGCACTTTATGCGCTCCGTGCATCCTGTGCCTAGTCGCGTTATAAAGTGCCACCTCTGCACTTCCCCCAACCCTTTTGGTATAAAAGGGGTAGGCAGTGCCCAATGAGATTACGCCAACATATTTTACACCTTACCATCCGTGCCGAACGGCTGGTATTTTAGACAGGGCCACTAAATAGATTACCTGACTGACTTTAGGTAGGTTATCAGTATGTCCGATAAGGACAAAGGGGAGCCTCCACCCAAACCTAAACCAAGAAGACCACCTGACCGTCCTGGAGTACTGGATCGACCAATTGCGTACCGGGATATCTTTTATCCGGAACGGACTCGAGTAGTGGCCTCCTACTCGCAGATCCCGACACGGAAACCCTCCTCACCGGGTAAGGAGCCCGCACCGAGGACCACGCTCTCGCCCATCGTACCTGAAGGTACGTCTGGGCGGGAGCCGTTCCCCCAACACCAGCGGGCTAAAAAGACGATGAGAAGGCACACACCACCAGAGACAGCAGCATCCCTCCAGGAGAAGAGGCGATGCTTCGGATCTTCAAACTCCTCGGATTATTCAACATCCGAGGGAAAATTTGACCACCAACCTGAAAAGCCTATAAGGAGATTACCACCCAAATCGCCATCGCCGACCAAACCCCCCCCCCAGAACACCGGAACAACACACCAGCATGGATGCTGCTGATCTGGAGCAGGGAGGAGAAGGGTCATACGGGTGGAGTGCTACCACGTACGCGACCCTAGCGCCGAGCACATCTGCCGGACACTCACCGTCCGCGCCTACCACCAACCCGTCAGGCCGGCCATCGGACGATGGTCAAAGGCCTTCGACAAGCTACGCCCAACTGGTAGCTGCCCCGGCAGTACCAAGGACAAAGACAGCCGAAACACCAAAACCGCCGGAAGAAACGGCTAAGAGGTACCCACCTATAGTAGCTGAGTGCTTACCGGACTGGACGAAGCATTTCGAGGCACTCAATAAGAAGTTGGGCCACCCACCGAATGCTCGTCCGTTCGGTAAGGGGGTCAGATTTACCCCCCAGAGTCCGGAAGAATTCCGGACGATTCAAAAATACTTAATGGAGATCACCGAAAAAATACCAACTATGTCCTGGTACTGCTATAACCCCGAAGAGGACAAGCCCACGAAGGTGGGCATACGGGGGCTACCAGTGGGCATCCAACCGCGATAGAGGGGGCTATCGGGGCCAAGGGGTTCCCGATTAGATATGTTAAAGGGATCCCCCCCCCGTAGGGGCAGACCTGGGTGCCTCTACTTCGCGCAGCTGGACCGCCTGAGCCTGGAGCGCCTCAATGAATTATACAAGATCGACGAGCTCCTCTTCATGAGAGGAGTCGTCTACAAATTGCTTCAGGCCAGTGAAGTGTGTTCGCTGCGCCGGAGATCATATCGCCAGCAACTGCCCAAGGGGTAGAGATGAGGAACCGCGATGCGCAAACTGCGCTAAGAACCACACCGCCAATGATCGCCGCTGCCCAGTCCTGAGGAGGATTGCAAGGAAGCAGGGGATAGCTCTACCGGGACTACTCCCAGAGGAGCCCAAGAGGGTCCCCCAAAGTCGTCCCAGGGCCGTGGTCCAGGAAGACGGGTGGACCACAGTTAGATAAAAGGGAAGGCAACCTGCCCCCCCTCCACCCGTCACGGCACCCACAGAAACGGTGGTGCCAACTACCATCATACCGAAGGCAACCACCGGGGCGACTCTCCAGCCCCCCGCTAACGACGCCACAGAGCGCCAAACCACTCAGTGGAGTAAGCGGGGGAGGAAGAAGAAGAAGAAGGTGCAGCCTCCTCCTCAGGCAGCAACCTCTACCCCAACCCCAGCGGTAACGATAGCCCAGGCGCAGGTTACCAAGGAGGTCAGAGAGCCAGAATGGGTAGAGTGCCAGAAAGGGCTCTATCAGAAAATAGAGCCCGCTCTACACATAGAGCGCACTCTACCCATACGCAAAGAGCAGTAAACCAACTCCCGAGACCAGCACCAACTCCTGCACAGGCACCTGGAAAATCATCAGCCGGCTTCGAGACTGCTGACGCCATCCAACGTCCGGTTGGCATAGCAATTGAAGTCGGCAGTCAGATCCTGGCAGATATCAGAGCCGGGACTGATCCCATTACAGCAGTCATGAAAGCGCTGGCTAACCTCCTAGCTCGACACTATGGAGGAATCTAACCTGCGCCTCCTCTACTGGAACCCAGGTGGAATCCAGCAGAAGTTACAAGAACTCCGCACCGTCGCCCAACAACAAGACGTACAGGTCATCTTGCTGGGAGAGACGAAATTAAATCCGAGCACACGCATAAAGCTGCCTAATTACCTTCTTATATATAATTAAATACCATCTTTATAGGAGGGACGAGGTCACTTCTCAGGGGGCCGCCTACAGAGGGACAGCGGTCCTAGTGAGAAGGGACATCGTCCATCAAGAACTTGACCTACCGGAATACCAAACTATGCGCTCTATAGGCATAAAAATGGAGGCGGCGGGCGAGGAACTTAGGATCTACGCAGCATACCGCCCGCCAGGGACTCCATTTTGCTCCTCAGACGTCCGGTCGATAATGGAAGGCGAAACACCGACCATCATCGCCGGGGACCTAAACGCCAAACACCCGGCGTGGGGATCTAGACTGATCAACCCGCCGGGTCATGCACTATTTGAAGACGCCGAAAGACACGGCTATGACGTTTTAGGTCCCGAAGAACCTACACATGTTCCGACGGATCCACGAAGTCGTCCGGATGTATTGGACATCGTGCTCGCTAGGAACATCAACTACCCGATAGTGGTAGAGGTGCTGTACGACCTGGAC
Organism: Parnassius smintheus behrii; assembly: GCA_036936625.1. Lineage (NCBI taxonomy): Eukaryota > Metazoa > Arthropoda > Insecta > Lepidoptera > Papilionidae > Parnassius > Parnassius smintheus. Next base: position 31,133,101 of record JAUPFT010000006.1, read on the forward strand.
TCACAGCACCTCCCGATCTTAATTACCCTTGGCTTAAAGGCGGTGACTACGCCGCCCAGAACAGTGAAGACACGTGTCGACTGGAGGCTCTACCACAAACACCTGCAGGAGAGACCTCCAGCACACCACCCCTTAAACACAGCGGACGACGTAGAGGCCGCAGCTACCAACATGACAAAGGCGATACAGGAGGCCCTCAACGCTGCCTCTACGATCGCCCCGATGTCCACAAGGAGGGACGATCTGCCGCGACACATTAGCGTGCAGATCAGGAGGAAAAGAGCATTAAGGAGACTCTGGGCGCGTACTCGCTGCCCGAGAATCAAGACGCAATTGAACACCTTGTCGGAGGAACTGTCGGTTGCAGTCCAGGCACACAGAGGAGATGCCTGGGAGCGGCGCATATGGAAGGCGGAAGAGCATGATGCAGAGAAATGAGAGTCGCGTACAGGAGTTCCTGTCGTCGCCCGCGCCGCCTCTTGCAGGAGAGTGGTTCATCTCCCCCGCTGAATTGCGGTGGACAGCAACCCGCCTGCAACCGAGGAAGGCGCCGGGGCACGACGGGATTACCAACGCTGCACTCCGACAGCTGCCCCACAGAGTCCTAGTAGAGCTTGGTCGACTCTACAATGGGATATTGCAGACATCCCACTTCCCGGAGGACTGGAAGAAAAGCAAAGTAATCGTCTTGCCGAAACCCGGGAAGGACAGGCGTAGAGCTGCCAGCTACAGGCCGATCACGCTGCTACCACACATAGCTAAACTGCTTGAAAGATTGTTGCTAAGACGCATCCAACTTCGGGCGGAGCAGCACGGATTCAGGAGGGGTCACTCCACAGCAACACAGCTGACCAGAGTGCTGCACCTGCTTGCGGCCGAATACAACCGTGGCCGCACTACCTTGGGCGTCTTTCTCGATATCGAGAAGGTGTTCGACAGGGTGTGGCATTCTGGACTACTTTATAAACTATAAGAACAGACCAGTGTCCCCCCTGCTATGTTGCGGCTAGTGGCGTCTTTCCTGGCAGACAGGAAGTTCTACGTCTGCGTAGAGGGCGCCGAGTCCGCAACCAGAACCATCAGAGCCGGCGTTCCTCAGGGCAGCTGTTTGTCTCCAGTCCTGTACGCGGCTTATACCAACGACATCCCTACCCTGGCAGGAAGGCTGCAAGAGTGGGAGGATGACGTGGAATTGGCGTTATACGCGGACGATAGCGCTTATTTCACCTCGTCCAGAAGAGCCCACATTGCCACTGCCAGGATGCAACGTCTCCTGGACCTGCTGCCACCATGGCTAGATGAGTGGAGGATGGTCGTCAACGTTGGTAAGACGACCGCTCTGCTCACTCGCCGCCTCAGGAACCTACCACCTCAGCTAATCCTCAATGGCCAGAAGATCGCGTACGAGAAGGCCGTGACCTACATTGGGTGCCGGATCGACCGGGCGCTGCGTATGACTGCGCACGTCGACCTCGTCGTCCGTAGAGCACGATGTGCGCGGGCGATGCTCCGTCCGGTCCTGTCATCCAAGTTACCACTTAACATCAAAGTTCGTGTCTATAAAACACACATAAGATCCATCATCACGTATGCTGCTCCGGCCTGGTACGCGCTTCTGAGCGAGCCTCTGAGGCGACGACTGCAGGCCCAGCAAAATCTGACGTTAAGAACCGTCGTCGGTGCGGGTCGCTACGTCCGGAATGACGTCATAGCGGCCAACCTGAAGATCGACACCATCCAGGAGTTTGTGGTCCGGTTGGCGCGCGGATTGTTCGACCGTGCAGACAATGGGCCGCACATACATCTCAACAACCTAGCGCCGCTACATGCGCGCCCTCCGGACGGGCGACCCTATCCAAGAGAACTCCTCTCTATATCGATTAGAGAGTCGAGTAACAACCCACAATGCCGCTGATAGGCCAACTTTGACTTTTCTGGATAACCTCTCTTTTTTCGTAGTCTAAACGACTACGAAAAAATTTACCGACTACGTATAAATTCGTATTGACACCTACAATGCCAATAGAAGGCTCCCAGGACCGGTCCATAGTGGTGGACCGCGAGGATAACACGGGTAATGGGGGCATACCCCGAGGCCCGACACCTGCATGTGCCTAGGTGCATGAAGACGACATCAACGTGTCAGGTGTCAGTACGAGTGCTAGCGCCTTGTATGTGACACGTATTTCGATTTCATTGTTTGTTTTCATTTTCGTTAAATTGTTATAGTTCGTTGAGTTTGTTGTTTTATTTGTTAAAGTTTGTTGCTACTACCATGCCTAAGCATACAAAAAACTGTTTTGGGTAGTCATTCCAGGGAGCTTGTTGTTCGCCTCCGAGACTAATTTGAAAGAGATTTACAAAATAATGGAACGTTGTTACCATTGAATCGAATTGCGGAACGAGTAGCCGAAACTCATGATATTGGCCGCAATATTGTTTCGCGTTCCCGATTTTCTCACGTGTTATACGTGAGAAAATCGGCCAAGAAAGGATGTCTGAAAATAAATTATCGACACCCAACAAAAAACGGACCACATCTTTAGAACGGATCATAGATTTAGATGATTTTGCTAAGGATGCTATTAGAAATCATATTTATGATTATTATAGAAGAATCGAGCTGCCCACATTGCTCAAGCTTCTAAAATCATTGAAAGGAACTGACTTGTTCAAGGGAGGTATTACTTCGTTGTGGCAAGTTATAAAAGATATTGGCTTTGTTTACAAAAACGTTAACAAAAGGAAGATTATTATGGAGAGGACTGACATTGCCTTAGCAAGATGTATATTTTTAAGGAAGGCCAAAAACATAAGTGATTTGAGCAAAGTGTTTTTTATTTTTGATGAAACGTGGCTAAACGCCAACCACACAGTGGTAAAACTCTGAACGACGATTCGGCACAATCGTGTACCAAAGTGCCGGAGGGCAAAGAACGCCTTATTATATGTCACGCTGGTACAGCAAGTGGATTCGTCCCTAATTGTTTGCTGGCTTTTAAGTCAATAAAAACTACGGAGTATCATGAGGAGATTACCTACGTAAAATTCAAAGATTGGTTCATAGGTCTATTAAGCAATCTAAAAGAGCCTATGACCATAATATTGGACAACGCACCGTACCACTCGGTACAAGCTAAAAAACCCCAAAACCAAACCAACCGCAAAAGCGAGTTGGTGAAGTGGCTGAGTGAAAACGGAGTTACAGCAGATATAAAAATGCTAAAGGCGGAGCTTATTACCTTAGTCCGGCGTCATAAGCCAGCAACTCCTACCTATGCTCTGGACGAGATGGCACAAGATAAAGGCCACCAGGTCCTTCGACTACCACCCTACCATTGCGAGTATAACGCTATTGAGCTAATTTGGGCCCAAATAAAAGGTATGCTTTTAATTTCAATTCCCATTTTGAAGCTTTATAAAAAAAATCAGTTTTCCGAACGTAGAATGTAGTTTAAAAACATTACCAGATACTAGATTAGACGTATTTCAAGTGTAATTTTTAGCATTATCTATGAAATAATTGATTATTTGATAGAATGATAGATTGAATTGAAATACTTTTAATTTATAAGTCCATGTATTTTTAGCTCACGCCGCAAGAAATAATACTTCACCGCCATTTACGGTAAATAAGATGTTGCCCTACTACAAGAGGCCATCAACAATGTTCAACCTGAAGACTGGTCGAAGGTCTTGAATAAACCAAAAAGGGACATTATGTCTGAAGGGAATCGTGACATCCATATTGACAACATAATGGAGTCATCGTTAGTAATATCAGATTAATAATATAAGATGATGAACTTAGTGACAATTCAGACTGTTCCTGACTCTGATATAAGTTTAGACAAATAAAATATATTTCTACTTAGCAACCTTTTAAGTAACCTTACCCTATATATGTTCTGTTGTTTCATTTATATAATTATAGACTTTTTAACAATAAAAAATTAACTACGCACAATATACGTTTTTTATTCCAAAAACCATCGACTATCCGTCGTAGCAGTACATCCCATCACTAAATACGTCTATGGCGTTACGTTATACGCATAACACTTTGCTTAATTATTATTTTTCTTTCAATTTGATTTTATTTGTAGACTAGAACATTCTAGCTGGGATAAATTTAAGTTACTACAGTTATTAATGATTTAATATATTATGAATGTGGTACAGCTGAAATTTTTTTTTTTTTTTAATTTAATAAATTTATAAGACAGTGGTGTTACTTAATTCTAAACCCGCCAAACTTTTACGTTTGATGGCGAGAGGCGCTCTTTTACATAGCAATGAACCAACTTATGTACTAATATTGGACACAATAATATACAATTATATAAATAACACAGTAATATATAAACCTATGACATCTTGTTGTTATGTTAACTATATGATCTTATATACATATACACATATATATATATATATATATATATATATATACACATATACACAATATGTAACGCAATCAACGCACACCCTCAGACACCCCAATTACTATATTATGTTATAATCGTAATACATACACTGTATTTTTAGTTAAACATTTTTGTGCACTGGTTATTTATCAAATTAGTTATACTAATTCCGGAAGAATGTTGTGGTCACAGTACAAATCCACGAACGCAAAGACTTTAACGTGCTTGAAATAAAGTTCATTTTTCTTTACTTTTATTGAATGACAGAATTAGTAATAATACAAATAAAACTGCACTCTTAAAAGTCTTATTGCCTTAAGTTACAGTCCATTTCAGTTTGCTTTGACTGTACAGATTTAGTTAAACTACTTTCACAAAGTGCGTTAATTATGTTACAAGTTGCATACATATTTAACTTTATTTATATAAATTAATTACCTGATAGTTATATATTATATTGTTATGGTTTATTAATATACTATCGTATTTAGTTCTATTAGCCATCTTGTATAATGTTTTTTAATTTTCTCTTAATTGATCTTTTACTAATTTTAACTTTATCTCTTAATAGATCTATTTTGTTCAACACTTTAGGTACCAAATACTTAGTTGTTCTCTTACCGTAATAGTTTGTTATTTTAGGTTGAACCAGTTTGTTTTCTCTAACCCTATGTGTGTTGTACTTGTTTTTAACATTAACTTTATATTCATCATTATAATAGTATTCCAATCCTACCAAATAATCTATTTTTTTATCTATGGGAATAATTTTACAAATGGGAAACAACTTATTATAGTCTTTGTTGCATTTTTCTTTAACATTTTTACTAACTAGAAACTTAATCAGTCTTATTTGTATGTCTTTGATATTTTTCAGATATGTAATAAAGGTTCGCCCATATACAAGAAGTCCATAACTCATTAGCGAGTCGGCAAGTGCAAAGTATACTATTCTTAACGTTTGTTTGTTCAATACATTTTTTAATTGGTAAAACTTACTTAGCACTAACCTTAGCCTATTGCAAATGTCATTTACGTGTATTCTCCAGTTAAAATTCCTATCTATTGTTAGACCTAAATATTTAAATTTATCCACATATTCCAATCTCTTACAGTTACAATTAAATTTATTTCTATGCATACATTCGTATGTATGTCCTATCACTGTGAGATAATCATTTTTTACAGATTTAGCATTTCGATTATATGGCGAGTGTATATGCATACATTTGGTTTTTGTAAGATTTAATATAATGCCATTGTCGTGCGCCCATTTGCTAATGTTTTCAAAATCACTTTGTATACACTTTTGTGCCTCAGCTATGTCCTTGGAGGCATAGACAAGACACATATCATCAGCGTACATGAACACCTTGCAATTATGTACGACATTTGACACACTGTTCACATGCATTATATATCCCACAGGACCGTACACCGATCCAGTAGGCACACCCAAATGGACATCCGCCTCTTCCCCAACCACTTTAGAGACAATTGTGCTTATTTTTCTATTAGTGAGGTAGTTTTTAAACCAATTATTTATGGGACCGCGTATTCCGCATTCGTCCATTGCCTGTAATAAGATATCGTGGTCTAAAGTGTCAAACGCCTTCTTAAAATCAATAAAAAGTACTGTTATTTGTTTGCCAGAATCTAAGGAGTCATTAATAAAATCTGAAAATCTTAACAACGCAGTGACCGTGTTGCGCCCTTTCCGAAAACCGTGTTGAGAGTCACACAGTATGTTATGTTGTTCTAAGAACGCGCTTATCTGTCCTACTATAATTTTTTCGGTTATTTTATCTATAACAGATAATATTGCAATGGGCCTATAATTAGTATATTCTAAATGACTTCCTGATTTGTATATGGGACGTATAATTGCATTTTTTAATTGATCAGGGTAAATACCATTAGAAAAGGACATATTTATTAGTGAAGCTAGAACAGGACTTATTTGCTTACGTAGATATACAATGTCTTGCGCCCGTATTCCATCTGAACCGGGTGCTTTCTCACAGGACAATGTTTTTATGACCTTATCTACATCTGACGAAGTCACCCTACTATATCTATAGCTTACCTCACTCGGCTTTACATAATTATTTCTATCTAAAAACTTCAAATTACATACGTGTTTAATTGCCTTTATTTCCTCCGTAAATGTGTTAGAAAAATTGGTACAAATCTGTTTTATACTATCTGTTTTTCCTAAATGCTTTAAAATAACATCATCCAAGCTAGTTTTATTTCGACACAACCATATGTTTAAATTTGTCCATATTTTCCTGAAATCTCCATTGCATTTTATAATTTGTTCCTGTCTATATTTATTTTTTGCCATATTTATTAATTTATTTACTTTATTTCTAAATTTTGTATAGACTAATCTCTTGTTCATATTCTTTGAATCCGTTTTCCAAACTCTGAATAAATAATCCCGTCGCAATAACATTTTATATAAATATCTATCTATCCATGGACTTCTAATTACTTTCTTTGTATCTATACTTACTTACTTACTTACTTATCGTCACGCACAATCCCTAACGGGGTAGCCAGAGAGAACAGATCGCCAAGTGTCACGATCCTTACATACCTCTTTCGCTTCTTTCAGGCTCATTAACTTCTTCATACATGCACGTCTAGGTATCCGAGTACTCTTGACCCTCCCCTCTTCGAGCAATTTGCTCACATGGTCTTCGAAAGTTAGTCTCGGTCTACCTCGACACCTTTTAATATTTACTTTCGCTCTATATATTTTCTTCACCATTCGGTCTTCACTCATTCGTTCAACGTGCCCAAACCATTGGAGTACGCCCCTATCAATTTTTGTGATAAGGTCATCTTTCAATCCTGCCATATTGCGAATCTCTTCGTTTCGCTTTCGGTCGGCTATGGTAACGCCACACATTTTACGAAGAGATCGCATCTCCACTGCATTCAACTTGCTTTTATGCTTCTTCTGGCATACCCGGGTTTCGCTGCCATATAACAAAGTCGGTACCAAAACTGCGTTATGTATTGCAAGGCGTGCACTCTTCACCACGCCTTGCCTTTTGACTAATGCATTCAGGGCACCATTGACTTTGTTTCCGGCAGCGACACGCCTATCCACATCTAAATCACATCTTCCATCCCGGCTGAAAGCACTCCCCAAGTATACAATTTCATTTACCTGTTCTAGACATTCCTGATTTACCCATATTTCACATTTCGTTCTCTCTTCGTCCTTTTCAAATACCAGAACCTTAGTTTTATTAGCATTCAAACGGAGACCTTTAATTTCACATTCCTCTTTCATACACGTGACTAATGCCTGCAGTTCTGCTTCTGATGGTGCAATAAGCACTGCATCATCAGCATACAGCAGACAATTAACTTTTATGTCACCCAATTTCACACCCAAACAGCTATGTTTCAGCTTCTGTAAACAGCTGTCGAGATACAGTATGAACAGCCAGGAAGACATGACACAACCCTGTTTTACGCCCGCTTGGACGCTAAACATGGGTGACAGGTCATGCCCTACCCGCACACAGGCTTTACAGTCATAGTAAAGTGACTGCACAGCCCTTAGCAATCGACCATCCACACCATATCCCGGCAACAGTTCCCACATTTTCTTCCTTATAACCTTATCAAATGCTTTCTCCAGATCCACAAAAGCACAGAAAATCCTCTGGTTAACACTCAGAAGCTTCTCCGTGATCATGCGGAGAGAAAACATTTGATCCGTGCATCCTCTTCCAGGTCTAAATCCGCATTGTGCCTCCCATAAGAATCTTTCCGATTTCTCTTGCATCCTGCGTGTCAAAATCTTCGAATAAACTTTACTTGCTAAACTGGTCAAGCTGATCGCCCGATAGCTCCCGCAGTCAAAATGTGAACCTTTACCTTTATATAAAGGCACAATGACCGCGGATCGCCAATCATCCGGGACATCTCCCGTCCGCCAGCACAAATTGCACAGCAGATGAAAGCTGTCCCAGACGCGAGGCCCACCGTACTTGACCATTTCAGCAGTAACTCTGTCTAGTCCCGCAGCCTTACCACATTTCAAACTTCGAATCGCACGTTCAATCTCTTTCATGCTGATGACCTCAGTGTCATCGAGGTCCGTGTCTGGCGTGCCAGTCACGGCGTCACCCCCGGATCCTTCACTGAGATCATGACACGCATACAATTCTCTATAAAATTCACTCCATCGCTGCATGACGTCCGATTTTTCCGAGAGGACGTCATTGGTTCTCGAAAGCACTTTGTTCATTCTTAAAGCTGTCGCACCACTCCGGGACCTTCCAACCTCTTTCCAGAAGAGTTTGGAGTTTTCCCTAAAGTTGTGCGACAACCTCTCGTCCGCTTCTATTCTACACCTTTCACGTACTTCCTCAATCAATGTTTTCGCATGAACTTTCTGCAGCTTATATCTTTCTTTCATCTTCTCTCTCATATGCTCATCGTTACTAGAGGCTAAGTAGTCTAACCATGCTTTTTTCTTCTTTTTTACAGCTTCTTTCACTTCGTCATTCCACCATGCATCTCTTCTTTTACTACTACCTCTTTGTGTCTTACCACATACTTCTTCCGCTGCACTTACCATTCCATCCCTAAGGTTCTGCCATGTTCTCTCCACACATTCTTTCCTGCCATCGATGGTGTCAAGCTTTTCGGCTACCCTCGTGTGATATTTGTCCCTAGTATCCGCTTCCTGAAGCCTCCAGCTTCGGATGCGACAGCTTTTCTTTGTATCTATCTTAACCTTAATTGTACTATCTTTATAAATGCTATGAAATACACTACACATTGTCTGATACAATAATAACGGACACGTTATTTTAAGTAACTGGGACCAATCATATTCTTCCAGCTTTTGTTTAACAATTTTGTCACTTAACACTTCGCGCATACTATTGTTTTTTATATTACCACTCTCACATTGATTTACGCTTCCACTAACACATAAATTTAACATTAATCCGATTCCATGATGATCGGCGATGCGTGACTCAAGCACGTACGCGCACGCGTCATGCTCGCTCCGTCCCGCTCGCAACCAGATATGATCTAAGCACGATGCCTCGAGCCGGCCCTCCACGATCGCTTCGCGCGTTATCTCTTTGCTTGGTATTACACACAGCAGACCGCATTCACACAGGGCGTTTTTGTACCTTGTTACAATAGGATTAATCGTGTCATTTAATATGTTTATATTGGTGTCGCCAATCACTATAACATTGTCAGTTGCTGGTACGGATTTCACTAGTGTCTCTAATTGCCGGATAAATGTCAGTTTATTATTGGCAGGTGGTCTATATATCGCAATTACATGTGTTATAGTTTTCCCATGCTTCATTTGACCATGTAGTGTTTCCATTGCTTCTGTGTTTACCATTTCAGCTTCAAAATTCAATCCATTCTTAGCGTACATTAATATTCCTCCTCCTCTTCTCGTTTCTCTAGTATATATAAATGTATTATATCCTACTATTTGGTACAAGGGAAGTTCTTCCTTCTTAATATTTATTTCGCTTAATATTAATATATCTATATTATATATATTTTTATCAAGTAGTATTAATAACTCGTTAAAGTTTTTCCGAAGAGATCTTATATTCAGATGTAATATGTGGGTATTCCATATATTTTGGGATTGATCTTTATTTAGAGCCATTATATTATAATATCTTTTAAAATTAAAATTACCGGAGAAGATATCAGTATGATCGCCTTTTGCTGTTCGAAATCACCTCGTGTCTACTCGCCGCGTTATAGTACGCGTGTTTATTTAGATTCATCGAACTTTTTCAAATCCTCCTCCGACCTAATGTTGTAAATCTTTTTTTCATCACTATTCTTTTTGACCAGGATACAACAATTCTGCACCCATATGTATTGAAAACCTTTTGGTTTAAGATTATTTTTTACTGTCCAAAGAAGTTGTCGTTTGTATTTTGGTAAATCTTCGTTAATGTATATTCGCTTTTCACTGCCATTATCATAGACTTTATTATTCGTTATTTTGGTTTCTTTTTTTACAAGCATCCAGCTGTCGCGAATAGATTTCGACCTCAACGTGACCAACACAGTCTTGGGCTTTGTGTCACCTTGTTTTTCATGGCCTACCCTCTGTGCATCTAGAATTCCATTTAGGTCTAGATTTAGTTTCTGTGCCATTTTTTGGACTACTAATATAGTATTTTCGTTTTCATGTTTCTCTAATCCGTCAATTTCAATGTTTTTTTCTTTATCTTTTATTTCTAACTCCTGTATCCGTTCTTCTAATGCCCTGTTACATTTCTCCAAATATACATTTTTTTGTTCTAATGCCTTAATTTTCTTTTGAGATTCTTCTTTAAAATCGAGTAATGTCTGATACATATCAGCATAAAACTCCACACCATTGCTAAGGTCTTCTATTTTCTTCTCGAGGCTATAAATCACCGCTAACTTTTTATTAACCTCAGCTAAAACGTTATCTCCGGACTCTTCACTAGGGTTTAATGTTATTTTCGTATCATATACGGACTGTTTTGGGCTGCTTTTATTTGTCTGGCACTCCTCACAGAGCGTACTGGTTAGGAACTTTTTATTTACACATTTTTTATGGTAAACATTTTCACATTCTCCCTTACATCTCACTATATCCTCTTTAGCCAAAGAAAGAAACAGTTTGCATTTCTTACATTGCACCATTTTCACTTATGCTTAGTTAATTATTTGCGAAATTGGTATTTGGTCACTGCTAACACACTTAAATCGATACACACAACCGTGCGTTGAGCGCGCGCGCACGAGACTGACTTGAAATACTAAGTCATAATCTGTAATTCGCGGCAACTTACAAGAGTGAAACGAAACGTTACTGAAACTGTCACCTGCACCATGCTACAGCACACATAGTATATTTTGTGTCACGGGACGTACACAGAAGGCACTGCTACGACAGTTTTACTTATAGAATAAGAGTGCCAATCGTGCGAACGAAATCACTATACCTAGCTTAAAGATGTAATGTTCTGTAAAGTAACGTTACACATAATACAACTACGAATAGGAATATCATTTTTTAGTAAATCAGAACATACGAGTGTATATTGCGGTCACATTAATTTGACGCATCACTGGAATATGAGGCCCCGCCCGCTAGCCCCCGCACTCCTTTAGCTCGCCCGCCAATCGTCAGTATGGTTAGCATCTCTGTTAAACTGTTGTAAATGACGTCATCAAAGCCATGCATCAAGTTAATGTGACCGCGTGGTACTTACTCTAATATTTGGCATAGTATAAAGAGACCAAAAATGACCATATGACATTTTTATTTCCACACTTGAATTATACGCAACATCTTTCAATAGATTTCTCTATTTTTGCCCTATTCGAAAATTAAATAATAAAAAGCGAAACAAGTATATTGACTCAATTTATGTTGAACTGTAGGTTCTCTCTATGCATACGTATGTATGTAATTATTCTAAGGAAAAAGAAACATGAAACGTCAAACCCGATATAATATTTGACAAATAGTATAATTTATTTTTTCCATGTACAATATTTTTGAGGGTCTGAATACAACCCTGGCGTAATCTTGGTAACGTAACTAAACTGACTAACTATAAAATACTTACTTACTTACTTACTATAAAATAAAACTTTAAAATTCGTTTATATAATAATTTAACGGTAACAAAATGTATACTAAGTTACTTATCGATGATACGATATCCCATGTTCCTTTTTAATCTTTGTATCGTAATTTTTAATTTACGACGTGATCGTTCGTACGTAGTGATCGTTCTCCTGTTCTCTAACCTTCATGTAGAAAACCGTTAAATAAGGGTGCCGAAAAACGTAACGTAAACGTGCCGAAAAATATTAGTGGGATAGACGACTTTTTTGAGGTTATATTTACTAAATAAAAATATTTTGGATTTTAGAGCTATTGAGCAGTTTAGCAGCACACTTCAAACCGTCGACAACTGCTAAGTTCATTTCATCCCTGTAGCTACTCCAGCGCTGCGCTGTTGTGCAGAGTTTTTGAACTGTTATTTACTGCTTACAGATTTACAGATGGACACTTTTTCAACCATTCTCCTATGAGGGATTGTTCTCCTTATTTCTACACTCCATAATGTATATATACTAATGGCGGAATTATATAAATAAAATAAAATAAATAAAATAGCCTTTATTTCTATTACAATACAAACTTGACTTATAACTAATGTAGGTAGTAATAGTAAAGAATAGTTAATATGTTTTTTTTTACGTATAATAATGTATGTATAAATATGACTTAGTTAATGTTAGTAGTAGTCGCCTCTGCGGCGTAGGCCTCTCCCAAACCTTTCCACATATCTCTATCCCGAGCCACTCGCATCCATAGCGGTCCACATCTCTGATTAAAAATATCTCTCCACCTTTTACTAGGTCTCCCTTTTTTTCCTTTTTTGTCGCTTGGTATCCATTCTGTTAAACGCTTGGTCCACCTGTTATCATTCATTCTACAGATGTGTCCTGCCCAGTGCCATTTCGGTAGTCTTGTTCTTTTTCTTACATCTATTATTTTCGTTTTTTTCCTGATGTGGACGTTATTAACCTTATCTGATATTTTTAGACCAAGCACGCTTCTTTTCATTTTACGTTGGCATATAGCAATTTTTTTCTTCGTCTTCTTTTCTCAGTAACCACGTCTGGCAGCCATATGTCAGGCATGGCAATATCGCTACTTCGTAGAGTTTTTTCTTTATATTTATACTAATATCTTTATTTTTCATTATTTCTTTCAATCCCCAGTATTTCTTCCAGGCTAGAGTTATCCTTCTTTCTATTTCTTTTTCTGTATTGTTTACGAATGACACTAGCTGTCCTAAATATACATATTCCTTTACATATTCAATTTTTTCATTTGCTATTCTAATATCCTGAGATAGTCCGTTGGTTAAAATCTTGGTTTTCATCGTGTTCATTGACAATCCTACCTTTTTACTTTCCATTGCTAGTTCGAACACCATATTCTCCAATTCAGTAGCGCTTTCTGCGAAGACCACTATGTCGTCCGCGAAACGCAAATGGACGCCTTCTTTCGCATTCGCACACGAGAAAGATAGATTTATACATACGTCTTGCATAGAAATGAGATAGAGCGGTGTGATTGTTTGTCCCTTTCTCCGTGCCGGTTTTTTTGTACAGCAAACTACAGTTTGCTAAACAACTTTAACAGCGTAGCGATTTAAGGAGTTTACAAGTTGGTGTAAGTGAGAAAAAAGTGTTTTGTGAGCTTAAGATTGGTGAATCTTGTTCAGTTCAGTTCTTAGAACAATTAAAATTTTTATCTAAATGTGTTTAAAAGTCATAAAGATTATTGTATAACCTAAAAATTCGTTATTGTCCTTTCTCACTCGAGGCCACGCCGATCATTAGTCTATAGGTTTCTCTGTCTACGACAGAACACTATTACTCCTAGCTCTCTACTATATATTCAGTAATCTATGCTTCTAGCCGGAGACACTGGGTATGTTCCGAAATACAACACAGCGTACTGTCCAATGCGAATGACGTCATGAATCGACGCTATACTGGTGATTCGTTCCAAAACATTGGACAGTATATGACGTCATACTTTTGCGCCATTTGGAAAAGTGTTGGCGATTATTTTGTCATTTTGTGCTCCAAAAATCATTATATCCTCCTAATGGATGTACCATCAATTATTCTATAATTTTTTGTATTTGAATAAATAGAAACAAATTCTGGCATGCTTCATTCGGCAAACACACAATTAAAAATTGTTTTATTATGGCCGGATATCCGACACAATATGCCGGCAGCACGCTAGTACATACATTAAAGTGTCAAATGATACGACATTTGCATTGGACAGTACACTGCGTTGTATTTCGGAACATACCCACTATAACAGAGAACTGGGAACATCGATCAATAAATATATTCAATGTAGATAAATTAGATTAAGTAAATGCAATTAGTTGAATGAAACATTACGGAATCGAAATCCCATCGCCTAGTGGTAAATGTTAGTACCCTTAGCTTAAGAGATACAATCACTTAAAAATAATGACAGATGTTTTAAAAGCACTTTTATTAGCGTCTGAAAAAGCTGCCTGTATCGCTCGTTCTTGTACCGAAGCTAATGAGGCTTTACTTGTGACTGAAAAGGGTGAAAATGAAGCCAATACGCGTTTTGCGAGAGATTTTAAAACTATGGCAGATGTTTTGGCTCAAGAATGTGCTAAGGCTGAAATAGCCAAATGTCTTCCAGCTCTATCCAAACATCTTAGAGGTGAGGAGCGTAACGAAATTGGTGGAGTGACTATTACTTTGCAAGGGTCTGAAGAGGAAACTGCGGAATTGCTTGGTTCTTTAATTCCACCATCAACTGCAACACAAATGGCTAAAGCAGCTCATGCCCAAGTAAATCAAACCTTTACAGAGGCATTGCCCAATATTCCTATGCTTGATTATGAAAATCTTGGTGTATGGATTGATCCTATAGGTACCTTAAACTTAATTTATACTTTTATGTTCTTATGTAGAACATACTTTTTAATACATGCATAGTTATCTGGTTTTTCAGATGGTACAGCAGAGTTTATAGCTGGAGTACAAGGAAAAGCTGATGCTAACCATGGTCTATCATGTGTAACTGTTTTAATAGGAGCATATTTGAGATCATCTGGGGAACCAATCATTGGTGTCATCAATCAGCCATTTTATAATGGGTAAGCATATTTTGTGTTGATATTATAATTTTTTCACCAAATGCCAAAATAAGATACAGTGGATTTCGGGTATTACGACGATGAAGGGACCACTCTATTTTCGTCGTTATATCTGGAAGTCGTTACAGCCAAAGGTAAAGAAATACAGACACACACATGTATGGTTTATATTCATTTATTATTGAAAATATTTGCACACATAGTTATTCACTGGTACATTTCAAAATGCTACTCAGAATAGCACATTGTAACCAAACTATAAATTATATAATAACTCAGGTAAATGTAAAGGCTTCCCTACCTACTTAGCTGATATCTATAAACAAAAGGTAAAGGTCTCCACAATAGCTGACAATCTGTGTGGATGTAAACAAAAGATAAATGTTTGTGAAAGAAAGAAATCTTTGTCTTTGGTGGCCGACTCTTATTTCTAGGAATTTGTTACAAATGATCAATTAAAATAGTCCCTACAACTGAACTCGGTTTTACATTTAAAGTCGCTATAGCCACATGAATTTTGTTCTAAAGTATGTTTTAAATTCAAGGGACTTAGACTTAACATCGCTATAGTAAATAGTTGCTACAACCAAGATCATAATAAATGAAATCCACTGTACTCCCTAAATATACTCTAAAAAAATACTCCCCCTACTGGTGAAATGGTACACATATAACTATTTTTATTTCTATCATCGGATCTTCAAAATCCAATAGGTCCCCACAACGCTGAGTAATCCCAATTTTTAGCATTGTGGGCTCCCTACTATAAACCATTTACATATGCCACCTTCCATATATAACGAATTTAGTGTTACGGGTGCAAGAACTATTTATTTACACTGAGACAGTGACTAAAACTTTTAGAACTCGTCTAGATTATATTGATTTAAGAAGCAAACAAGAGCCGTGGTAGCTCAGTGGTTAACGCTCGCAGTAAATATAACAGAATGCGAGTAACCCGGGTTCGATCCCCGCCGGCACCAATGAAATTGTTAAATGCAATTTTAAGTGCTGATTTACCACGTGCTTGGCAGTGAAGGAAAACATCGTGAGGAAACCTGCATGTCTGAGGAATAATAAAAAAAAAATATATTTCGAAGACATGTGAAGTTCGCCAACACGCATTGGGGCAGCGCGGCGGACACTTCCTTTCCCTAAAACCCTCTCAGAAATGAGGGGAGGCCTGTGCCCAGCAGTGGGACGTATATAGGCTGTAACTTTAAGAAGCAAACAAACTAAGAATCTCCATTCTAAATACAAAGTCAGAACTAGCTATATTCCTTCTCACATCCCTTCATTTACAATAGAATATTTATTAAAAATAATTGACCTCAAAGACCATTCACTTTCTACAAACATGTATAAACACTGAAGAGCCAGTGAAATCTTAGTTAGTTTTAGATTTTATCAATGATCTTACAGAGCATCTCGGTCCTAGGTACTTAACTCTGTAGCTGTCAACAGCTGGACAGTCAAGTTGACGGTTATTAAATGAGCTGTGTCCTATTATGGCACCAGTAACCAGTCTTATTTGATGTTGATGCTGACCTTGTCTGAGAAACCTTTTGGATAAGTTGGTGTATACCAGGTAGAGCTTCTCTAGTGTGCCTACATTCAGAGTTATAATCCCAGAATTATGTAAGTTAACATTTAGTATAAAATTTTATAGTATTGAAAATGCAGTTGCATACTACTGTCCAAACTGATGGTAGTGCAACAATGGGTTTAGGTCCACTTCTTCCCTTGCTAAACCATATCAGTAGCGTAATAGTTCGAAAATCTATTAAAAAAAACTATTTACTGCTTAGAAAACAAAAATTATTAAAATTGGTGTTTAAAATAATCTTCAGTATAAGTACCAGTACAGCCAAAATATAAAAACACCTTAAAAAGTTTGCATACCCAATTGTGTGCTAAAAAATTTAGGCAAATGGAAACTGTCTAGCACACATTTGTGAGCAAACATTACTAATTCAGTTTTAGTCACAAGCTATATAAGGCAGACTTGCTTGTATTAGTAGTGGTTAGTATAGTATATTATATAAGTATAGCCAAGTTGTTGTCGTACCTTATTGTATAGATGTGGATAGGTAAGATTTTTTATAGAAGAGGGGGCAAATGAGCATGCGGCTCACCTAATGATGAGTAGCATATGAACAACTGTAACACCAGTGAATTGCAGGTGCGTTGCTGGTCTTTTAAAACGGAGTATGCTTGTTACTTGAAGGTCCCTTAGTCATGAAGTTGCAAGTGGGTATTGCCATCAAATAATATCCCACTCTGCTGAACATGCCAAGCTTCTTAAAGGCTAATTTAGCCTTCTGATTTCGATTCTGAGGGGAGTGCATTGTAATTTTTTTTCTAAACATTTTGCATATCTTTCATTGGTTACATGTAAAGTTAGTTGTTTAATTTATTAGTCATACTTTTTTCGTCTAGAAAAAAAAGCCCCCTTAAGTTAATTGTTTTTATAATGACCCTTAATTTTCACCACCGAACATGTAATGGAAAGTCTATATCATATAAATTAGATCATGTGACAAACTATATAGTAAAATTATATGTCATGGCCCTGAGGTACAAGCTGCACTTAGATTAAAACCCAGATTTATGTGTGTATATAAAATATTATCTTTGTTATAATTTTAAATAAATAATAAATTCTATAATTTAGAGGGCAATCCTAACTGTGCTCTGTTTATGGGCTAACCAAATGTTGAAAATAACTATAATTTAAAAAGAATTCATCTTTGTCATTTATTAACAGCGGGAATGGGCGTATGATATGGGGAGTTAATTATAACGGAACCAAATATTGGAATGGAGGTGGCTATAAAACTAAATCTGATAACAAAACTGTACTCATAAGTAGTGCTGAAAAACTAGACATCATACAAAAATTGAAAAGCTCAGGATGGGAAGTAAAGAGTGTACCAGGTGCTGGAAACAAACTGCTCAAAGTAGCAATAGGTAAACCCCATATTTTACATTTTCAAACTTGATTTTTTTACATGGTAAAACCTGCGATCAATAATATACTAGATTCCCAATGAGCGCTTCAAAAACGGCCAGAAAAATAAGACCACAAACACTTCTGTGGTCTTATTTCAAATAGTATAGTCCAATCATAGCCAACGTTAAAAACGTCGAAATGCCGCAGTGCGCGCGTTCAAAAACTGTGCAAATTACCACCGTAACAGCAAGAATTTGGAAGGAATATCTTTTTTCGGTAAGTTTATATCATTAAGTGTTTTTCATAAAATAAAAACAGAATTAAATAGCAAAAATTATTCGATTAGCTAATATTATGATTGTTTGGCCAATATTTGCTACAAAGCAACAACTATTGTAACTAGGGTTTGTTCCGACCGAAATCGGTCGGTCTCGTACCCGGGAAATTCAGCTCGAGAAAAGTCGAGACATCGAGAAGTTTAAATAAACATTTTTACGCTTAGCTTTCTTTGTAAATGCGAGGCGGCAGCGGCGTCCTTTAACAGCACGGCTCGTGTCTGTCGGTATCCTTTGTTTTTGCCGACAAACGCAAGCGCGACGCGGCCCCAGTTGTATTTTGTTCATTCGTGTTTCAACTCCCGCCGTGTTCGGATCGGTCGGATCATAAACCCAGCATAGTGAGTGTATTTACTATTTAGTGACGCACGAGTAATAGAATCGCAGAACAAACAGGTAAGTATTGTTATTATTTATTTAAATAGTTCAAGTGTTTGTTTTGTTTTGTAAGTACTTTTGTATTACCAAAATAATATTTTTGTTTAAAATGAATAGGTATGTTAAAGAAATAAAACTTTTGTTTTTAATCAAATAAGAGAATTGTTAGTGCATAAATATTTACCGATTTCATTAATTGCATTTGTATTGCAGATGTTGTAATAATCCCACAAAAGCCTAAAGTTCTAAACTAAACACATAATATTAAGACGTTGTTTTATGGCAATTTATCTACTACAAATAACACAAAACGTATCCAACCAATCCTACCAAACGTAGTATACAAAAGGACACAGCTATTTTTTCATCATCATCATCAGCCTAACATAACCACATCAACCCCCTGCTGGGCATAGGCCTCCCCACTGTTGCGTCAGCTATTTTGTAGGTACTAAACTAAAATACTTACTAATTCTTGAACTGTTTGTTATAGATTTTACAACTAATGAACCAAAATGGAAACTTCCAAAGTTTGGAAATATTTCAAGAAAAATAAGGACGCCTCAAATGCGCAATGTCTAAAATGTCCTAAAACCATAGCCTGTAAAGGATCAAACACAAGCGGACTAGTGAGGCATTTAGCTCATGTACACAAAATTGATGTAAGATCCACCGAGGTTCAAATGGACACAGAAGAAGCATCTACCAGTTCGTCTAGTTCCGGGGTGACGGCACCAAAAAAATTAAGAAGTGATTTTGAAACTATGCACGTACAGCAATCACTGAAATTTGACGTTCAACCCAGAAAATCGTTAGGTGAAATTTTAGCTAAACTTTCAGCCCAAGATGGTTTTACTATAAGAGGCATTACTAAAAGTGAATTTATCCGTGAATCACTTGCTGCCAAGGGGTATAAACTTCCAAAGACCCAAACCGAAGTTATGAACCTAATATTGAAGTTTTATGATGAAAAGGAGAAAGAGATGATAAAAGAGCTTTCTCAGCTTTGCACATCAGGAAACCGGCTAAGTGTGACAATTGACGAGTGGACGAGCATACGAAACAGACGATATTTTAGCATCTGTGTTCATACAGCAGAGGCAAAAGTTTACAATTTGGGGCTAGTTTACATACCCGGAAAATGCGGTGCCGCAGAGGTTAGAGAAATAGTAGAGGAGCGTTTGAAATACTTTGGGGTAAACTTCGAGCATTATGTCTTGGCCGTAACAAGCGACGGGCCAAATGTTATGAAAAAATTTGGCAGAGAGAGCCCCTGTGAGATGGTCCTCTGTGTAAACCATGCCATCCATTTGGCTATTCTTGATACCTTTTGCAAAAAAAAACAGTAACTACAGTTGCTAGAAGAAACACACCTGTTAGCGACGATGAACACAGCAGCTCTGATGAAGCCAGCACTGATAACGATGACGAAGAATCTGATGATGAATCTATATTGCAGCCTATTGACGACATAAACAAAGTGCTAAATGAGACCCGTTCGATCATAAGATTTTTCAGAAAGAGTCCCCTTAGAAATATCACACTACAAAAACATGTGAAGACTGAATTCGGGGCCGAACTAGTCTTATTACAGGATGTCAGAACAGAACTAGGTGGAATTCAATGCTAACAATGATTGAGCGTTTCTTGAAGTTAAAAAATTCCATTAAAAAAGCCTTGATTGATTTAGATAGCTCATTTAAATGGAAGGAGGAAAATATTCCTATACTACAAAAACTGCGGTTGATATTGACGCCAACTAAACTTGCAGTTGAAGCATTGAGCAGACAAGATGCCAATTTACTAACTGCAGAGGCTATAACAGATGTGTTGCTAAAACAATTAGAAAGTATCGACGACCCTTTGGCTCTTCAGTTAGTAAAATCTCTTAAAATGAAAATATCAGATCGTCGGAATACACCTCTAATATCGCTGCTACGCTACCTAAACAGCCCCGATAATTTTATTCTCAAAAAGAGTGCTTATTTTACCGATAATAGCAAGACATTTTTAATTGGATACGCTGAAGACTTATTCAATCGTCTATACCCCACTGTTCCCACTACTACAGAACCTTCGACAGGAAATAATTCAGAAGTTGTCGAAGCAGGCGTAAGCGAATCAGAAACTGAACAAGACAGCTTTGCAGCTCAATTAGAGAGAGCAATAAAAGGTGTTTCGAGAAATGGTGAATCAACTAATGCTGTGGTGCTTTCCAAATCAATTATAAAAAAAGAGTTTTTGCTATTTGAAAAAACAGGCAAGAGGACCCCTAATCTGGAAACACTATACAAAGCATTAATTTCAGTCAAGCCGACTTCAACAGAAAATGAAAGGGTATTTTCCATATCGGGAAATGTGGTCAGTAAGATTAGGAGCCGGCTGTCTGATAAATCTGTTAACGCTTTGGTTTATCTTAAGGCATATTTCATAAGAATTAATAAGCAGGCTTAAAGACAGTTATATTTTTCGTATTAATAGTAGATAGATATCTCTTATTTAATTACATTAAAACTGCCAAAAATTGTGATACCATACCACCCACATAGTGAGATTAGTGAGTGATCTTTAGTTATGATGAGAAAAATTATGATTGTTTTTAGTTAAGATGTTTGTTTTAAGCTGATTGTTAACAGAGATTTTGTTTTTTATTAAAGATTAGTGAGATTAGTTATAATAAGAAGAAGTATGATTGTTTTTAGTTAAGATGTTTGTTTTAAGCTGATTGTTAACAGAGATTTTGTTTTTTATTACAGATTAGTGAGATATTAGTTATGATAAGGAGAAGAAGTATGATTGTTTTTAGTTAGCAATTTTGTTTTGAGCTGATTTTTTATTGAGAACTTGTTTTTTTTTTTTGTTAAAAATTATGTTGATTTTTTTCATGTAAAATAAACACAGTTAAATTAAAGACTCTTTTTATTAATTAAACAAAAATTTAGACGTATTTTATTTTTTCTCGACAACCCGAAAAGACCCGAGAAATCAGGCTCGAGAAGTCTCGACACCCGAGAACTAAAAAACCTCGAGAAATCGGAAACCCTAATTGTAACAAACATCGACTGTTCTTGAACAAACATGCATGGAGTAGTATTATTATTTAATATATATTTTTTGATTGTAAATTTCCTAGGGACCCATTTCGCTGTGCAGAATGAGTATTTATTGTCGCGAAAGAAAGAGGAGAAGAACTATATATACAACCCACCCAAAATTTTGAGAATATATTCGATTCATTTTGATAGATTGGACATAACTGGAAACACGCAAATTCGTAGATTACTAAAAACGAGTAAAATTGTAACTGTAAGATTGTGTAGGTAGTATAGTGCTTTTGGTAAAAAAGTAAGTTGTTTATGACTTTTTCAGATTCACGGACCAATAAACATGCAATCAGCTTTATGTTCAGAATGACGAAAGAGTTATTAAATTCGGGTTACTAAAAAAGTCTTTATCAGAAAAAAACTATACCTGTAGGTATTTTCATGAAATACTTTAAAATTGTTTTCAATAAACTTTAACTTTTGAAGATATGACAAAAATACGTGATATACCTCGGGCTGATGCAGTTTGCTTGAAATCTCCTGATGCATCATTATCAGATTAAAACATCGATGACACTCCTAGAAAAGGGTATTTAAATAAGAAATTGACGACTGGTTGCGCGGAAACCCATTCGTATTTATTTATATTTTGACGGTAGGACTATCCGAATCGTTATCCCTTTCCAAACGATATCATTCATACCCTCCTATCGACACATCGGGGTGGTGGGGTGGGAGGGGAAAGAAGATGATTCTAGAATGTCACGTAGTCATCGGAACCGAAGTTATATTACTTCGGTTCCGATGACTTAGGCACGCGCGACCGACGCGCAGCTCTTCCCGCCGCGCTCGTTGTTGGAACCACACCGCTAGTAGAAACCGCTTTAGCCTGGAAGCAATCGAGCTCCAGGAAACCCGCCTCACCTCGTGTGAGATATAGTCGCGCACCGCCTCTCTCCGGAGTGTCTGTCCAGAAGAAGTTCCAGAAGTCGCAGCTATAGTGCTCAACAGAATAGAAGAAACCCCGGTGAGTCAATATTCCTAATAATACTGCCTGATTGATATAATTGTTTAACCCGCTCCAATTTTGTTTTCTCCTAATCAGGCAGGATTCCTTTTCATCGATTTGGCAAAATAATAGTTTTAGTTTAGGGAAGAGCGAGTGCATTGTACCGCATGCTATAGTAGTCGCTTTTACGTAAGCGTAGAAGCAATCGCATATACAGTCCACTTAGATTAATATCTCGCGTAATAGGTTTAAGGTTCGACCGGGGAACTAGACTTCGGCAACCTTAGACACGTGGCTCCACCAACGACCTTTCAATGAATGCCTACTACTTAGTCCTACTACTTTTGTAAATCAGTCAAAAATATTTGCCACCATACAAAACGAACCTTGCCCTAAAATATTTATATTCTGCAACTCTACGTCTTTCAATACTCACTGTGTTCTGAGCATTGAAATATAATACCAAGAAATACGTCTGCTACCAAATAAGAGTAAGCACGAAAATGTCAACATAATGTTTTAACCTTATTACTTAAGAGTTTAAGTTTCATTTTAGAATAAATATTTTTGTAACCTATGACTTTATTTTCAAGCGACATTCTAAACTTATTGCTTTTAACCTTTCTGTGATGAAAGGACTTAAATAAATATATTTTACAATGGTGATTAAAGTTTATGTTAGAGTGTTATTAAGGTTTATAATAAACTGAAGTTTTTAATGTTATTAAACTTTTTTCTAAGATAGATAGATGTTTATGTGTGTGCTAACGTGGCCACTTATGCGACTTATTTTTGTTCCTGATCCTTAATCTAGTATATAATTGATCGTAGGGTAAAACTAATAAATATGGAAAAATATGTAAGTTTTGTAAATAAAGCCCTTACCGAAACTAAGTGTATTCAGTTTATTCAGCAGAAACTGAATATTTGCTTCCTCTTCTTGTTTCGGCCGAAACCGAAACTTATGTTAAGGTGATTCCTCGAAAATTTGGTGGTTTTTCTATTTCACATATTTCTAATTTTTGGTATATGATTTTTGACTATGACCTTTGATTGCATAAGAAGAAAATATGATAACATGTAATTTTCTCGATAGAAAAAAATTGTAAAGTGCTCTCATTACTTACATTTCTCTATGCCACTAGAATATTTTTATCCATGGCAATATTTTTAAAGCATAGTAAATAATCATATCACAGTTTACATAAATCATTTTTTTAAAACCACAAGTTTTGTTAAAAAAATTCTAATGTTTGGTGCTTACGTAGTTTATTTTCAAACGCGTGCTTGGTATAATTTATGTATCATGTCATTTTAACACTGCCTCAGTCTTCCGTGAGCTTCACCGATAAGTGCTAAGCCACACCCTCGAAATTACAATTCATTATCAAGGTATCCTCTTAAGTTAATATTTTCACTATCCTCTGAAATTTAGTGTTTGTCGAATTCATAAGTCTAAGGACTCTAAAATCTACCAGTCCTTTTTTTTGTTTCACTGCAATTAAAACATATTATTCTGATATCTCTAATACATTCACAGGTGAGGCAGCAGCATACGTTGTCTCGCAGGGTACTACTTTCCGCTGGGATACCTGTGCACCACATGCAGTTTTAAATGCAAGAGGTGGAGGACTTGTGAGTTTCTCAACACACTGCGCCATCACTTATAATGATGCTGCAAATATTGATACAAAAGAATATTGCAACTCTGAAGGTATCATAGCTTGTGGTGAACAATCAACCCTTTCAAAAATTCTTAGCGATTTAAATTAATGCAAATTTTACACAAAGTGAATATGTGTATGACATAATTGATTAAAAAAATCTTAACACTTGCACTCTTATATAATTTTTATATGTTAAGACTGGTAAAGGATATTTATTTAAATTTAATGACGCCAGGCTAGCTGCCCGAACATTTCATGATTTGGTCTATAATTAAGACTCATGACTTTTGTTAACTTTGTCAAAAATATAGAAGTACCCATCTAGTCAAAAGCACATTGTTGCGGCATTCTATCTGTGTAACTATGTAAATACAAAAAAAAATTGTATTGTGTAAATAGAAAGTAATTTTATGTACCTACTTAGATTACCATTTTGTCTATGTTAGAACTAGCTGAATCTCGCAGATGCTGTTTTTTCTGCCAGTTAATATCATAGGTTGTGTTCAGCGATGTTTTTTGTTTTAACGCATGCAATTTAATTAATTAATTGCCGCGCTTGTTTGAAAAAAAAGCATATAAAATCAACAATTTTAAATTTTGTTTGTTTTTTTTTAGTTTATAAATATTAAACCTTATCCATGAAAAATACATATCTGTGTATGTATGTATTTTCATGGTGTTGATCAAATTGATTTTGAGTTAAACTATTTGACATATTATACAAACATTCTCTTTTATATGTATATCAGATAACCAATATAAATCAAGTATTTTAATATTTTAATGTGTAAAATAGTTATCTATCAAATGTAAAATTTGCTTGTTAAAATTCAACCTTTTCTGAGTATTTTGTGATACCTGTACCCGATGTTGATCTCGCACATTATTTAAGATTACGATAATATCATACTGAATACTTAATGGTTTTAATTGTTAAATTACTGTGAATATATTCTATTCCATATTAATTATGCTTTTATTTTTCCTCTTAATATTTTCTTCTTCATCATTAGCTGGTACTTAATCTACTGTTTTTTAATTGGCCTCGCCTGTTTTAAAAAATAATTGACCATAATTGCTATACTTGAAAGATGATGGATACATGACGCTGCTCACCTT
The DNA here is from genome assembly GCA_036936625.1 of Parnassius smintheus behrii. Lineage (NCBI taxonomy): Eukaryota > Metazoa > Arthropoda > Insecta > Lepidoptera > Papilionidae > Parnassius > Parnassius smintheus. The sequence goes on from JAUPFT010000006.1 coordinate 31,158,775, forward strand.
CATCAGTATAGACATTTACGACCAACGTAAGCAGGATTTTTTACCGCCATTTGATGGAAGTTATTAGATCATTCTGGCATTATGTTTAATTTCTTTGAAATGGATTATCTTACCACCACTGGGTAATTAATTCTTTTATATACATACTTTAATACTAAAACTTAAGAAATAAAATTTTATATTTGGTTTATTAACTTATTAATTAGTATCTGGAAGTGACATAACTTTGTAGTTTCATTACAATAATTATTATCGACTTAAAATTATTTCACTCACTAGAACTATAATCACTTTCAGTCCTTTTACTTTTCTTTTTTTTCTTCTTTTTGCTCTTTTTCTCTTTATGTTTCCGCTTATTTTCCTTATGCTCTTTCTCCTGAAATAATATAAAAAAAATTACAAGTTAAATTAGTGTCATTGATTGAACTTTCATACTATTATGAGCTAATGAATTGTTAATCACATTAACTGTTTACTAGAGGAAAACAATAGCGTCATCTGGATCCACTCACCATACTTTGTTTCATTTCACTTACAGTCCTGACCCACGAGAACAATATTTTACATAGACCAAACTATCATCAATATTGTTATTGTAACTGACTACAATTATTTAGTTAAGAAAAATAAATACTTAAGACTGGGAATAGATAACAAATTTAACTGTGGACTTTATGTAGACGATGTATGTGGGAAATTTAGATCCTATAAAACAAAATTAAGCATTCTAAAGTATAAGTTAGGTATGAGATTTTGAGGCTGTCATGTATGAGATTTTGTGGCTGTGATATATGGATAATTCTACACAATTATATACATAGCATCAACATTGTAGGTTTATAGTTACAGATGCTTTCCTTCTGAACCCGTTGAGTAAAGCCTCTATACCTATAAATAAAAGTACTCTGTGAAATGAAGTAAATCAAAAGCAATCTTTGCACTGATTACCTACCTACCACTTAAGGCCGAATACGAAGAGAACTGGCGAAAATTAATGTATTTCTCTTGACTAGAACTTTGACCTGAAGTAATTCTAAGCTTTCAAACATTTTTGTAGGTTTGTTCGGGTCCTTCACAACGTCACCGTCATTTTAAAATTTTAAAATAAATGAATATACCAACAAATAAAAGAATGTTAAGAAATGATATATAAAATTATTGTTCTTCCAAAACTCTGTGAATTTTAATTTAGGAAAAATTCTTTTACGTAAAAATGTTTGTATTGTGATTCCGAAGGTATTTTCGATACGAAATATTATTTATTAACATAATTCGTTTTAATTAAAAACAGCTAACAATAATATCGTATATTGCCAGATAAAAGTTTGCCGTAATAAATTACCAGGCGCTTCGACGTGTGACGTAAGATAACAACAGTCGATGTGTCTGTAGCGAAAATCGTTAATTTATTGTTTTATACGCGTTTAAGTGTCTATAAATGTAAATATGGGTAGGAAAAGAAATAAATGTTACCTAAGTGGTAAAACAAAGAGAGTTTATCGCATGAACGCTGCTCGAATGTTGTATTTTGAGGTTAATACTTATATTTTTGTAAGGTAATTTTTTGTTTGAGGCTGCCTAATAGGTTGCATTTTTACTCATTTACATTAGCCAAACTGATCATTTATACTTTTCTAGTTTCAAGTGAGAAACACTAAAAATGTAAAATATCAAGACCCAGTCGGAAAAGAATGTACAGAGTAGTGCAAGCACAGAGACCGCAAATAATGTCAATCAATGTATTGTCCGAAAGCATGTGGTAAAAGTACATAATTAAGAAAAACCGAAATACTTCGGATGTGAAGTGATTGACCAGTCGGAGTAGTCTTGTGAGAATTTACATACACAGTACCTATCCCCACTATGGGGCAATCACCGACTTTTTAGTTTTTTTTTCTTTATTATTTATGCAATTTGGATTACGGCATATTGTAAGACTCACAAGAACAAACATTTTCAGTTATATGAGATTCTTTACGTACGATGCACCAATTAAGAAAAAAATCGTTATCAATTCAATAACTTTTCGAACAATATTTTATAACGAATAAAGTACAGAATTTATAATCTATAGGAACTAATATTATAAATAAGAAAAATTTATTTAAGAAGTAAGCTATGCTCTCTGTGTTGTTCATTACTCTGCAACTGAGCTAGTTCAGTCAAATATTCAAAGCCCGTACGGCTTTGATTATTAGGTATTATACATGTCTATATAAACAAAGCGTAGGTACTGGCGGCGCTTGGTTTGCTGCGAAACTAGCAAGGTCATTCGCGTCGTATTGGGCCTTAAAGTAAAATATTGATGAAAAGATAATTATTAGTTATTTTCATTGCCGTAAAATTCTTAATAACCTATACTATTATATGAGCAATATTATATATCTTATGGTAATGGCGTTCTAGAATAGCTTTCAGGACCTTTATGAAATTTACAATATAGCCATTTACGGGGCTAAACATCTAGTTAGGTCCCATTTCTGAGAAATTTCATTTTGTCCGTGTTTTCATGCACAAAGTAACGAGCTTGAATTGCCCACGCAATGTGTTTGGTAATTTCACCACAGACATTATCTATAAGTGACGCGCACGGCGAGTGCATGAGTTCAAACCCCGCAATATAGTCGTTTTTTTTATTTCTTGTTATTTGGTACTTTAATCCACTCGGCTCAAATTACTGTACAAAAATAAATAATTATGGACAGCGTCATTCCCGAGGGAAAATAGAATATGTTGCAAAAGTTTGTCCTTCTTTCACGTCGCAATAGAGCGTCGGCATGGCATGAATTTTAGTATGGGGATAGTTCGGTGGCTGTAGAGTGACATAGCCTACTTTTTTCAGCGAAAAAAACATATCATTCCCGTGGGAAAATCGAATATGTTTCTACAAGACGGACGACGGTACGATGGACGAACACAGAAGGTCAGAATATCTGGATTATTATGTCTTTTTACCAAAATTAAGATAAAAAATGTATGGATCTGTATTTATCCACGCAGGACCGGGAAGAGAGAGATAAAAAACATTGATGCATTGTAATTCACAGAATAGGCGATAACCTCGCAGACGATATTAAATAATCCGTTGATGCTCTGCCTACCCCGCAAGGGTTACAGGCGTGATTATAAGTATGGATCAGAAATACTACTACCACCTGTCACGCTTTCACACTTAACTATTAATAAACTGTGGTAGAAACAGTTCTTAGTAAGCCTTATTAATAAGCCTTAGTAATATTTACTGAACGGAAATGAATACAGTTCTTATATGTGGTTATGAATGAATCGGTATTACAATAAGAAAAATTGTGCAAAATTATAAGAAAAATATTTTTGAGAGTTCTTATTAACTAACGTATACATAGTTTAAATTGATTCCGCTAGATGTCGTTACTAGGTTTTTAAAACGCGGTAACGAAATGTTTCCCGACATGTACTTAACTCCCGCCGTTAAGCCGCGCGTTAACTTGTAGTGCATACGGTACCTATACGCTAAAATTGTTTCTATTTCGTAGCTTATTCGACTACCTGCTTTCGATTTCGGCTGTTTGTTATTTGCTTTGTGATTTGGTTAAGGTTGAATGGATTTATATTGGCTTTCATTTTCGGATTTGTGTATTTTCTTGGATCGGTTTTGTTGATTTGGTTGGTATTCCTTTATACATATTTAGACTCTGGCTTTGATTTTGGATTTTGTTTATTTAAGATCGTTGTTTTAGGTTGTTTAACAACTTATCTTCTCAAAGACAAGCGAAAAGATTAGCTCGATCGCTAGAATCTTTAGAAGATGCTGAACTGAGAAGGCAAGACCAAGCAGAGCGTCAGGCTGCTTTTAGAGCATCTGAGACACCTTCTCAACGTCAGCAAATGCGTCTTGAACAGACAGAGCGTCAGGCTGCTTTAAGAGCTTCCGAAACACCTTCTCAAAGTCAGGAAAGGCGTCTTGAACAGGCAGAGCGTTAAGCTACTTTAAGAGCTTCTGAAACACCTTCTCAAAGTCAGCGAAGGCGTCTTGAACAGGCAGAGCGTCAATCTACTTTAAGAGCTACTGAAACACCTGCTCAAAGTCAGAAAAACCGCCTTAAGAGCCGCGGAAAAACCTGATGAAACTCAACACAGACTCATTGAGCAAGCTGAACGTCAATCTACTATAAGAGCATCTGAAACACCAGAACAGACAGAGGCGCGAAGGGATGTAAATGCACAGCTCCAAGCTGAACGTCGACAAAATTTTCAAAGAAACAATTGGTCGGTTTTTAATGACGCAGCATTCAATTATGATCCGTTGATTGATTATAAAAATCACAGGTTAGTTGGTATCGGACTGATGGACAAGGCGTGTCGATTTTGCAGCGCTTTAAAATGGAAAGATGAGACCGCAGGCATGTGCTGTTCCAATGGCAAAGTGTCTCTTCCGTTACTTGGGGAACGAGAAGAACCTTTGAAAACTCTCTTTTTATATGATGCTAATGAGTCACGGCACTTTTTAAACAGGATCCGGAAATATAACTCATGCTTTCAAATGACGTCCTTCGGAGTTGAACGGGAAATAATAATGCCGGGATTTTCGCCTACATTTACGGTGCAAGGGCAAAAAAACCTACCTGAAGAGGATTATAAAGTCGTCATTCACGCAGATCGGACCCCTCGAGGAGAGCATGAAAGGCGCTACAATGCACCTTTGATAAACGAAATAGCAGCCTTAATTAGTGGTGATCAATTTTCTTCACGAGACATTGTCTTGCGAGCACGTGATGATACGTTGCAACGGGTAGCCGATACACACAAGTTTTATGACGGTCTGCAATACCCATTGATTTATTGCAAAGGACAAGAGGGTTATCATTTTCAAATTCCACTCATTAACAGCAAACAACAACAGTTACTCACCTTGCTGTGCACTTAGAAAATGGAGAACGTGTATATTTCACCGAAAGAAATTTCCAAGAAAGAATTGCATCACCGCCAAAAACTACACTAACAGCCTTCTTTCAACTTTGTCAAACCGACACCTTTGCAAAAACGTTGTTATATTCTGAAGTCCCCCACTATTATACTTGGAACACATCTAGGAAGGAGTGGAAACGCCGTATTCAAGGCGCGCCTGTTGCAAATTGGCCCGGTGTAAAGTCATCAGATGCCCTTGGTCGTGTGTATACCGTCCATGTAACTAATTTTGAATGTTTCTGTTTACGATTGCTGCTGCACCATGTTCGGGGTCCTACAGGATATAAAGACCTTAAAACTGTCAACGGTCAGGATTGCGCAACTTATAGAGAAGCATGTGAAGCTCTGCATCTTTTAGAAAACGGGATTTCACTGGGATGAAACCATGGAGGAAGCTGTGCAGTGCCAGTCACCAGCCAAAATTAGGGATTTTTATGCAACTCTCATATCATCTTGCGGGCTATCTAATGCACATGAATTGTGGGACAAATATAAAGAGTACATGGCGGAAGATATTTTGCGAAGGTTACAGCAGACACACGCGAACATGACATACAATGAACATATTTATAATGAAGCACTTGGAAAAATTGAAGATAAAGTAATGGCAATGGTAAGCAGAAAATTAAGCGACTTTGGAATGATAAGCCCTCAGCGAACAACCGAAAATGAACTAAGTGATGAAATTATACGTGAAACAAACTAGGATATACCTGCTTTGCAGCAGCAAGTAGCCGAATTTGTACACCGCTTGCTTCCAGGACAAAAACGAGTTTTGACAAAGTATTAGGACAAATTGAATCTGGAAATGGTGCACTTTTCTTTTTAGATGCCCCTGGAGGAACTGCGAAGACATTTTTGTTAAATTTATTATTAGCGCAAGTACGGAAAGATAAAAACATTGCTGTGGCCGTAGCTTCCTCCGGTATAGCCGCCACGCTGCTAAGCGGGGGCCGCACTGCACATTCTGTTTTAAAACTCCCTCTAAATCTAGCCCAGGAAGAATCGCCGATCTGCAACTTTAGCAAAAATAGTGCACGAGGTATAATGCTACGACAATGCAAACTTTTAGTGTGGGACGAAAGTACAATGTCGCATAAAAAAGCTGTAGAAGCACTAAATCGAACGCTCCAGGATTTGCGCACCAATACCGATGTAATGGGAGGAATGGTGGTTTTACTAGCTGGTGACTTTCGCCAAACTTTACCTGTCATTCAAAAGGGCACACCTGCAGTTGAAATTAAAGCACGCCTCAAGTCGTCTATTTTATGGAACAAGGTGACAAAATTCAGTTTAACTACGAATATGAGAATGCTTTTGTATAATGATATCAATGCTGGAAACTATGCTAACACACTATTAAAAATTGGCGATGCGCGGTTGGAAATGGATGCTGAGGGCTGCGTTAAATTGACGAGAGATTTTTGTAATTTAGTACAGAGTCATTCCGAATTAATCGCGAGCGTTTATTCAGATTTAACGAACAACATGCATGAAGACAAATGGTTATGTGAAAGGGCGATTTTTGCACCAAAAAATGAGAGCGTTAACAAAATAAATTCAGATATATTAAGCGAAGTAGCAGGAGAAATAACAGAGTATTTGTCAGTTGACACAGTTATGGACACAGAACAGAGCACTTCATATCCCGCAGAGTTTCTAAATTCTCTAAGAGTTGTCAGGTGTGCCCTCACATAAGCTTCAATTAAAATTAGGCGTCCCAGTCATGCTAATGCGAAATTTAGATGCTCCTCGGTTATGTAACGGGACAAGGCTGCGTGTGACACATCTTGGACGGAACATAATCGGTGCTACAACTTTGACAGGCGTAGGAAAAGGTGAAAATGTTATTATACCACGGATCCCTATAATTCCCACAGATCTTCTTTTCAATTCAAAAGGTTGCAGTTCCCTATTAAGCTAAGTTTTGCAATGACAATTAATAAAGCGCAAGGGAAAACATTACAGGTAGCGGGGGTCAACTTAGAAAAACCGTGCTTCTCTCATGGTCAGCAGTATGTAGCATGTACGCGTGTGCAAATGCCCAGAATCTCCACATTCTTTCCCCGAATGGAAAAACATATAACATTATGTACAGTAGCGTCTTAATAGTGTTCAGTTAGCTTTTTTTCCAAAATTCCCACAATCAATTAATCAGAATTCCCACAGATCTTCCCTTTCAATTCAAAATTTCCTATTTAGCTCAGTTTCTTTTCAATTCCAAATGCTGCACCTCTGATAGACCTATGAAGCTCAGTTTCTTTTCAACTCAAAAGGCTGCATCTCTGACGGATCTTTTATTTGGCTCAGTTTCCTTTCAATTCAGAAAACTGCATCTCTGACGAATCAATTTAGCTCAGTTTCTTTTCAAAAGTCTGCATCCCTGACGGATAATTATGCTCAGTTTCCTTTAATTAAAAAAATATCCCATTTCCATTTGGAACAAACAGGCTATTTTCATGCTTTCCTATACGCTGCATTTCAAAACATTTAAATAGGCTGACGAATCAATTTTGCTCAGTTTCCTTTTAATGGCTGCATCTCTGACAAATCTATAACACAATGTGGTCACTTGGAAGGGAAGGCCAAATTGGCCTCTAAGAAGCTTGGCGTGCTCAGCAGAGCGGGACAGTATTTCATGCCGGCACACCGCCTGCAACTTTACAAGGCGCAGGTTCGGCCGCACATGGAATACTGTTCCCATCTCTGGGCTGGGGCTCCCCAGTACCAGCTCCTTCCACTTGACCGCATCCAGCGCAGAGCGGCTCGAATCGTCGACGACCGAGTGCTTTCCGATCGGCTCGATTCACTGGCGCTGCGAAGAGATGTGGCATCTCTTTGCGTATTTTATCGCATCTATCACGGGGAGTGCTCTGAGGAATTGTTCGGATTAATCCCAGCCGCCAAATTTCGTGAACGCACTACACGACAAACGTCGCGATACCATCTCCATCGTCGGAGTTTTCTTCCACGTACAACCTCTCTGTGGAATAGTTTACCACCGGCGATTTTTCCGGACCGATACGACCTGGGGACATTCAAGAAAAGAGCTTACTCCTTTCTAAAGGGCCGGCAACGCACCCGCAATTCTCCTGGTGTTGCGGTTGATCATGGGCGGCGGTAGTCACTTAACATCAGGTGAGCCGCATGCTCGTTTGCCCCTTCTTCTATAAAAAAAAACACTCAGTTTTCCTTCACTTCAAAAAGCAATGGATAGTACATTTCCCAGTGACCATGCGGGCGAAGCGGCGGGTAACAACTAGTAAAAGATAAAAAGTACAAAATGTTTAACTTATTGTCATTCATAAATATACAGCGCCTAATATTACATTACGCACGCACACTTTCGTAAGGGAGTGTTAAGGGGAAATATAATGTCAAATGGCTTAACAAGATCCTTCGTTATGCCGAAAATATTGCAGCATTAATTTTGAAATAAATATATGGTAAAGTTGAGGATTAATGTTAGTGATTATGTTAGACGAAAACACGATTTCGTAAAATTTTCTCGATAGAAAAAAAATCCAAAGTTACCTCCAAAATAAACAATAAACCGCTGTTATTCATAAAATACTTTAAATAAGATCATGAAACTTTGCATACTAACTGAACTAACTATAAAGCAGTGCCTATGTTATTTACTTTTTTTAAAATACCATTATTTTCACTGTAAAAAGAAATTACCTAAACTATCGGCCTTTTGAAGCGGGATCCTGCAGCACGGTCACTTCGCCGTGGCCTTTGAACGGGGAGGTTGTGTCGCTTACGATCAGAATATACATTACGCAACAGTACGACGTAAAATTAAAATGGGAAATAACCGTGATAAAAATAAGAAGCGGCTGGCTTGGCGTTAAGAAACAGGCATAAATATGATAAACCTAATGAAATAAGTGTCTAACGACCTTTCTACTTACAGTATTAGTGATTACAAACATATCGGTACATAGCATACGACGCGCGGGGAAGTGGGGGCGAAATTAGAATTTGAGCTGACTTCCTCTTCCCTCTTAAATTCGAAAGCAGTCGGTGGCGTTCGGCCAGTTCGACGTTTGGGCTCGGTTACAGATTTAGGTATCTAAATAGTTGTTTTAACTCGGTAAATACAAGAGCGTTCCCCGCCCTTTCCCTTCCGTAAACTGTCACACTGCTAGGTACGTTAGAACAGACAAGATACAAATATATTTATATACATGGCATAAGATTTTACTGGCAGATAAATGTAGGTGGTCACTGAAAATATGTTATTATTTACTAAATTCGTCTCGGTCCTTTTTAAGCTTTATATGACGTTCTATTAATAGTCTTCGTCATTTAGTAAAAACTAATACACGTGCATCAAAATCAAAATCCTATTCTGATGAGCTGTCTAGCAAATCTAGGAGCAATCTTTGACAACTCATTATAGGTAACATTATGTATAAACAATTTGCTTCAAAAAAACACGTCTATATAGTAAGTTTGAATGATTTCGAGTGAATGTATCATTTCGTATACTATCTTATCTGCGTTCTCTGTGACTCGCTTAATTCGATAAGATTTAGCTCTGTCTCTGTCCTCCATCTTCAAATATATGAGTAGCAAACTAAGTATTGCAAACAGTACAGTAGACAACATATAATACTAGTTACCTGTTTCACTTTTAAGATCTCTTCCTTTGGTGCAACTGGTGCACAACCTTCAGTACGCACTGCTGCTGTCAATTCATCAATCTTTGACATATCTGCGTTTGGTGCTCGATACTGCTCACAGTGGTCAACACGAATTGTCCTGCCTAATATCTGTGAAATCAATATACCTATTTTTATAATTAATTCAAGTGTTTGTTCAAAACATCATTTATACTAATAACCTTAATTCCATTTAAGTTATCCACAGCTAAAATAGTTGAGCGTTGATCTTCATAACAAATAAAAGCAAATCCTCTAGATTTGCCAGTAGCTTTATCTCTTACTAAATTAATGTTAACTATTTCACCGTACCTGCAAAAATAGCTTATCTGATTATTAACACAAAATTAAGTCATTTTCTCTGAGTAGTAAAGGCCATAGGTGAATAAGGGAACAACCTGTGCCTTTGAGTGATTTCAACTTGATTTTTTTCCATAACTCACAACTAGTACATATAATGCAACAAATATTTTCAGAAAAACCAGTGGTTGGAGTAAAAAGGTAATAAGACTAAATTTTTTATCTTTAAACTAATCATTGCTTTTTCTAGTTATTGTAAAAAAAAAATTTATTGACAATTACACACACACAGCATACGAACATCATCGCAAAAATAGCCAGAATAGCTTCCTAGGACCTTGAAACATCAAGATCTGCTGAAAACTCGATTTTCTAAAACCGAGGTGAAAACAATAACTTCCCCATTCTTTGAAAATCATTGATTTTCATAGTGGGAAGTTAAAAAAACATTGACATATTTGAATTTTGTTATATGCAATTTTTAGAAATTTATTTTTATCGTAATTAATTCAAAAGGCATTTCCAAAATCCAAAACAGTGTAAAAAGTTCAACCGTGACCCTGACAAACTTCCTAAATTAAAAACAAAATTAAAAAATCAAGTACCGGCCATCTACTTCATAATACTAGACCAAATTCACATATTTGCGTTTCGTTATAAACAATTTTTATTGAAATTTATTTTTATCATAATTAATCCAAAACGCATTTCCGACATCCAGAAACAGTGTAATAGGTCAAAGCTTAACCCTAACAAGCCTCATAAATTAAAAACATTATTAAAATCAATACTGGACATCTATAGTCAACCCTAAACTTGGGTTTAACATTATCTTTGATATACCTAGACAAAACTATGTCATAATAATCTATGTTACATCAAATCAAAAAACATGTATGTGTTTACAATTGTACAGGATAAATTGAATTAATATTTTTTTAACTTCCCTTGTTGGTTCTTTTTTTTATAGGATAGGCTGACAAACAAGCACACAGTCCACCTGATGGTAAGTGGTGGCTGCGGCCCATAGACATCTACATCTATCCTCGATTACAAGTCAAAATGCACATGCGTTGTCACCTGTGAGGACTAAGATGGAATTCCTAATTTCCAGTAAAAAAGGTCTCCGGTTCTCTACACTCACTATACGAAGCAGAGCAGCATTAAGCTACTACTTTAAGCTGGTATTCTGTGAGAGTGTAGTCCTTCCCCAGTCGAGCAGACCCATTCATGCTACAACTATAATACTAATATAACTGCAGCATGGCTCTACTACGTATAGAAATCATGCCTGTACTCATGTATACCTTTGGCATACATGGTGGACTCAAACGCCCTGGATAGAAAAGTCCGCACTACTATGATGTCACCAGAGTTCTTCGATTATGAGTGACCGTGGCTTCAGCACGCTTACCATGCATAACCGCGAAGTATGCAGCCTCCGTAATTGCTTTCTGAAGAGATCAGGTGATCGATACTATAGGAACGTCATTTCTTGTGATAAAGGGCTTACCCCACTATCTTTAGCCAACGAGCAATGACCCGGCAGTACAGAGCATTTCCGACCGGTAGATCGTAATGAAGGAAAGAGAGCTCCACGGGAGGTTCTACAAGGCTCTATATGAGCCTTTTGTAGACACAGGTGCCTCCCTCCACTGGCTATGTTTTGGTGACCTCTTTGGGGAAACTATAGGGTTTTGTCTGTGCGATACAGGATCAGGGTATTAAGGCCAACAACTATCGGAGATACATCCTAAGTCACTTAGGCATGTCATCTCCGGTTGTTCAGCGCTTTCTAACTCTGAGTTCTTGCACAGGCATATCCTAGTAGCCAGAATTCTACACAAGGAGCTTGCTCCGAAATACGGTCTCATGGACTGGAAATTGCCGTATTACAAGTACTTGCAGGAAGCCATGCCCGAAAATGACCGCGCCAGGCTCTACTGAGACCAGGCCATCATCACAGATAGGACTATTCTTGCGAATAAGCCTGATATTGTGCTGATGGACTAGGCACATTCAAGGATATTTTTGGTCGATACTACCATTCCGTATGACAAGAACCTTGTGAAAGCCGAAACAGATAAGCAAACAAAATATCTGGACCTGGCTCACAAGGTGACCAATACGTGGGGTGGGCTGCTGAATTTATACCTGTAGTCGTTTCTGCAAATGGGTTAATCCCAATCAGCCTCTCGGGTCATCTGAGGCGACTGGGACTCTGTGACAGACCGCTCTGGGCGGCCCTTCTCGATACCACTTGCATTGTCCACCGGTTTCTTTCCCTTTCCCCCTAACTCTCAGCCGTTTGGTCTCCCCTGCCAAGGGCTTCCATTTAGTTGGGTTTTTATTAATTTATGTATTTATTTTATTGCATCGTCCGCCAGTTTTTTTCCCTTTTCCCCTAACCCTCAGCTGTTTGGTCACCCCTGCCAAGGGCTTTCATTTGGTTATGTTTTTATGTATTTATTTTATTTTATTGATATTTATGTATATTTATCATTTTCACTTACAATTATATATTTTTAGAATCCAACCAGATGAGAAAACTATAGAAATACCCCATTATAATTAAATAATAAAAGTGACAAAAATATAAATAAATTACATAAATACATGTTTATAGATTGTAGTTAATAAAAGGGGATTAAATGTTTAAATTTATTGTAGATTTTGTACAGTCGAACCTAATTACAATCACCATCACACACGCAATAACAAATGGAAATTATATAATTAAATTATTTCCAAAACTCAAATGAGAAATCACTTACTGAGAAAACACACAAATTATATCACCTTCTGTTAAATCATAGGGCATGCCACCAATGAATATCCAAGCACTGTCTTTGTATTGATCATGCCATGAGGTCTTAGAATTACCAGTTAATTCTCGCTCACTGAGTTTTAAAACATTTTTAACATTTCTGAAACAATACAATGACTCAATAACATATTTTTAGAGATTAATGCTAGCTAATTGTGCAAACTGCAAAAGTGAGCATAACAGTTGGCACCAATCAAATTACTTTTGAAATTAAATTACTTTACATGTACAGTATAAATGGCATATTGAGTGCAAAGTGCCAATAACCCTTATAAAGTTTTATAAATAAATAAACATGAGAACCCAGAATTATATTTATATATTGAGAAAACATACGTCATAGGATTCATGTTTGCACTGAATCTTGCTGTCTTCTCGTTTGCAAATGTAAACCTCAAACTTTTATTATTATCTTTGGTTAAATTGTTTCTAAGCAAAATCAATAAACATTGAATATTGAGTTTAAATAATTCTGCATTTTGCAATATCTAAGTCAAAAGTCAAAACACCACAAAACTCTGTGAAGTGCAGTGTTGCCAGATGCCTTGAACGTTTTATCTGTATTAGAAACTGCTAAAATCTGTATTAAATCTGTATGCCATTTTAACTTAAAATCTGTATAAAATCTGTTTATTCAAATAAACCAAAATCGATTTATTGGTCATCATCGTGATTGCTTCTCTCGAAAACAAGGGATAAGTACTAACGTTATAAGTTTTGATTATCTTTAGTACCCGGTTGACCGAGCTTTGCTCGGTATTTTTCGTTCGGTTTTTTTTTAATTCATGTGTTTTGGAAATGATATTTAGATACAAATTACATACTGATGAAATACGAATAATATTTTTTGATCTTAGCGACGTAATAGAAAAAACTGAACTGGTTATTTGAATAAAAAATCATGAGTGCAATTAGTTTAATTTAAATTTTCGTGTTTTTAAAAAATACTAAAAAAGGGCTCAAAAAAAACAGATTTTCTCAAAAAAGAAAGGAACTTGAAAAAAACATTAAAAAAAGTCGGTCGGTCGGTCTGGGCTCGAAGCACGGTATTACGATTTTGTGACCGCCCAATATACCAATTAAGCTATTTGTAATTATTAATAAACTGTCAAAATTTACCTTCTTATTCTAACGATATTGTAACAGTTTTTCATTGCCTAAAAACATGGACAATAAGACATTTTCTAAAAATAAATCCTAGCTAGATCGATTTATTGCCCCCAAAACTCTCTGCACACAAAATTTTATGAAAATCGTTGGAGCCGTTTCCGAGATTCTGATTATATATATATATATATATATATATATATATATATATATATATATATATATATATATATATATATATATATATTAAAGGTATAGGATTAAATAAAAATATATACAACATTTTTTATATAACAAAACTGAAAACCTTACTTAAACAAACAATATACTGAAACTCAAACATTTGCAACAAACGAACTAATAATTAATTTATCATTTTCAGTAATACATATTTTTGTTACATTTCAACAGTAATTCATTATCAACCTCTAGGCTATAGCAAGGTTTTGTACCAATCAGTTGCTTTGTATGTAAAAGACCTTCAATAGTATCTGTATTAAGTCTATTGCGTTGTTTTGTCTTTATTAAATTTATAGATGAGAAGATCCTCTCTACGGTGGCACTGGAATGAGGTAGACTTAAGATTGCAGAAACAAATTTCGACAGCGTGGGATATAATTGAATGCTGTCGTTAACAGGATCACGGGCTGCAGCGACTTTACACCAGTAGGTTTCGAGATCTTCTGCTTCATCGGGCGCCAAATCTTTATTATTACGCAAAAACCGCCACTCTGTGTCTAGTTGTTGCAGTTCATCAACTGAGATCAAATTTGGAAACTTTACTGCCAAAGTGACCAATGAATCAATTCTACGAGACTTGACTGCTTGTGGGTCAAGAAACTGCATTTGTTTAAACATATCATTGCTGAAATTGTACCTTTTTTACCTGCTTTGCCCCTTCAATAAAAAAGTCAAAGCATTTGAGTTTGAATGCTTCAATATCTTCTTGGTGTAGAGCGTTTGAACTCGTAGAGACAAGGGAGGCTGAAACCTTTGCTCCTAGGTAAAGGTCATCTATTGGTTTGTAATAACGTGGATTGTCAATCTGAATTAAACCGACTTCAGTTCGCGAAACGTATCCATCGTCCATGTAACATTCCAGTAAAGTTTTAAAAACAGTCACCATGTTTTCATGCATTTTATGAATTTGCGGCCGCTCTGACTGCATCAGCTTATTCATGTTATTAAATATCTCTAAAGAAAACTCTAACGAAAACTCTAAATATAGCTTATTATATGGATTTTTTAATCTGAACAATATCGAATCCGCATTCAAGTGGTCCGTAAGAGTGGTTTCAGTGAAATATAATTTTAGTGCGCCATACTGTTCGAGAATACGGCATACTGCTGCTCTCAGCGAAAGCCATCGAGTTTGCGCGGGATGGAGCATTTTATGAGGTTTTAGATCTAAGAACTGCTGAAACTCTTTTAGAATTCCTGTTCTTTTGGGGCTGTTATGAAAATAATTATAAATGTCTCGTATGAGAGTTTCGGGCTCTCTTGACAATTTTAAACAGGCATACGATGCACAGAGATGGAAAGAGTGGCATACACACTTCAATACAAACAGGCGAGGGTTGTCGGCAACTAGACGGGATGACAATGAGTTGTGCTGTCCCATCATGGCATTCGCACCATCAGCGGCAAATCCAATAAGATTTTCCATTGGGATGTTACTGTTACTCAAAACTTTTTTAATATTTTGGTATAGCTTTTCAGCAGTAGCCTCTTCAAGGGGTATGAGACAAAGAAATGCATCCTCAACTTTTCTTTAAAAAAAAAACGTGCTAATATGCATAAATGCTTAACACATCCCCTATCTGTGCTTTCATCGACGATTAAAGAAAATTTAAGTTTTTGTAACTTTTCTATTATCATTTGTTTTGCAGTTATGCCAGTCACATTTTTTACAATAGCTGTAGTTTTTGTTCTGCCACAACTAATACTTTTTGCAATTTGTGAATCGGGACACATGTTTTTTATTAATTGTGGCAAGTGTTCTATAACGTTCATGGGAATATTATGTTCAGCTATAAACGCTGCGAGCAAAATTTCTCCTCTTTTGACTGGTTCAATATTCTTGTTTGAAAATAAATCTGTCATTAATGTTTGCGAGCTAGATCCACCAGGACTTGAATTTACGTGTTTATTTGTTTTCGTGTGTCTGAAAAGATCATTCTTCCCAGCACTTCCAATTGAAAGATCTGTGTTACAAAATGTACAAAAAGCAAAGTAATCACCTTTATTACTAGGTCTTAACCACGCCTTATAGGAAGAATCTTCCATCCAGTTCCGATTAAACTTTTGCATCACTCTCGGTTTTTTAGATGCCATAATGGTTCACAATACAAAATCACAATCAATATTATATGTATTTAATAAAAGTGCATGAACGTTTTTAAATATTTACGTATTACCTACGCACACACAACGCTACGAATGCGACAGCGAAGTACCTTGGACAGCACGCAAAAATCTTTTGGGGATTTCCCGAGCATAGCGAGTGACACTTGTAATGCTGCCATACTAACTAATTACGCTGTGAAAAAATTAACCATAAATAATAGAATCATGCAATTATATGTATAACGCGGTATCTAGTCATATAGCTTTCTTAATTCTGTTTTAAGTTGAATATTATGTTAGTTTAATCAATAGAACTAGAAAAGTCTGTATAAAAATCTGTATCCAGTGCTAATCTGTATTACACACCGAAAATCTGTATAAATACGGAGAAATCTGTATATATGGCAACGCTGGTGAAGTGTGAATGACCTAGCTTGCTACATATTTATTTATCTATGGTGAATGACAAATGACCATGACCAAAGAGTAGGTATAGTATATATATAACTCTTAAATCGTTTTATTTAGAATTAATAGCCACGCTGCCGTCGGTAAGTAGTATCTGATAAGTATTTTTTTTTAATTTTTGACAAAAAGAAACATTAAAAATTATGAATCTACTGCGTCTTATTTAATGTATCAAGTCCTCCCTATCTAAAAGAACGTTTTAAATTTCTTAGCTCTTGTCACAATTTTTCCTTACGGTACAAAGAAAATCTTTCGCTCCAATGTCCTGTACACTCCTCGACATTTTATGATAAATCTTTTGCTGTTCTTGGAGTAATACTCTGGAACTTCTTACACCAGTTAATTAAAAGTGCTCATGCCCCTATCACACCACCCTGAATCAGTGCCCTAAATGAAGGGTGGGCGTGGCCCCTAGTAAGGGACGTCAGTTATTATACTACCCTGATTTAAAGTCAGTCAGTTATTATACTACCCTGATTTGAAGTCAGTCATAGGGATGGACAAATGAAAAAGTATATATATTTATTGAATCGATATTTTTAAAGCAATTGTAACAAATCATTTACTGTATTTCGTCCTGCTAACTCTAGTTGCATAACTCGAGTTTAGTTCAAGTTGTGTGAATTTGAACTTGAGTTAACTCGAGTCGTAATATTTTCAAGTAAGCACATCTATTGGATGCAACATCGCTCATTAAAAACATCAAAGCTTATGTACTGTACTTGAGTACTGTAATCGAGTTTTTCGGTGTTTTTATCATCATTTAAATATATACATACATACATAGGGATCATTTTGAACAGAAATGAAACAAAGAGGTATAATAATCAAATATTATACTTATGTTATTTTAGGAAGTTTTACACTATTTATTTTGACATATTTAATTTTATCGAATAATAATCAGAAAACAAGAATAAATTCAATATATTTTTGCTTATACTTTTATTTTATTTTTTTTTGAATTGAATTTTGAAATAACAATTTTGACAACTTGGTACCTAGTAAGTGGATCCTGGGTGGTTGTAGATCCAGCTTCTGAAAATAACCGCTCACGGGGTACCGAAGTTGCCACGATAGGCAAATAGATCCTATCTTGGCTATGAAACCCGCGGAATAATGCTTTCATGATATCTCACATGTAATATAATATAAAACTCGCCTTCTGCTTTAATTTTATTTCTTATGATGTGGTGCGTTAATTTTTTATGGTAGTTCCATATGTCACCTTGAGTATTATTGCATTTTTGAATACATCTACGAAACTATACCGAATTATAAACAGGTGAATAACCGTTCATCCATAAAAATCGATATTTCAGAAAAATGATTGTAATGAAATACGAAGTACTGTAAGCCGATAAAATAATACCCATTACAAAATAACTATTAATTTATAAGACTGTACTTAAGCTATTCATTAAGTTAAAGCTCAAACAATACAATTGTTAATAAGAAAATGAATAAAACAATTTCAATCCATTTTCAATATTTGTAAACTTATCTTAATTAATTATCACAATAAAAAAAACTACAAGTTTACATCGAAAATGGAGTTACCGATTGAAGACAATTGTACTTTCGAAGTTTAAGTATATTCATTTTCGGCTGAAAGAACATTCGCCTGTTTGTTGATTTGTAATTAAAATTTCGAATCGAATTTCGAAAACTTTAAAAATTTAGACGTTATCTAACTTTGATATATTTTGTTTCGAATATTAATTATATTTTGCCAACAAAAAATTCGTGATAGTCATCGTTCCCAACTTTTAACGTACCTACGGAATTTTATACCTTCGAGTAGTTGGTTATTTCGTTTGACGGCAGAACATCGTTCATAAAACATAGCTCATGAAGAATCATGTTTATGAACGTTATATCGATGTTTGAAAGAATTGATGTATTATTTACATCCCAAGTTACGCATCGAATTACTGCCCTAACTCCCTTAGTGTTATTACACTGCACGGTGAAAGGGCACTGCAGACCGGGTACACTTTGACGCCCTAATTAGGGACCCTTACTCCCTTTCTCTTATTACACCACCCTGAATCAGGGCGTAGGGAGCCTGATACAGGGTAGTGTAATAAGTTTGTATTTTTTTCTAATTTAGTGCACCCTACCCATTAATCTTATTACTGTTTTTATTAATTTCCTCTTCTGAGTTGTCTGGGGTCGCCTTTTGTTTTTCCCACATTGTATGTTAATAATTTGATAGTACCCGGTTGACCGAGCTTTGCTCGGTATTTTTCACTCGGTTTTTTTTTTTAATTCGTGTGTTTTGGAAATTATATTTAGATACAAATTACATACTGATGAAATACGAATAATATTTTTGATCTTAGCGACATAATAGAAAAAACTGAACTGGTTATTTGAATAAAAAATCATGAGTGCAATTCGTTTAATTAAAATTTTCGTGTTTTTAAAAAATACTAAAAAAAGGGCTCGAAAAAATAGATTTTCTCAAAAAAGAAAGGTACTTGAAAAAAAAATTAAAAAAGTCGGTCTGGGCTCGAACCATGGTATTACGATTTAGTGACCGCCCAATATACCAATTAAGCTATTTGTAATCATTAATGACCTGTCAAAATTTACCTTCTTATTATAACAATATTGTAGCAGTTTTTCATTGCCTAAAAAAACGGACAAAAAGACATTTTCCAAAAATAAATCCTGGCTAGATCGATTTATTGCCCCCGAAACTCCCCGCACACAAAATTTCATGAAAATCGTTGGAGCCGTTTCCGAGATTCCGCAGTATGTAAGTGTAAACACCGTTGTCACTGAAACCATAGGTAGTTGGCTTTAATATAAAAATATTTATCCGAATTAAAAAAAAAAAAAACGCTATTTTCTTTCATAAAACTAAAATAGTTTCTGTCCAACACCGTCCGTAAATTCATGGACCCTATGCGGCCAAGTGACGTAATCACTGTAAAGATCACCGCTCGCTCTTGCTACCTACACAACATTTCAATAAAAACACAATGGTACACATAACCTATGATGTAACTTTTCCTTCGTACTTTCATACTGGCTTAGGACAGTCAAAAATTCCTACCCTTTGTGTTGCGTGACGAGTCCAAATTAATGTAAGTTCGATTTAACAACTAAGAAAATTAAACATTAATAATAGTAAATCACTAGGTAGGATTTTTGGCGTATTCATAAGGTTAATCATAATGTTATGCACACACGGCTACACACTAAGCTATGCAAATCCAATGGGTAGCTCGATGTCCAATCAAGGACCCGGGGTCCCGGGACTGTCTTAGCAAGTTACCGCGGCCCTGGAACGCAAAGGGCATTTGAAGCTTAAGCTGACCGTTCATTGTACGGAAAGATCATACAAAGCGAGGCCAAGACAAACTGGATTTGTATAGCTTGATGTGTAGCCTGACTGATTGATTATTTACACTTACCTATTAAATAAAATCCTAGTAAATGAATCCTATTTTGATCAGCTTTTACATTAATCGTAAAAGCTGTTCAAAATGCGATCCATTTACAGCCACGCATGCCTCCGCACGTTTCCGTAGATTGTTACGCACTCTAGGAAGCACAACAGTGTAATTTTTTAAGTCTCGAAACACACTAAGAATTCGCCTTTTGAGTTCCGACGTATTACGGAACTTAGTTGCATACACTCGGCGCTTCACTTCTCCCCAAAGATAAAAGTCCAGCGGGGTAAGGTCGAGCGAACGCACTGGGCACGCAACTGGCCATCTACGTCCAATCCATCGCCCAGGAAACTCCTCATCCAACATAGCCCTGATTTGCAGCTGAAAATGTGCAGGGGCACCGTCATGTTGGTAGTAGAGGTTTCTCAGTGAACGAAGATGCACATTTTCCAACATCCTGTCGAATACATGTCGTAAAATAGCCATGTACGACTGTGCATTCAAATGACCGTCAATAAAATAAGGTCCAAGAAGTTTACCGTCTAGAATTCCCGCCCACACGTTTACGGAAAAACGGTGCTGATAACTGTTTTGCCGTATTCGGTGTTCGTTTTTCCGACTCCAGTAATATTCATTACGAACATTGTAAATGCCCGACCTTGTAAACACTGCTTCGTCCGTAAATAAAATGGAAACGTTATCAAAGTTTTGAATAAGCGATTGCGAAAATACCACCCGCGGTATGTGGTCGTTTTCATTTAACTCTTGAGCCGGCTGAAAATAATACGGATGTTGACGATCAATGTGCAGAATTTTCCAAATTGTCCAGTGAGAAACACCGAAAATACAGGCCGCCCGCCTGGTACTCTCCTCTGGGTTCTCCGCGAAGAAATCCAAAATACGTTCTTGAAGGGTAACTGGCAGCTGCTGGTTGCCACGCCACTGAGCATGAACCGGCACGGTAAACTGTCCATAGCCACGTAACCTTTGCGTGACCGCCAACAAAGTTTCACGATTTGGCACAGGTTGTCTAGGGAATGATTCTGCGTACATTCGTCGAGCCTCGTTCACATTGTCGTGACTTAACGCACAAAGTCGGACCATTTCGGTCCGACCGTATCCGCGCGTCTACGGGTGCCTCTATAGGTCCCATAGCGGTAATGCCGAAACAGACCGACTCTTCGACCACGTCCAAATGGCTGCAGATTCGTTGCTACAGCAGATCCCCTCCGCTGAGATCGTGATCCTCGGTGACTTTAACGCCCATCACGCCGAATGGCTTGGTTCACGTTTAACCTATCATGCGGGGAGATCTGTTCATGATTTTGCCTCGGCGTATGGTCTGACACAACTGGTTACTTCGCCTACGCGGATTCCAGATGTGGAGGATCATGCACCTTCCCTGTTGGACCTTCTGCTGACCTCTCACCCGGACGGATATCAGATTTCCGTCGACGCCCCTTTAGGCTCCTCGGACCATTGTCTGGTCCGGAGTGTTGTGCCACTCACGCTGAAATCGCGGTTGCATTCTGCAGGCTGCCGCCGTGTTTGGCACTATAGGTCAGCCGATTGGGATGGGATGCGGTCTTTCTTTGCATCCTACCCTTGGGGGCGGGTTTGCTTCTCGCCGGATGATCCCAACGTTGTCGCGGATTCTGTTACTGATGTGGTACTTCAGGGTATGGAACTTTTTATTCCTTCCTCTGTGGTGCCCATTGGAGGCAAATCTCAGCCATGATTTGGTCGCTCCTGTAAAATAGCATCATGCTATAAGCAGGAGTGCTACCAAGCCTGGGTTGATGCATCAGCGTCCCGGGATGTAAACACCAGCGCTCTAAAAAAGAAGTATAATTCCGCCTCTAGGTCCTTCAAAAGAGTCATTGCCAAGGCAAAGTCAGAACACATTGGCAGAATTGGCGAGAAACTTTCGCCTTCCTTCTGGAACCCGTGCTTTCTGGTCTCTCGCCAAGGCTGTCCAGGGGAATTTCTGTCAGCCATCTCTTCCATCTCTGCACAGGGAGGACGACTCACTGGCCCATACTGCAAAGGAGAAAGCCGAACTTCTAGGCTCTTTCTTTGCGTCTAACTCGACTCTCGATGACGGGGGGAGTACGCCGCCGACCATCCCGCGGTGTGAGTGCTCCATGCCGGAAGTGCACTTCACACAGCGCTCGGTTCGCAAAGCACTCCTCTCCTTGGACATCCACAAGTCGAGTGGGCCTGACGGAATCCCCCCAATTGTGCTGAGGACGTGTGCTCCAGAGTTGGCACCGGTTTTAACGCGTCTTTTCCGGTAATCCTACTCCCTAGGCGTAGTCCCAAAAACATGGAAGACGGCTTTCGTCCACCCGATCCCTAAAAAAGGCGACCGCTCAGACCCGTCCAACTACCGGCCAATCGCCATCACCTCCTTGTTCTCCAAAACAATGGAGTCCATTGTAAACTGCCAGCGCATGAGGTACCTTGAGGATCACCAGCTGATTAGTGACCGCCAATACGGTTTTCGCCGTGGTCGGTCAGCTGGTGATCTTCTGGTCTACCTAACTCACAGATGGGCGGAGGCATTAGAGTTCAAGGGGGAGGCATTGGCCGTTAGTTTGGACATTGCGAAGACCTTCGATCGGGTTTGGCACAAAGCGCTACTAAGTAAGTAAGTAAGTAAGGAGCATCAAGGTCGTTGTAGACGGTGCAAGCTCCGATTGCAAGCCTATTAATGCTGGTGTTCCACAGGGCTGCGTGCTATCGCCAACGCTGTTTCTTCTGCATATCAATGATATGTTGCATACCCGTAACATTCATTGCTATGCGGATGACAGCACTGGTGATGCTCTTTACACCGGCCGAGCCAATATTTCTCGGGAAAACGTCTCCGAGTGCCGGGACAAACTTGTGTCTGAAGTCGAGTCTTTGCTGAACAGAGTCTCGGATTGGGGACGACTAAATCTAGTCCAGTTTAACCCCGAGAAGACACAAGTTTGCGCGTTAACCGCTAAAAAGAACCCCTTTGTCGTATCCCCTCAGTTTCAAGGCACTCCCCTTGTTGCCTCAGCCAGTATCGGAATCCTCGGCGTCGACATATCGAGTGACGTGCAGTTTCGTGGTCACTTGGAAGGGAAGTCCAAATTGGCCTCTAAAAAGCTTGGCGTACTCAGCAGAGCGGGACAGTATTTCATGCCGGCACACCGCCTGCAACTTTACAAGGCGCAGGTTTGGCCGCACATGGAATACTGTTCCCATCTCTGGGCTGGGGCTCCCCAGTACCAGCTCCTTCCACTTGACCGCATCCAGTGCAGAGCGGCTTGAATCGTCGACGACCGAGTGCTTTCCGATCGGCTCGATTCACTGGCGCTGCGAAGAGATGTTGCATCTCTTTGCGTATTTTATCGCATCTATCACGGGGAGTGCTCTGAGGAATTGTTCGGATTAATCGCAATACACGGCAAACGTCCCGATACCATCCACACCATCTGGATGCTTGGCGGTCCACCACTGTACGTTTCACAAGGAGTTTTCTTCCACGTACAACCTCTCTGTGGAATAGTTTACCACCGGCGTTTTTTCGGACCGATACGACCTGGGGACCTTCAAGAAAAGAGCTTACTCCTTTCTAAAGGGCCGGCAACGCACCCGCAATTCTCCTGGTGTTGCGGTTGATCATGGGCGGCGGTAGTCACTTAACATCAGGTGAGCCGCATGCTCGTTTGCCCCTTCTTCTATAAAAAAAAGACGCCAGAATATGACGTTGGATAGCCGAGGGGATATTCAACTAAATACTTAAAAGAAAACAAATGTATTGCAAACTTTAAGTAATAAAATCTGAAATACCTTTTGTAATAGTTCCGGCTTGAGCCCAATGTCACTAAACTCAATCACGTGTTGGCGGAACCACTCCTGAGTTTCACTCTTTTTGTTAGTGGATTTCGGTGCCCTATTTATTTGCTGGGAGTGGTAGGGTGCGTTGTCCATTATAATGACTAATGATTCTTCAAGACTCTGCAGCAGCTTTTTAAACCAGTCTGTGAAGCTTTCGGCATTCATTTCTGAATGGTAGTCCTCGTTCTGAGCCTTTACAGCACGGAATACCCATCTGGCTTCGGGTATAAAAACATATTTTGCACAAACTGCATAACAAACTGAAACAACATAATTAAATGAATATCATATTTTGTATTAAATTATTATTAAGTCGTATTTCCAACATAAAAGATGAAAGAATATTTACCAATTAGTATACAGCCCCCCTTTCCCATTTTTGTGTTTAAGCGCCTTGGCCATCCTTGTCTAGCCAAATTCGTTTGCGGCTGTGATTTTGGTTCATCCGAATAAATTCTTGGTCTTCTCAGGAATTGTAACCTCGCACAAACGATGTCAGTCCTTTCCATCAATCGTTTACGACCATCTGGAGCTTGTGTGTACTTCTACCCGAGTTCTATAAGTATTTTAAGCATAGAAGAAAGAGAACACTGGAATCCGTCAATTCTTTCTTTTGCTGTACTCAAAATTTTAGCCGTGGAAGGATATTCACCATCGCGATAAAACGATGACACTATTTGTTTAATTACACTTTTGTCAAAGTCGTCTAACGCAGTTACTGTACAAGTCCGATAGACGCTTTTTTTTTATAGGATAGAGTGTCAAACGAGCACACAGTCCACCTGATGGTAAGTGGTTGCTGTGGCCCATAGACATCCACATCTATCCTCGATTACGAATCAAATTGCAGATGCGTTGTCACCCGTGAGGACTAAGATGGAATGCCTCGTTTCCAGTAAAAAAGGGTCTCCGGTTCTCTACACTCACCATACGAAATACAGCAGCATTAAGCTACTATTTCACGCTGGTATTCTGTGAGAGCGTGGTCCCTCCCCGGTCGAGCCGACCCATTCGTGCTACAACTATACTTCTAGTATAACTGCAGCATGGCTCTACCACGTATCGCTTTCTCGCGGAGAGCTAACTTCTCCCTTTATACACTCTTTTTTAATTTTGTCAACCGCTCTAACACTCACACCACATATCGCCTCAGCAAGTTCACGAGAACGGCAGGTAAATTAACACTTTGTAACTTTTCGGGATCTATTTTCGTTTCAGTGAAAAATTTTGAAACATTGTTGATAATAACACGTGCTTGTGACGGTATATTGGAGCCTACAGGCAAAATATTATTTTGAATAAATTCTGCCGTTTTGGTACAAAACAAAGGAGTAGCCATTGTGTCACTAAAGGATTTCAGAAAGCGAATGAATTGAGTAAACGACGACGACTTTATTTAAAAAAATAATTTATTTATACAAAATTACAGAGTTACAGCTTATAATTACTTCCAAAACTAATCCGTCTTACAGTTAACTTAGCCTAGTATTTATATTAAAATATCTCTTACTAAGCAACCCGTGCTATGACGCACGGCCTAATTATTGTGAATGCTTGTGAAGCAGATATTAGAGGGGTCATCACACTTAACCAATGCGCAAAACCTCTTCGATATATGTACTAAATTATCATTGCACTAATTTGCAGGTATTAGGAGGGGGTAATAATGGAAAACAAACGACTCATGGGAAGTATAGTTGTAGCACGAATGGGTCGGCTCGAACGGGGAAGGACCACGCTCTCACAGAATACCAGCGTGAAATAGTAGCTTAATGCTGCTGTATTTCGTATGGTGCGTGTGGAGAACCGGAGACCCTTTTTACTGGTAACGAGGCATTCTATCTTAGTCCTCACGGGTGACAACTCATCTGCATTTTAATGCGTAGTCGAGGATAGATGTAGATGTCCATGGGCCACAGCAACCACTTACCATCAGGTGGACTGTGTGCTCGTTTGTCACCCTACCCTATAAAAAAAAACATAACAATGTCGCACCAACCTTTGTATACCGCACTGCCGCCGTGTACCTGTCTTCGATGTTGATTTGTTGTTATCGATAATGGCGTTGTTCCCGCGCAACATGTCACTGCCCTAGCCAGGCTGAGGCCGAGCTACTAGTTTAATACTTGGTCAATAAAAGGAATAGATTGAAAACAGCAACACTTCTCATTGCCACTCTTTCATTAATAATGCCATTGTATATCACATGTTTGTAAATAGCAAAAAATGTGAAACAGACAAGTGGTGAATTTAAAAATGTTGTACAACCGATTCTATATAAATTAAATGGGAACATCATCAATGTACTCGAAATATATCCTTAATAACGCGTATATGTAATACGCATTATGAAGGATAACTCCTAAACTACTGGTCAGATCTTGATCAAATTACTTACTTAAAAGGGATTAGCATGGTTAGGTTAGATTAGGTTATTTCGAATTGCCCAATAATTACGTAGTATTATCCATAATAAAATAAAAAATAAACCTTTATTTTGACCACATGGATCATAGATGTTAGTAATACAAATTTTAAAACTAGTGTTATTCAACTTAAAACTATTTACCTAATTATTAAACTATATCTTAGACAGGCCCGGTTAGTCAGCATGGGCACCATATGGCAATGGTTCAGGTACTGATAATTAAACCTATCAGAAAATGCCTCCAGGATGCCATCGGAACTGGCCCGCACCATGCGCACCGGGGATGTGCATCGTTTACGCATAGTGATGTAGAAACAATTCACATGCGCATCCTCGAACATACCCAACGCACTTTAGTAACCAGGCAGACACAACAGCACCCTGAATGTTCTACTCAGACTGCTCGTGTGGAAGGAAGTGCAGTAAGCTCTAAAAAGCGTTACTTTAGCAGGAACAGAACAACAAGCAAACCTGCGAGCGAACATGTTTGCTCTAACAGACAATGCCCTGCACTCTCTCTCTATGTCAGCATCATCTTTCAGGTCAAAAGATACCATGTGACCCAGATACTTAAACTGAGACACCCTCTTTAACGGGGTACCGTAAAACTTAATGCAAGGGCAAGGCTTTCCCTAGCCTGAAAGACCATGCATTCGCTTTTCTTAACGTTATAAATCATTCCGTGACTGCGGGCGTAGCTTTCACATATGCTCAACAGTTTTGCCAAGCCACAAACAGAAGCACTCAGCACTACCATGTCATCTACGTAACTGATGTTGTTGAGGCATACTCCGTCAATTTGGCAACCGACATTAGTGGTGCTAAGCAACTCTATCAATGCATTCACATAAAGTTGAAGAGCTTAGGGGAAGTCAAGACCCCTGTTGTACCCCACACTTCAACCTATATGGCTGCGAATAGGTTTCGAATCATCGCACGACATTGACATGGTTTCGATATCAAAATTTGAAGACCCTTGTAACTTCTTTGGGCAGTCCAGTATCTTTCAATTTCTGCCATAGGATATCGTAATTTACCAGGTCGAACGTCTTGCTAAGGTCCAGAAAACAGGCATAAATAGGCGTTCGTCTAACCGACTAGTACTTCACAGGTTGTTTCAAATATAATATGGCCGATTCTGTTGACAAATCTGGCTTGAAGCCAAACTGATTGTCGTGTATGCATATGGCGTTAAGAAAACTGTCAAGCACTTTCGTAACAACCGTAGCAAGTGAGATAGGCCTATAGTTGGACTTATCAGATATGTCACCAGTTTTGTTCTTGACAATTGGCGCCACCACAGTTCTCATCAGAGCCGCGGGCAAGAACGTATGCGCTATACGTAAGTTATAAAACATGGCAAGTAATCTAGGTAACTTAGGGCCCGCATGCTTTAGCTGTTCAATACTAATTCCGTAATGGCCAGGAGACTTCCTACGCATCATAGAAGCTATAGCCTTATTGACATCCTTCGCTGTGAATCAGATTCCAATATGTTGGCCACACGTACCCTCATCTCCTATGGTCTGTGATGGCCCCAGCGGTGATGTTACTGTAAAATACCCTCTATACATATCTGCTACAGGACTCTGTATAATATATTAATATCATATAATATCTTAATACCATTAACGCGCCAGGCTTACTATTTAAATTATTGGTCGATTTCCAATAGTTACGAAAATCATTTTTCACGTACTGAGTAGCCAAGATGTCCATTTTTATTTGTTCACTGTGGTTCTGACACCACTTTAAGCGCGACTTAAACAAACTGCGACTCCAATGCATGTCCTCATAGACACTACCATTTTTTGGTTTTCCCCACCAAACCCACATTAAAAATTTCAACCTGGCCTCACTGTGGGCATCGCGTACATATCTGTTCCACCCAACGATGGGCCATTTGCCAACACGCGATCTTACAGAGTTGGATCGATTGACAGCTACAGACGAAGCCTTTACATTTTCACTATATAATTTATTGATGAGTAATCTATGATCATAGCACTTACAAACACAATCGCTACAAGAACGAGATTCTTCGAGAAAATCGATAGCTCTTAATTTTTCATGACATAGTTTCGTATATATTCCGATCTTCTCCGGTTTTCTATCTCCCCATAGAATCTCGTTAGTCACTTTATATACAAAATTCAACTTTGGTTTGACAATATCTAAATTACATTCAATTACATACTATAGATAAAGATCAGACCAGTAGATATCATACTTAACATAAACATTCAAAATAGATGATACTGCGGACTTCATCGCCACACAGTGATCAAGCCACCTTCTCGACCCGTGAACCTCACTGATAAAAGTATGTGTGCCCGACCTTACACCTAACAGCTGTACATCTACACATGGCCACTCTTGTTCGTCACAAAAACTCTTCAAATCGTCATAAAACCACTCATTTGGATGGGCGTTAAAGTCAATACTTTTAATAATATATGAACCGAGGTAATTAGTAAATTCAGTAAGGCTTACATTTTTATCTGTAGGCATGTACACACACTAAACATCAAAATGGACCTATCGCCCATCACTATTTGTATGCCACATATTAGACAACACACAACCGACACATTTTGAAAACACTTTAAACCCAACGCTTCTAAGACTTTTGTTCCAAAGCAGCCCAACACCCCCATAAGGCTAGCCGGAAGCGATGTCCGTCGGCGAATCAATTGCAGACGTGCCCGCCAATCCCGCTAAGAAGCTGAATATCGTGTCCAAATAACTAAGTATCTTGCGGTTCTATCACACTCGCCGACTGCCAAAAAAACCTCACATTGTCAGCTGAGCGTTTTATACTTTTACAGTTGAAGCTGACTAAATTACAGTTGAGACTATCAATTGACGGTAGGAATAGCGCCTACTACTCCTACGCCATCTCCTAGCTGGCATCCACCGCACACCAACCCTCACACAGACATCAACATTATACGATCAATCTGTAAGAAGGAGTTCAAGGGTGCAACGTGCACCTACTACCCCTCCGACAACCAGCAGGCAACGGTTACCATCAACCCCGAGATCTGGGGTAACGGCTTGCCCTGCACCAAAGACACTAAGGGCGCGCCGGAGGCGTACACTCGCGCCATTCGATTGAGCGACGAGCGAGTTCGTTGCAATCGAACATCTACGTCTTCGGCAGGAGGAGAGACGAGACAGGCAGCTGTATGATCTGGATACTCGTAGGATAGAGGTTGACCACCAGCGTCATCAAATATTATGCATGTTTGCAGACATTAAACAGGCATGGTTTTAGGTACGAAATTCATCACGCTTGTATTCCACGGCAGGTTAGGCAGAGTTGTACTGTACACTCACATTTCGTCAATTACGTTACAAGTCCTATGTAACAGGGGATGAGCCTATTGCCATTATCCGGACACAAATTCAGACTCCAAGCTGCTACTGAGAAATTTCTAATGTAAAAACCCAACAACACTGGCCTGACCTGGGGATCGTACCCGTGACCCGTCACGATTAGATATCGGCTACTATTGAAATTCTTCCGTAAAAACTAGTTTAACATAATGTTAGAAATTAACAATAGAAATTAATGTTAGAAAGCTTCATTTCCTACTGCTTAAAAGATTTTTAAATTTAGTACTTATTGGATATTTTTTAGTTCAGACTCCAAGTTGCTACTAAGAAATTTCTAATGCTGTCGTCGTCAACTATCCGCTAGGTTGAGCTGTCTTCAAAATCTCCTTCGGGCTTCGCAACGTGACGCATCAGCATATTGTGAAGAAAAAGAATATAAAATGAAGATTTCGAAAGAAATATGGGCTCAGAAGGGCTAGAACCCAGAGCCGAAAAAGCCAGTTAATAAAAAAATTGAATGTTGACTTTGATTTGTCAACTTGGTTTGTCATTTACAACAATTTACAATTTACATTTACATCGAATATCGAAGATCGAAGTTTGAAGCCATTTGAAAAAAAACTTTGAAGATTTGATTAATTTCATTCCTTTCGATTTTACGGGAAATATTTATTAATTTTCTAACAGTTAAACTAAAGCTATTTTTAAATCTGGATAGTGGATATTAGAATGGCTACACCTACTCCAGACACTCCAGATCAGTTTGACCAAGTAAGCTTTACTCACAATATAAAAGACTAAAAATTTGTAAAAATAAATGCTTTTTGCACATATTTTTACAGTTTGACGACGAAGAAACAGAACCACAGCTTGGTGCTACTGCGTCAGGACGTAAGAGGTTGTTCAGTAAAGAACTACGTTGTATGATGTATGGATTTGGGGATGACCAGAATCCTTACACAGAAAGTGTTGACTTTCTAGAAGATCTTGTGATAGAGTTCATTACAGAAACCACGCATAAGTAAATATTTCTTTCTACTTGACTTAAAAACTTAAGACTAGCTGGCCAATGTTTAGTACACGCAAACATATTTCTTTGTTTTTTTTCTGCTTAGTGGCCGAAGTAAATACATTATAATATATATATATATCTACCACTGCCGTGTTTTCGTTTTGTTTGAGTAAAGATACTCTTGATAAATTTTCAATATATTTTTTGTGGAAATTAATACTTTTTTAGGTTGAAGAAAAATAAGCATAGTTATGGATTTTTGTACATTAACTTCTTTTTATTGTAGTCAGTTGTTCATTTTTTAGGTTAACCCTCTAAATAAAGTTAAAATTTTTGTGCTTCCTGGGACCCCTGGAACTTCATGGAGCTTCATTCTTATTTCAGTAGAAATTAAGGTCCATGTTTTTTAGATGTTTCATTTATATGACATTTTTACTTGAAAAAATGTTTTATTTTTATTTATTTTGAGTCTCATATAATAATTAGCAAAACATAACCTTATAGATTCACTGGTGTTTGTCTCTCATATCCTATACCTTTAAACGAGCAATTCTTGTATATATATAATTGGAATCTCGGAAAGGGCTCCAACAATCTTCATAAAATTTAGTGTCCAGGGGGTTTCGGGGTCAATAAATCGATCTAGCTAAGATTCATTTTTAGAAAATGTTGTTTTGTCCGTGTTTTCAGGCAATGAAAAACTGCTACAATATAAGAAGGTAAATTTTGACCTTGTATTAGTGATCGTAATATGTCAAGTCAATATCGGGCTGTTGCAAAATCGTAGTGCCCTGGTTTGCGTCCCTTCGGTCTGCTTTTCTTCCTTTTTTTTCAAGTTTACTTCTTTTGTGAGAAAATCTATTATTTCAAGCCCTTTTTTTAGTATGTTTTTAAAAATACGAAAATATAAATTAAACTAATTATACTCACGATTTTTTATTCAAATAACCAGTTCAATTTTATCTATTAGATCTAGAATAGAAGATCAAAAAATATTATTCATGTTTCATCAGTATGTAAAATGTATCTAAATATAATTTCCAAAACACACGATTTCCATAAAAAAAATACCAAGGAAAGCTCGGTCATCCAGGTACTAATCTCCTAAAATATATAATATTTAACAGAGTTCACAAATTTAACCATTTGACTGTCCAATGAGTCATGTTTGAACATTTCAAATGTGCTATTTTTACGGACGGGGAAGTTGTTAAATCTTGATTTAGGTGTCAATTTCAATAGGTAATTTTAATATTATGGGAACAAGTTTTTTTAATAACATGTGTGCATTGTGTCAAATTAATGCTTATAGAATTAAAGCACAAAATTTATCATCTGTTGTTCATATTTTTAATTCTAAAAACATCATTTAAAAATATCTGTCAATATTTGCCCCATCAGGGATTATTTAAAAAAACTGAAAATTAATACTGAGGCATATCCTGTAAAAGTAAGATAGACGGTAATTGGCTACTGTAGCCTATGTGCACTAGTCAAGTTAACAAATTCAAAGGAAGAAATCTAAGATGCAATTCCTGATACAGTAAACCCTCGTTAACACGAACACGAAAAAATAAGACAAATATTTCGTGTTACAGGGGAGTTTGTGTAATCCGAACAATGCAAAAAATGAATTCGTGTTTCTAAACTCAATATTATGAATCATCATAGAAACATTTTATTAATAACTTTGATATTATTATTTTATATTTACAATAATTTTTATTATAAATTTTTTAACTTAAGGCTACAGTCTTTTAAAGTTGACTCACATCGAATCATTAGCGCCACTTTGATTTCTTTTTTTACAGCAAATTATTGTTTCAGAGTAAAATATTTTGATAACACATAAATACCCAGATTATAAGTAATGGCAAAATTTTTTTTTTTGGTTCATCTATGTGGTCTATGTTAGATAAATCAAATGGTAAATAGAGCTCTCTCGCACCCAACGCAATTTCGAGCTTTGTTCGTGTACCATTATAAGGCAATCGATAATAAAAAGGCGAAATCTATTCAGCGCGTTAATAGCTAAACATCTTCATCTCCAAAATGCGCTGTTTCTTTTTTTCTAAATATCTTTCATTGTCTTAAATAAGAGGTCTCAATTTCGTTAAATTTCGCTGTTTTCGCCTCATAAAAAACTATTTGTTTCATAGCAATAGCTGAAAATATTTATGCTATAATTATTTTTTTCTCAAGGGCAGGTGTTTAATTAGACAAATATTAAAAAATAATAATTTAAACCACTTTATTTCAAAATTAATAATTATTTCGATCGACCTATAAAATATTGACTTTGTAAACAATAATTGCGGGCAATATTCCTTAGTAGCCGCTGAGCGGCTGTAGCTATAGATAATACCTATATACCAGATGGCTGTAGCGTTCAGACGTCTTGTCTGTGCCAAATTTTTGCACTTCCTCTCGCTCTAACATTCCTCTTTCTCTCTCTGTCCCTAATCTTGGTTGCGCATTGTTACGAATTGAAAGTTTCTCTACTTTATTATTTTTTGCATATAATTCTTTAAGGGTTTATAAATCATTTTGTATTTGTTTTATAACTTTTAATTTCGATATGGACCATAAACGTAAAAAATATGCTTGTACCAGAAAACGAAAATTGAAATCAAACGTTGAAGCAATGAACAGAAATAGAATTCAAAGGTAAGTTTTTTTGTGTTTCATAGTAAAATAGTTAACAACGTGCATATGTGTGAGCACTTGGTTAAATATTAGGTATATAATTAGGTAGGTACTTTTAAGAATAGTTTATAAATGAGTTGCATATTTGTACCCAGATTTTATTATAGTAAAATAGGTAAAACCTACATATTATGTAAGTTCTTCAAGGAAATATAGAAGTATTATACATTTTTGGATTGCACATGATGTTTTGTTCACAAGCGACAGTAGCCTAATGGCAGGGAGCGGACCGCGAACTCAAAAAGGTCGTGGGTTCGAATCCACCATTCGACTACTGGCGTGAACCACTCGTAACACAAGCAATTTAAGCTTACCACGAGTGGTTAATGTCCTTTTTTTTAAAAAAAAGTACATTATGTTTTTATAGAAATACTTTTTTAATTTAATTTTTAAGTGTCATAAGGAAAATTTCGTCTTTTTGATTTTCAACTAGAGATTTCCTTGTTACCGGTAGCTGCTGATGTCGAGTTAATGACATTTTTAGATACGAAAACTATTCAGTAATACACGTAGACTACAAGTAAACTATTAAGTAATATCCTCAGCATCCCGTAATTTATTGTACGCCCACTATGGCCAATTTTGGATATAATGTGGCGTCAAACTGCTTACGACGTCCAATATACGGACGTCAAATAGGAGACTTAGCGCAATGTTCGCAAATTGTCATGCTGATCACAGAAACGTCAAAATCTAAAAAAAATTGGACGTCATTTTTCTTCCTCTTTAGCTTCCTGAGCTAATTGATTCTCGCATGGAACGCTCGATGCCAATCAAAGACCCTCCATACATCATTCAAGCCATTGCGAATAAATTAAAAAAAGCGCTAAGTCGTCCGTCGATGCTGCTGTACAAGAATAGTAATTCATGCATATAGGTAAATGCTATACAAAGTTACATTATACTTTAATGAGAAACTATAAATATGTGTGATAGTGGACTGTTTGTACTTATATAGAAATTATTTTGAGTTTTTTTTTAAATCTATTTTAGTATTTAGAACTACTTGACGTACTTGACGGATTTTCGATAGTGTCATCGACTTATTACGAAACCCTCAGTGCACGACTCATTCTAGCACTTGCCAGATTCATTTGAATAATCAATAATACGAGTACATGTTATACAGGTTCTAGATGATTATCTTTTAGAAACCTTTTCAACAAAACAACAAAAATTATACAAACTTAAAATATATTTTTTTTGTGTAACGAATTTTGTAATAAAAGCATGGAACAAAAATAGATACGAGGTAGAAAATCTGTATGTGAAAATTTGTTAGCTAATTATCAATAGTCCTGTATATTAGATAAATTGATACTGAAAAATCTTAGTAGAGCAACTTTCCACGCTACGGCCAGAAAGATAACTGCGGTGGCGGTACATGAAGTGGCGGGGCAGGGAGGGTGTAGATGTGTCACCAGAACGCAATTTTTCTGTTTTGCTCTGAAAGACTGGGCTCTTAACATTATTATTATGTTCATCAGACATCTGTTTATATGTACACTTCTTAACAAAACCAAATTGTTAAGAAGCCTTTGCTTTTGTTAATTAGTTTTCAAAAGTTTACAACATTTTCAATAGCTTTTGTAAGATGGAAAGAAAATTTGAGGTATTGTTTCTATTTTTAGGTACTCGAGTGAATGTTTGATATCCTAATCCTTTGTCTATTTTTAGAAACTCGAGTTAATGACTTTTCTAATCTCTTCAGCTGTTATTTACCGGTATTTGTATTGACCGAAAAAGGACAAAAAATATACAAAATACATGATTTGGGAATTTTTATAGTTCGTATTATCCGATAATTAACCGTGAAGGGACGAAAAGTTGTTCGAAGTTCGGATTAACGAGGGTTCGTCTTAACCGAACATAATTACATTGAAGCTTATGGAACTATTGTCTAGAGCAAATTTTTGTTTGCCTTAAACCAAAATTCGTGTTATCGTGTTCGCATTAACGAGGATTTATTGTAGCCCATAATTATGTCTGGTGCTTTAACTATTACAACTGAAATAGTGAGCATGCACCGTGAGTGCGTGGTTTGCTGACTAGTGGCAGAAATAGATAGAAGCAACCAACTAATCTAGATGAGCACCTCCTACTATTTTGGTTTCTCCTGATTGTGCTTTTTCTAGAACACTAAGTTAATTTTACTAAAGTGTTAATTATAAAGTAAAATTAAGAATGCCATGTGAGTGTAGATGTAGGTAAAGCACTACTTATTATTATTGTTATATAAAGCTGTTTGGGATTTAAGGGATAAACTATCTGTGTTCTACAGGGCTATGGAAGTAGGTAGACATGGCCGTGTTCAGGTTGAAGATATAATATTCCTAGTGCGTAAAGACCCACGTAAATATGCCAGAGTTAAAGATTTGCTAACAATGAATGAGGAATTGAAAAAAGCTAGGAAGGCCTTTGATGAAGTTAAATATGTTGGTGAGTGACAGTTTGTTTTAAATTATAATCAGCCTGTCTAGTAACTTTTATAAAAGTAAAGATACAGCCTATAATGCCCCACTGCTGGGTGCTGACTTTTATTCCTTTTTATATAACCATAATATTTAAAATTATAAAAGTCATGATTAAAACTACTTTTACGGATTTTATCGCGTTTATTTTTACTTTTTATTTTTAATTCCCGACGTTTCGGGCGCTTTCCAGCACCCATGGTCACGGGGGACTGAGATGACTGACGTCCCGATGTCATTGTTAAACCCGGAGTACCTTCAGCTTTTTTAATTATGAAGGTACTCCGGGTTTAACAATGACATCGGGACGTCAGTCATCTCAGTCCCCCGTGACCATGGGTGCTGGAAAGCGCCCGAAACGTCAAGAATTAAAAATAAAAAGTAAAAATAAACGCGATAAAATCCGTAAAAGTAGTTTGAATCATGTGTAGTGTTCGCGTAAATATAAGAAATCATTATTATAAAAGTCAATCATAAATAACACCAAATATCATTCTCAGTAAATTTTTAATAAATAGGTGTGAATTTGTTAGTTAATGTAATAACTATAAATTTCTTAAAATTAAAATTATATTATTATTAAAATAAATTTCTTCTTATATTTACGCGAACACTACACATTGAAATAATACTAGTTTTTACGGAATTTATCGCGTATATTTAACTTTTTAATACCCGACGTTTCGAACGCTTTACAGCAAGTCTGGAAGTCTGGAAGT
Source organism: Parnassius smintheus behrii (assembly GCA_036936625.1). Taxonomy (NCBI): domain Eukaryota; kingdom Metazoa; phylum Arthropoda; class Insecta; order Lepidoptera; family Papilionidae; genus Parnassius; species Parnassius smintheus. The sequence continues at coordinate 31,195,392 of JAUPFT010000006.1, forward strand.
ACAGGAAGTCTGCAGTCTGTGAACACGTACAGGATCGCCCCCGTCACTACATCAGATTTGATAGACCGCAAATCCTCGCTAAAGAACACCGATTCCTTCCAAGGATGATTTGCGAGGCTATTGAAATCAAAAAACATCCTAATTTCAATAGAGAAGATGGCTGGGTGCTACCATCTGCATGGGATCCTATAATAAATAAAATTAAATCCCAACCCAAGCATACAACTGCAAGACTTCAAGATACCATAAGTTCATACTGCATAGATCGGAACAAAAGTTAAATTTTAATCTATGGTAACCGCGGTTAACTATGACATTATGGACGTTGAACATCTCAGTCCCGTGACTATGAGTGCTGTAAAGCGTTCGAAACGTCGGGTATTAAAAAGTTAAATATACGCGATAAATTCCGTAAAAACTAGTATTATTTCAATAAATTTCTTCATTCTGTTTTAATAATTGTTTAAAAATTACAAATAAATATAACTGAAATAAAATTTATACATGCAAATAATAAATCAACATTAATGATGTTCCTATATATGTTTTCATACACTTATAGAAGACCAACAATAACATAAGTGGCCAAACAACCAACCCAACGCTTCTAAGACTGATGCAAGTAACATAATTTGATATTGACACATTGCTTTTGTGTTTGCACCATTACTAATTCTTGTTTTGTTAATTAATTATGCTTTTCGTTGAGTGAAGTTTTATTTTGTTATCTAACCCATGGATGTTTTAATGATTATGTGTAATATTGTGTTATAATAAAAAGGTTCAAGTAACTAAAAAGGCAATAAATAATTTCCTTTGTAATGTAGGTATAGGTCTACTATTGAACTGTGTCAGTTACTGAGGTCATCATTCCGGCAATATTAGCAGGTGGATATTATTAGCTTCTCTAAGGGATACCTTTTGATGCATCAACTATCGCCTATTGCTCCATTGAGTACCTCAGGAGCTGACTCGGTCAAACAGGCCTTTTAAAAAGTAGTAAATGGGAAGTATAATTGTTTAACTATATTTAAGTTTAATGGCCTTTTCTCTTTTTTCAGAATGAATATAAATATGGCCATAGATCAGTGGTTCTTAACTGGTGGTCCATGGACAATTGGTGGTCTCTAAAGACATCTGAAGTGGTCTGCAAAGGCATCGTACAATTCTCTCACATATCGAAAAGTATACAACATTCCTGAAGATGATAGTCAGTATACAGATATTGCCAATATAGTTTCTGTACAAAGTGTTGTTAAATTAAATTAAGGGGTGAACAGTGACACACCTTCTCACTTTATTTTTGTAATTGTTAGGGTTCCGTAGTTAAACAGCAACAAACCCTTATAGATTCGCCATGTCCGTCCGTCAATTCACTTAATATGCTCATAGTATCAAGATGGCCTATTCTAAAATCACATGTTGACGGGACGGATAATTATGGAACCGACACACAGCTGTTTTTTTTTTAAAGTAGCAAAACAAACTTTAAAATAAACCATACTATTATATTTCATCTAAAAGTTGGTGATCTATAACAAGATTAAAAATCGGTTACCATGGTCCCTCATTACTAAAAGGTTAGGAACCACTGCCTTAGATGGTATGTTTCTGTAAATTTGTTGTATTTAAGCTTAGATTAAACTGCCTATTTTATTCTTTGTAGAAAAAAGAAAAATCTATTCAATATGTTAACATATTCTCAAAATTATAATGTAATATAAGATTTTAGCAAATTAATATTTTTGTGAATTAAATAATTACTTAATTATCATTTTATATAAAAATTATTATTCCTATTGTGCCCGGCGCCGTTTTAGCAATGATAGCAATGATTAGCGCGAATTCGGTAGTGTCTTCGCTAGTTATAGTCAACCAAATCTAAGAAATACCTTTTGACGTTTCACATTAATCATTCAGCAATAACTTTGCACAAGCGTACTCACACGATTTAAAATAACCATTTACGTAAATCCCAAGAATTATAAAGTTATCTATATTTCATTACAACGTGTATAGTTTTTTTATCACTAATCTAAATTTAAATCTTTCAAACAAATCAAAATATTAAAAAATAACCAGTATCAACTTTTTGTACTTGACGTTGTTTCAATGATATGTCGCTATGTACATTGCCGTAGTGTTTGAATGATTAAAATTAATTGTTATGCGAATAATCGGCAAAAATATTCCAATAATTGGTAAAAATATTCAAATAATCGAATCATTTTATACCATTGTGATGTTTGCTTTGTGTAGAAAAAAAACATTAAGATCAAGCTAAAATTATTTTTTTTTGTATTATTTGTTTAATTTAATTTTTATTTTTAAAATTCCTTAAATTACATGAATCATGAATAAAATAAGTTTATTATTTTTTAATTTTTCAACGTAAATTTGTGTATGCAAAAAAATTCATATACAAGGCCGCGATATAAAAAGCACTACATAATTTCAATATCCCGCCATTTCGGGAGCTTACTGTGCGTAATTTTGTGATTTTATGTTTATCTTCTTATTTTGTGACTCGGCTTTAACTTTTTGGACTGTTTCCTCAATATTTATTGAAGCATGTTCCCATTTCACAAAGGATAATTAGGCAAAACTGGTAGAAAAAAAATATATTACGGATAACTTTGAAAGAGATATTTTTGTGGTAGAGCCATGCTGCAGCTGTATTAATGTGTAGTTGTAACACGAATGGGGAAGGACCACGTTCTCACAGAATACCAGCGTCAAATAGCAGCTTAATGCTGCTGTGTTTCGTATGGTGAGTGTAAAGAACCGGAGACCCTTTTTACTGGAAAAGAGGCATTCCATCTTAGTCCTCAAGGCTGACAACGCATCTGCATTTTGATCCGCAAACGAAGATAGATGTATATGTCTATGGGCCACAGCAACCACTTACCATCAGGTGGACTGTGTGCTCGATTGTCACCCTTTTCCTATAAAAGAAGACATTAATTTCACTGCATTATTGAAATCAAACAATGACAGCTCAACTAATTGTACTGATAGTGATTGAATAAATTTATTTTTAATTTGGTTATAATCTTAAATTTTTATAACTGTGCCTCTAGAAATAAGCAGTACCTAACAACAAATACGTAGAAACTGATAAATCTTGTGTTTTAAATTATCCGTATTTAATTTATTCTGGTATTATTAAAACCAAACAGTAAATGATTACCAACTCTAAATAATCAATATCGATTTTTTTAAGAATCGAATATTTTACGTTCCCATTTTTTGGTTGGCATGCCTGGTGCAATAAGTCTGACAGCTGTCAAAATGTATTTCTTAGATTTGGTTGACTATAGTGTACAAGCGCGCCCTAGATACGCCCGTGACGCGACCCTCATTACCATAGTAGTTCAAGCCGAAGTTCATACCTCCTTCCCTTGAGTCACATCGAGCCCCCTCCTAGCTTGAGGAGTCTCACTCCAAAAGCAGGAGTCGGAGTGCCTCAGTACACTAGTTAGCGAAGCGCCGACTACAGCCTCGCCGACGGCAGAATCGTTTCACTCAATAGCTCGTGGGTCGTCACTCGCGAGTCTATTTCGATGAAGCTGTAAAGAACACTTTCAGAAAAAAAAAAGCCCGTGACGCAGTCCTTATTGGAACGTCAGCGTGTACACATTAGTTAATATTAGAGATGGGCCGAATATGGATTTCACCGAATACGAATATTTGGCCGAAAGTTCGGTAAAACTTTTACCGAATATTCGGACGAATACGAATATTTGGTAAAGATGCCGCATATGCCAAATACCTAAAATGAAACGAATATTCGGCTTATCTCTAATTAATATGACCTATGACTTAGGTAATTGTCCAAAAAAAATTCAATTTTTTTTGAACACAAGAAATCATTACACTTTATTTACATTCTTAATTATGAGTCCATAATGCGGGTTTTACTATTTTACCTACGTAACATCTTTATCTACATCATACCACAGTTTAAAGAGCTAACAGTTGTGAAACATTTTGAATGTCAGGCGTGCTGCCACTAGCGTAGGTATTTACTATTTACGCCGTCGTCGCAACTATGCTAGGGGTTGTCACGTGATTGTGAAAAAATAATTTTGCATATTATAATACTCATTATCATTTATTACCGTAATGTTTCTTATAAGTTGAAAACATTTATTGAACAAGATCATTTTGTATTACAACAAGAAGAAATAAATTCAAGTGCTGCACTGCCAAATATTTTCGTGTCACTTTCATGCGATGTTTTCAGTTTTCAATTGTTAAATTTAATTATGTAATATATACGCATTCAGTTAAACAATTTTATCCAAAAAAAAAAACAAGCATGGCCGTCAATTGAATTCAACACTAATTAAAATACAGTAATTTACTAATATAGATATTATATTTTTCGAAAACTGCACTTAAAATTAGTTAAATTAGTACTGTAAAACACGCTCGCGCTAATCGCACATATTGTACAGCAGACTGAGTGGAGTGCGTTAACACAATGTCGCGCCGCCTTCTGCCCTGCCCCTCTGCACAAGTACATTCTTTCCCAACTGTTTCTCTTTTCTTGTTGTTGTGCTATTGACTCTTTAAACTGTGATCATACTTTACGCTAGTTTCCATATCGCTTATCTATTACGCTACGATGAGACATAATCAGGAGGAAAACAGAAATAAAGACATCAATATCAATAACTTTAGCTATCCTATTTTTATGCATGGAATCCTATTAAAAATGCCCATATTAGAAGTTATCTAATATGGGCATTTTTTATACGAGAGGGGGCAAACGAGCTTACGGCTCACCTGATGGTAAGTGATTACTGCCGCCCGTGAACAACTGCAGCACCAGGAACACCAGGAGAATTGCAAGTGCGTTGCCAGCTTTTTAAAAAGGAGTAGTCTCTTTACTTGAAGGTCCATAAGTCTTATAAAATCTGGTGGTAGTTGATTTTCCACAAGGAAGTTGTGCGAGGAAGAAAAGGAGCTCCAGCCCGGAGATGGGAACAGTATTCCATGTGCGGCCTAACCTGCGCCTTGTAAAGTTACAGACTGTGCGCCGGCATGAAATGTTGCCCTGCTCTGCTGAGAAACTAGCTTTTTACACCAATCTGGTCATCTCTTCCAAGTGACCACGAAACTGCATGTCACACGATATGTAGACGCCGAGGATTCCGATACTGGCTGAGGCAACAAGGAGAGTACCTTGAAACTGAGGAGATACGACGAAGGGGTTCTTTTGCGGTAAACGCGCAAACTTGTGTCTTCTGGGGAATGAACTGAACTATATTTAGCCACCCCCAGTCCGAGACTTTGTTCAACAAAGTCTCGACTTCAGACAAGTTTATCCCGGTACTCGGCGCCGTTTTCACGAGAAATATTGGCATGGCCGGTATATGTATAAAGCATCACCAGTGCTGGCGTCCGCATAGCAATGAACGTTATCGGTTTGCAACATATTGATATGCAGAAGAAACAGCGTTGGTAATAGCACGCAGCGTTGTGGAACACCACCGTTAATGGGCTTGTAATTGGAGCATGCACCGTCTATTGCAACCTTGATGCTCAGATCTGCAAGTAAACTGGTGATTCAATTGCACAATTTCTCGGGAAGCCTATAGGAAGGATGCAATTAACAATTTCATTGGTGCCGGCGGGGATCGAACCCGGGTTATTCGCGTTCTGTTATATTTACAGCGAGCGTTAACCACTGAGCTACCACGGCTCTCTTTTAAGTGCTGTTTCACCACGTGCTCGGCGGTGAAGGAAAACATCGTGAGGAAACCTGCATGTCTAAGGAATAAGAAAAAAAAAATATTTCGAAGACATGTGAAGTTCGTCAACACGCATTTGGACAGCGCGGCGGACACTTCCTTGCCCTAAACCCTCTCAGAAATGAGGGGAGGCCTGAGCCCAGCAGTGGGACGTATATAGGCTGTAACTTTACTATAGGAAGGAAGCTTCGTAAGAAAGCGCTTTGTTCCAAACCCGATCGAAGGCCTTCGCTATGTCCAAACTAACGACTAACGCCTCCCCCTTGGAGTTTACTGCCTCCACCCATTTATGAATTAGTTAACCCAAAAGATCACAAGCCGAGCGACCCTGACGGAAACCGTACTGGCGGTCAATAAATATACTGGATGACCTTTTATACCGTCTGGAAAAAATAGGGTGCAACATTTGAACGGAGTAGAAGTCTATGGCACTGATATTTTACAAAAAATAAAAACAAGAATTTTGTATTAAATAAATAAATAAAATATATAAATTAAAACCTATCGAAATTCAAACTATATCCACCCTAGCCTGTGACCCTGCGAAGTGACAAGGTCAAAGACAAAGTGGGGTGGATGTGATTTGAATTTCGATAGATTTTAATTAATTTAATTTAAAAAAAATTTTTTTATTTTTTGTTAACTAGCAGTGCTTCTACTTCTACTCCGTTCGCATGTTACACACTATTTTTTCCAGACGGTAAAAAAGGTCATCCAGTACAAATAGCATAGCTAATTATTCTTATTTTTACAAATCAGAATACGTAAATAAACATTAATTAATAAACTATTCCACGCTAATAAATCATGATATTAAATTACCCAGTTTCATAAGAAATATGATGAAATGTAATCAGGGAAAGTTACGTGGTTGAGCCTCCACTATTTGTGCTACGTTGCTTGCACGGTTACTTTTGATGCTATCGTGCACATATAGGAACATTCGGAAGTCATTAATAATTAAGTCTGATGTACGATAGTGTAAAAACAAAGAAATACAGGGAAATGTGTAATAATTTTTTGTTTTATTTTTATTGCTAATAGGCACGTCTGTATACCCAAATTCCATGCGCGGGTGCGGGTACGGGCGTGCGCAATGTGACTGTCCGCAGTCGAGTGCGACTTCGTTCAGAGTGTTGTGATCAATATTTGTCAAACTATAATATGGATGAAGAAGACTTATTTTTACTGGAAAGTTCTGTTCTTACTTTAAATGGCCAATTCCACAAGTGAAAAATGGAATTAATGAAATCGATTTACCCAGAGAAAATGAAGGAGAATTTCACACACTATGTAAAATTGGGAGCGCAAACTCAAAAGTTTTGGGATATAGGAGAATATGAATGGATACGTTTGACTATATTATATTAGAAAACATAGTAAATTGTCTTATAAAATAAATTATTCTACATTTTTTCGGGAGACGCCATTACAACGCACGAGGTTAGCTCGATGTGTTTTGAGATGCCCGCTCCTCGTGTGGTTAGCCGCTTGCCACCCGCGCATTCACTGCGGCCAATTGTATTAAGGATGTATGGCGTAAATTGCCCGCGCGCTTCACGCGCCAACCATCCCGCGCCCGCCACTGCGACCGCCTCGCGCCCGCGTAGCTACTATGGACACTCAAAGTAAGACCTTATGTTTGAGATCGTCGCGCCCCAACCGCGTTTGCAGTCTAGCCAAGGCGTAGACAGAGAAACCTATAGACAAATTGACGCCTTCTTTCGCATTCGCACACGAAAAAGATAGATTTATGCATAGGTACGTCTTGCATAGAAATGTGACAGAGCAGTGTGATTGTTTTCCCTTTCTCCGTGCCGGTTTTTTTGTTTAGCAAACTACACTTTGTTAAACAACTTTGACAGTTCGTAGCGATCTAATGAGTTTACAAGTTGGTTTAAGTGAGAAAAAAAGTGTTTTGTGGGCTTAAGATTGGTGAATCTTGTTCAGTTCAGTTCTTAGAACAATAAAAAAATTATATAAATATGTTTAAAAGTTATAAAGATTATTGTGTAACCTAAAACTACGTTATCGTCCTCTCTCATTCGAGGCCACGCTAATCATTAGTCTATAGGTTTCTCTGTCTACGGGCCAAGCAGTATATCGTTTTTTCCTTATGCAGAACTGTCTCTGTCATTTTTACAACAGTATCGCTCTGTGACAGCGACCACTCGGATACAGATTCTGATTAGTCGCTCGACCTATCTTTATATTGTGTGGGTGCGAGCGGCTTGCGATGGTAAACAAATATAAAACAACACTAAGGTAAAAAGTTGTAGTTGAGTTCCCCTTATGCCAAGTGTTTCAAGCTTTTGCAATAGTATAGGGCAAGAGATAGAGATATAAAATGCTTTGGCAAGGTCTAAAAAGATCCGAATTGAGTGCATACCATTGTCAAGATTACATGTGACATAGTCTGTCAATTGGTGCAAAGCATCATTCGCAGACAGAGAAACCTATAGACTAATGATCGGCGTGCCCTCGAGTGAGAAAGGACGACAACGAATTTTTAGGTTATACAATAATCTTTATGACTTTTGAACACATTTAGATAAAAATTTTAATTGTACTAAGAACTGAACTGAACAAGATTCACCAATCTTAAGCACACAAAACACTTTTCTCACTTAAACCAACTTGTAAACTCCTTAAATCGCTACGCTGTTAAAGTTGTTTAGCAAACTGTAGAGTTTGCTAAACAAAAAAACCGGCACGGAGAAAGGGACAAACAATCACACCGCTCTATCTATTCATTTCTATGCAAGACGTATGCATAAATCTATCTTTTTCGTGTGCGAATGCGAAAGAAGGCGTCAATTTGTCTATAGGTTTTTCTGTCTACGGCATCATTAGATGATCTCTTAGGACTAAAACCATGGAAAATGTCTTATTCCGTGTTCTGTGACTAAAACCAAATTGTCTGTCTGACAGCAGTATTTTATTAACCTGTTATTTATGATTTTTTCTAATATTTTAGATAGACCAGATAAAACTGACAATATATACCTAATGTAAGATATAAATATAATAAGTCGCGATTCTATCTGAGCAAAAACAAAAATTGTTGGCTTTCAGGTTTTCTGGTTGTTTTATTGTCCCCGTGCCTCTGACAATGCATACTAGCCTACGTCCAATTTACAGAGTACATTTTCAATGTAATTCCATAAATAGGTAAGCTTTGCGCCTGATTTAGAGTTCCGACAGCCTTAGGCTATGATTATGCACCCCCCAGCTTATCCAGCCGTTGATTGCCCAGACCAGGAATATACTTAATAAATTTTTATATTTTACTAGCTTTAAGCCCTGCGGTTTCGCCCATAAATAAAATTTTCCTGTGTGAATAAGGTATTTTCCCGCGGTAAAAGATCTATCTTCAGAATCAGTCTACTATTATAACAGAAAGATAAAGTGATTTCCTTAGCGTTTATAATATTACTATGTATATAGATATATTTTTTAATATTCAATTGTATGTTATTTCATTATTATAAAGTTTTCAGTTTGACCCGTGGTTATATTTGAGGTAGAAAAGAGAGCCTTAGCAGTTTAAATACTTCTAATCACAGCCAGTCTAAAACATAGTGATTACTAGGGTGGTGCGAATTTTTTTTACCTTATCATAATCTAATAGTGCGCAAAAGGTGCGTTTAGGAATCAAATTAACTCATGCAAAATATTATTTGGATTGATTTAGAGTAACTTCCTCCGCAAGGTCATTGAAGTTTTATAAAAATATGTTTTTTGACCCAGTATTGACGCTATATAAAAATATGCTATTATTAAATAAATTGTAATATTTTGTTTTATTTTTTAATTGAAAATATAGTTTATTTTCATTTTAAATCTATGAAAACCAAGTTTTTACGTAAATTAACTTCAAATCAAGGTCATGATGGCGCGCGTGGGAACTAATTTTGGCGCACGTGCGGGATAATTTGTCGCTCATTTATCGTGTCACTGCCAGTTTCCTATTGCTTTTCAATGTGAAAGGTCACACTTTTATCTATTTACAATATTTTTTGTTTTGGTTGTTTGACGCATGGAAAGAAACTTTAGTGCATTTAAGTGTTCCTTTTTTGGTAATATCCAAGATATTAAAAAGAACACTACCTACGTATGAAGATGTGATGAAGTACTACGAGTGGACCAGATATCAACTAAAATTGCAACTGGAAATTGTGAAAGAAACAATACTTTCACAAATACGAGATATTGTGGCATCTAGAGTTGAAAATATCTGGCAAACTGTGTCTATTCCGACCGTTACTAGAACACGAGTTATACAAATTATAAAAGCCTACCACTTAAAATGTAAAAATTTACTCAAATCTATTAAGAAGCTCTCTTCAGAAAAATTGGATAATTTTCAAGAAAAGGTAACAAATATTACAGTTCAATGATTTAAAGAGCACATTTCCCTAATTCGGGAGCCGGGTTCTACCTACACGGGTTATTTAGTACCTAGCACTGGTTCACAGCAATCACAGGGTTCTTAGCAAAGGAAAGTATTTCCCTAGAACATCTTGTAGCAATAGGTTGTGATGGGAATAATGTAAATTCTGAAAGGTATGGTGGCTTTATACGACTATTGATAAAGTCTATAAAGGCCCTCCAATGGATTATTTGTTTACCTACTGCATATGAACGAGCTGTCATTACCTAAGGCATTTGTTTTTACTTATTAACAGAAGCACTTCGGGATCCAAGTCTTAACATTGGTTATTATACAGGTATACCTGCTTAACAAGATACTGGAAACTGGTGAACAAATGCCGATTAAGAAATTCCAATCCATTGAAGCAGAATCACTCCCAAATTGCCCTAGATTTGAGCACAGATCAAAAATACTTGCACGAGATCGTCTACAATTAAGTTCTTTTTCAGAAGATCTAGCAAAGAGATCTAAAGGTGTGTACCTCATCATCACATTCTTTTCTACACAATTTCATGCTCGTTGGCTTTTACGTGCTAATTGAATCCTACGTTTGTATGTAGCAACAGAAAAACCCTCAGAGAATTTGATTGCTCTGGCTCGACATCTATTTGAAATATATTAGCCTCCAGGTATCTGCCAGAATCCTTGAAAGAAGTGATCGACCACGTTATTCAACGCAATAGCTACTTTGCACATCCTGAGAATTTTGCTACTTGCAATGATTACAGATGATAAACAGCACATTCGTGAATTGGCAGCCCGGCTTATATTAAAAGCACAGAGTACATAGCAATCCCCTGCACCAATGCTATCGAGATGCCTGATATTAATTTCAGCACAACAACCGAAACAGAAACTTTTTTATTCAATATGGATTACAGGTAATACTTATTGAAAGTCATTTTTTGTTTCATTACCACTGGTTCGCAAAAAAACCTCTGTCTTGGGAAGAACCAGCAAGAAACCCAGCGGGACTATTTTTTGTAAGTAAGAGCTAACAACCTACATTGATATGATAAATTGGCAATACACCATTACTGAATCGCCGATCTTGAAATACTTAAGTGACCACGAAATTCAGAAAATAGTCCAATCTGATGGTGAGGGTGAACTTTTGTTTTTACGTCTCCCGTGTCATACCCAGACTGTTGAGCGAGCTGTAAAGTTGACAACAGAAGCGGCCATTTCTAAATGTAAGGATTCATTACGATTGGGGGCCATTAAAGCCAAATTGGAATCCCGTAAGAAAATACCGAAATTCGAGACGAAGAGAGATTTTAAGGCAAATTGACGATTTGATTTTCAAAACATATGATTGAATTTTGTTTCACTTTTTTATTAAATTACATTATAAGTATTCTCAGTGGCGGATTTACCAGCAGGCTTAGTAGGCTGGAGCCTAGGGCGGCAGATTTTTGGGGCGGCAAATTTGAGGCAAAATTTTTATGTCTTACACAAATTAAAGAGATTTAAATTTTAAAAGGAAAGCTGAAGGTATATTACTTTTTCGTTCCTTGCTCTGCCCACTTTAGATTTAGTGACAACTGCGGCTGCTGAATGTTGAAACGCGAAACAAAGTGACAGGGGAATACCTATGAATTCAGAAAAACTGAAAATGGCGGTAATGGAATGTTAAAGTACATGTTTAAATTTAAGTTTCTACCGTAGATTCGATCTTTACGTTTAAGTTTTTCGTAGCTAAACGTGAAGATTTTAAGTATTTCGAAGAAAATGGGTGCGTTTGGCAGAAAAAAGCGCTAGCAAGCGCTTGTAAGCAAAATGGCGATCGTAAGCGGTAAGCGCTGTCAAATCGTAAGTAGCTATTTTCCTCCAGGACACGATGTTAGTTTTAACCGGGGAATCTAACCTAATTTAAATATATGTTTGTAAAGTATTCATGTTAAAAACTTACCAATCATAAATTTTTAATAGCATGTATATATTTATTCATGTCATTATATTACTTAAAACTAATATTGCACAAAACAACTTATAAACTCTACTTCAAAACAAACAAATTAAATAAGCAAAATGGCGGATTGTGTCAGCGCTACTGAAGTAGCAATCGTGTCCTGGCCGAAAACTATTTTAGCGCTTATAAGCGCTTGTTAGCGCTTTTTTCTGCCAAACGCACCCAATGTGCTGGAATTAATAAGCGTGTCGAATTAGTATATACATGGGGGAAAAGACAACCGAAAAAGAAAAAAATTCTAACACCCGTTGAAGAAATGACAATAATTTGGAGTGATATTTTCTGGGATAACTACTAACTAACTAACTAACTAACTATAAAATATCTCTCTGCCTCATTGACAGACTCGTATCTGAATTAGAAAGACGACAGTGGGCCTTCTTAAGATTCAATGAAACGTTTTAGTTTTTGAGCAAAATTAGTGAATTGTATCATCAACTCTTGCTCAAATGTATTGTGATGATTTAGAAACAGGTTTCACCAAGTCTTTTATGAAAGAATTTTAGTGAACCTGATTCTGGGTCATTGAAAAGTCTATCTTCGTTCCTACGATAAGAGAATTTGCAAAACATTTATTCGAACTTTGATACAGCAGTTCGCACGGCTTTATGTACACCAGCAACAAATTGTTCGGGTGAGAGAAGCATTTCTTGCTTAAAATGGATAAAAATTATCTAAGATCTACCACAAGACAAAAAAAGCTAAACGCCTTAGCGCTTTTGTGCATTGAGTCGGCTAATGAACATGATTTTATACGACGGTGTAATTGATGATTTTGCGAATAAAAAGTCGCTGCAAAATGGAATTGCAAAACTTTCACAACTCAACTTATTGAATTTCATCATCATCATCAGCTGTATTGTTACTACATAAATAAATATATTGTTTTTAAACTGTAACCGCAATAAAAAATATTTAATTACATTTTACGAATGTAGAATACATGATTAAGCTTTCATTAGCTCATAAATATACTCAGAAACTATTTCTTGGGCAAGTGAATAAGGGTGACAAGGGCACATAGTCCACCTTATAGTAAGTGGATGCTGTGGCCTATAGACATCTACATTTATTCTCGACTAAGATTCAAAACGCAGATGCGTTATCACCCCTGAGGACTAAGATGGAATGCCTCGTTTCCAGTAAAAAAGGGTATCCGTATCTCGACACTCATCATAAGAAACACAGCAGTATTAAGGTTCTATTTTAATTCTGGTATTCTGAGAGCGTGGTCCTTCCCCGGTCGAGCCGACCCATTCGTGATACAACCATAATATAGCATAACGTAGCTGTAACACGTATAAAAAATTTTTGGTTTGAAAAAATAGTCTAGCAACTGACACATCGATCCCCTAGTTCACAATCATACTAACTACGGCTAAAAGGTGGTGTAATTAGGAGGATAGTGCACAAATCATCAACTTATAATTTCATTGACAAAAGATAGGATTGTATCAAATTGTAAAAGTCGGTAGGGGCGGCAAAATTTGAATAGCCTACTGGCGGCAAATGTGTAAATCCGCCACACATACTACCTAAATGTTTTCGATAAAACATTAATCTTTAAGGCCCGTGCCGGGGCAAAATTTAATTGAGCTGGAAAAAAAAAGGCAAATTGACTTTATTCATAAGGCACTAATCCCGAGCTATTAGAATAAAAAATAAAAAAATTCATACATCGGCGCTCCACCTCTGTGATTATATAAATAATCTTTGAGCCAGTCAGTCAACGAAAGGCGAAAGGCACCTAATAAGGTGGGTGTACCATGGAAGGCCACTTTAACAAATAAACAGTTATTATTCGTTTATTTACTGGATAATTTAAACTAAAAATTTTTAAGTAATACTTTGTTTTATTACGTAACATATAAACCACTTTTTTTAAATTGCAGATTTAAGCAAATTTAATGGTAGGAACAAGGCTTCTTAGGCCATTATAATAAATCAGTCGTTTAACACTAAATTTTAATAAATAGCGATTAAATCTACAATAAAAAGAAGTGGTTTATATGTTACGTAACAAAACAAAGTATTCCTTACATAGTTGTTAGTTTTATTTATCCAGTAAATAAACGAATAATAACTGTTTATTTGTTAGAGTGGCCTTCCATGGTACACCCACCTTATTTTAACGTCGTCGATTCCCGAAATCAATGAAGCGAAGGACCGTACTGCCAAAATAGCGCGAGCAATTCGCCGCCGCGTATGTGGTTTTCAGTTCGATGTTCGATGGAATTTGTCATCACATGGCAATAACTACGACATTTTAATAATTGTCCTTCGAAGGAGCATGGCCTTCCATGGTCCGTTCACCTTATTTAAAATGATTAGTTTTACAACCTATTTATTTCTTAGAATATCTATAAGCAAGCTATATTTATGTATACTCCTGAGATTTATTTTGTACCAAAACTAAGGAAGAAGTAACAAGTAAAATGCATGCGGCACTTGCTTTATCGTTGTGGTGCTTACTCATACCAAAATTTAATTTTGTAAATGAGTGGTGATGACTCATTTACAAAATTAAATTTTGGTATAATATTCTCATAAAGCAAGTGCCTCAAGCATTTTACTCAGGTTGCAAAGGCAAGCTAAGCACGCCATTGGTCCTTGCGCCCTAGGCTCTGGCCTAATTAGTCTGTGGGTAAACCAGGGCCTGGGTGACCTTTAACTCAACAAGGAGGTTAGGACTAGTGCCTTTTCGGTTTAGCGCGTACACTTGTGGCAGCGTAATAATCTGCTGCATAATTGATAATGTAGTGAATTCAGAGATTGCTTACTATATTGATTAAAAACTTAAATTGTAATTTCAACGTCAGTGGGACGGACATGTACTCGTATATATTGTTATATACAATGTCACAGCTATTTGTTTGTGAGAGCTACGTTGCATCTGTATTATGGCTGCTGAAAGAATAGGTCGGCTCAACCGGGGTAGGAAGAAACACTGATATGAAATAGCAATACAACATAATAATTCTGTTTCGTACGGTAGGTATCTAAGTGAAGAGAGCCGGAGACCCTTTTTCACGGGTTTTGTAACGCAACTTATTTTGTTCTTTAATTCATGATAGCTGTTGAATTTTATGAGCCACAGTATTCACTAAACATTAGTTGCACTGTGCTCGTTTCTCTCCTTTACTTTTAAGTAGGTACTGAAAAATCTCAGAAATTGATTACGTTGAAATATTCACCATAATCAGTGTAGGATTGCGCAAGCGCGGGGCTCGTACCAAATTATATCGAGGGGCCCTTGATCTGCTATAGGTTTTTAAATATAAAGTGGTAAAAACAATTCAATAAGGTTATTTGCGATCTGCCCGGTCCCAACGGCGGTCTGGCCCGTCTTCGGTGAGTAGTAAGGCAGTTTTTGATGTACGGAAACTTCCTACTAATGTAGGTCCCGTTATTATAGTTACAGAGGTAAAGTTATTAATATGTGACATTATTAGAACTTTATATTGCAAAAAATTCGTGGAAGATTTAGGTTAGCTCCAGATGAACAAGGATAAATATACACTAATGGATACACATCAAACGCATTGTAGAATTATAAATAACTAATTCAATGAATGAACTGATAATATAGTGCACTACACTACTAGGTATTTTCCCTATTAACGCAGACGCCATTCTGACGTGGAAAACCAGTATTATATATATCAGTAATTATTAAGGGTAAGATTCAAACTGAATTAACAATATCGTTTGCCAGACAATGTAAAAGTTTTATCCTACACTGAGAACTGTGTGGTCTGATAGAAGTAGTTCGTTGTACCAGTTCTGGCGCACTTGTAGAAAGGTTGTACCAGTTCTGACGCACTGAGTCACAAGTACGACGTTCGTCGACTCACGATCCTAAAAAAAAAAAAAAAAAAGGTTTTTGGCATGCTCTGATCACGAATCTGCGGTCCATTTTTGCGTATGATGCACGGTTCCGGAGATGTGCAGATCAATTAACTCTTATCTAATTGATATCCGCTTCGAGCCTCCACCGTCATTAGCGCTCCATTGTTCTTATCTACTTATCTATTGTTCATTCAATACCGTCATTATCTATTCTTCCTCAGCGTGGTGATATTGTTATATACTCCTTTGTTCCTATCTACACTAATCTGACTCATTAATAAAACACATTACCCAATTTTGTTAAAATTTTTATTTATAAAATACAAAATCTTATTACTTATTATCTATAAAATAGGAGCGAAACATCTCATCCACTAAAATATCGTTGTACAATGTGTTCCCTGTAAATATACTCGTAAAACTATGCATTGAACATCCCTGAAACTTATATAGCAAATACATTAAGCAATATTCGCCACAAACTGAAGTCCACTCATTCTGAATCCTATCAACATTCCAGTTCCATCTTTTACAATTTCTTTTAAAAAACTCTAGATGATATCGTACAGGTGCCCGTCCGAATGAATCAAAATATTGACCGACGTCATTCGTATCGATATATAAAGCTACCCAATGTGACCCTGGTTTATCATCTGTATCCAAATTGCATATTATATACGTTGGTACGTGGGTGTACATGGGTAGTTTATTGGCAGCATAAACATTATTTTCTAGAGTGGGGTGAATCTTTTTCAGATGTTGTTGTACATCTAGTGTATCCATAATATTACTGCTATTAGTAGATTATTACAGTACCAATCTACTCAATGACTAATATAGGAATGATCAATTATAGTGATATCTAAATATTAAATTACATTCTTTGTGTTATACAAATCGTATTTGAGTCACCAATACACTGAACAAGACACGACAGGAAGGACGTAGGAATGTAGAGATAAGCAACAGAATGTAAGGTAAGCTTGTTGACGCATAAAGATACTATCAATTCTACTGCAGAAATTCTTTAGATTAGAATTATTACTCACTGGTACTATATAAGACCAAGCAACTGCAGTCATGGAGTTAGTGTATGGTCGTTTGACCGCAGTGGATCTATCAATACTACGTTTGTGTTACTTCAACGCATCAAAGGCCATGGATGTAAGTGTTTATTCTATTGACAAACTTACTTTTCTTTCTGTTATTTTCTTACGTGTGTATGATTTAGTGTTAACAAATTATATTTAAATATTATGTGTGTGTATATGGTCAAGCCGTGGTAGCTCAGATGGTTAGCGCAAAATGTAAAATTCACAGTACGCGACCCGGGTTCGATCCCCGCCGGCACCAATTAAATTGTTAATTACAATTTTAAGTGTTAATTTACCACGTGCTCAGCGGTGAAGGAAAACATCGTGAGGAATGCATGTCTGAGATAATTTCGAAGGCATGTGAAGTTTGCCAACACGCATTGAGGTATCGCAGCGAACATTTCCTAGCCCTAAAACCCTCTCAGAAATGAGAGGAGGCCTATGTTCAGCAGTGGACTTTAATAGGTTGTAACTTTAGCTTTTTTAACTTTTATGATTAAGTGTTACCAAATTGATATTAACATGATAACTGTGTTGTTGCAGAAATCATTGAGCTTCGATGAAAATACATATAAACAGTATTACTACTCGCCACTCTCCCCTCAAGAAGAGAGTGATGACATCGTCATTAATAATAACACATGCGATGGTGGAAAAAGAAAATCGCAATCGATTGATCATTTTTTTGAAGCTGAATCAAAAATAAAAAAGAGGAAGCTGTTATCATCAACCGTAGCACGAGCCGCTAGAGATGGTGTATCATACATTTCTACTAATTCTGACGATGGAGACCAAGCGACGCATCTCATCAAAATTGAAATGTACGATATGAAGAAGCTATCCAAGATTCCAACTACTGATCATTGGAAACATGCTTCCACGAGGATTAAATATTACGTAAAGACTAATAAGGATAGCATCTACGACAACACAAACGCCCTCGTATACAATATTACAAAGACAATAGCAGAAAGTGAAAAAGTTAAAAAATACTTTTTTAACAATTACAGTCATTAGCTGATCATTAGTGAATGTGATTCTGTTTACTTAAATTACAGGAAGACAAGAGCAGAAGAAAGAGATGAGTGTGGCATACGTGTACAGAACACATCATTGAAGAACAAAACTACAACACTGAGTGGATATGAAAACGAGAAGAATATGCAGTACTCAAGAGCTGAATATCCATTCTTCAGTTCAAAATATAGCCGGTTGCTCAGTTTCGAAAACTGGCCTCTCGTTATGCGACAGAAACCTGAAGATCTTGCAGAAGCCGGTTTCTTTTATACTGGCCATGCAGACAGGACCAAGTGTTTCCATTGTGGTGGTGGCTTAAAAGATTGGGAAGATGATGATGATCCTTGGCAGCAGCATGTTCAGTGGTTTAGTCAGTGTGCTTATGTAAAATTTAAACTCGAACAGAGTTTTGTATTAGATTAAATAGAATATTTATAAAGAAATAAAAAATAATATATTGCATACAATTTGTTTTATTTAATTTTATAATGTTTCACATAGTTACATACACACAAAATGCATTACACATAACTCATAAAATCTAACACACAACACATATTATAACCTTAACTACTATAGTCTACAGTAACATTTCTGTTTTTATCTATCTCAATAATATTATCAAACTCAGCATAAACTATACAGTTAATTGTTTGTATTAGTGAGGATTCAAATCGTACTTCTAATCTTACACTACCATGCTTTATGAGATTCCAATGAGCTGATGAGTTGGCTGATAAATCAGGAGTTAAGTCAAATGCTAATAGACAGTAACCTCTGGCATACTGTTCACAAGAGATTCCATTTCCTTCATTAAGAAAGTGAATACCAGTTCCCGAGAATAGAGTATGATATGCTGATGTAAATATGCTATTATTAAAAGATGGTTGCAAAGCTTTTGAAGGTATTTGTTGACCATCAATATATAAGCTGAAAGAATTAATACCATAGTTTTCAAAGTTAAATGGATTTTTAGTAAGGGAACCATTAAATGCAGAATTGTTCACAAATCCAATTATACATCTTTTGGGTACCTGCCCTAAAAATATATTATCAAGAGTTTTTCCTTGAACACCCGATGGAATTGTTAAAACTTTTACTTCAGCTCGAGTAATAGGATATTTAGCAGTGGTAGAAGCTAAAACTTTTTTGATGTGCGAGTAATACGCTTGGATTAATTCGTGCTCGTCGAACAATAAGAGTTGCGTCCGTAATGCAAACTTTAAACTTTACATCGTTTGACCCAGCAATTAAATTAAAGCTCTCTCTCGATCGAACCAATTTAACACTCATTTCAACACCATTAATTAAAAATTTATCTTGGTTGAAAATGTCACCGTGAAGATGACCAATCATTTCTATTTCCTTACTTTCACTAATCAATTCCTGTCTTTTAACAAATCCCATGTTTTTACCATCCGTAGAATCCATTTTTCCTGCTGTATCATCATACCAAAGACTACAAGTAAGATGAGATTGTTTAGCAGCAGGAGCATAGTTTAAAAGGGTTTCCATGTATGCTCGATATGCATAGGTATTATTAGGTGGTGATACAAGTTTTTGGTTTAAATAAACATCAAGTTGACTAAAAAGTGAATGCAGCCAATTATTTACAGGTGCTACTATTGTAGTAGATATCAAGTTAGTTGAATCTTGATTTAATACTTTTGCCTTTATGTGGAGTAATGTATGAGACAAATCTATGTAGTCATCGCCTGTCCCAGGAACTTGAAACTCGATAGGTCCATCATCACCAAGAGATGAAATTGGTTTATAATGAATCCACAATCCATTTTCAATGCTAGTTTGTGTAGACGGTAGTGCAAACAAATCCAATTCTGACTTAACGCACTCGCAAGAATGATTATGAAGGAAAGACATATTTAATTTGAAAATATATCTTTGTTATTTTTTGTTTTTTTCGCAAGTTTTTTCGCAGCTTTCACTTTAGCAGTTAATGGTGGAATGAACGAGGTCAATCGTTTTCTTTTAGTTTTATACCCAGATCCTGTCATGTTAAATTGATCAATTTTCTCATCAGCCTTTCGTTTTAAATTCGTACTAACTTGCTTTAGACGATCTTTTATTGAGGCTTCCATAGGACGCGCTTGAACCATATCCGATAAAAGTTCTACTCCAGCGCTTAATGCCTCCTTACCAATCACTCGAGCACCACTTGAAAGTAAAGGTAAAACTGATCTAAATAACCCCCCTAAGAAGCTCCCAATACCATGACCGCGTTGGTATGGTGCACCCTTATAAATTACTCCAACTCCTGACCCAGCTTGATGTGTATAATAATTTTCATATGGACATTTATGATGATCACGAAGGGAATCCATTATTATAATTTTCGGAAATGTAGTTTAATACACACGGTTCCAAACTGGAATGGTATTTTTTGTCCTGTGCTCGATCTTATAACTATTTCCAGCGTATCGAACTCTCTTCGCATAACAGGTAAGTAGTGAGGTTGAGAGAAAACGTGCATTTTATTTGCACCATAAATGTATTTTGTAGGATCTAATGAAATGACTCTTAGTAAAGGAGTCATAACATCACCCACAATCTGAGGATCGATAATGTCACAATATAGAAAGAGTTGAGATGGTAACCCTAAGTGTAAATTAGCAGGACACTTTCCAAAATTTCTCTCTAGGAGATTTTTATATGGTTCATAACCTAGTTGTAAACTTAATTTGGGTGATAATGTTACGGATGTTATATTTTTATCCAAAACAGAAATAGACACAAATTTTGTTATTTCATCATAGCGAAATTTCAAGTTCTCTCCGTTACCATTTAACACTCTTAAAATATGCTCAACGTTATCATAGTTGGTAGCTGGAATATGTTTTTTGTAGTACACTGTGGATGGTTTATCTTCATTAGGCATTAACATAGATTTTGTAATGTATATAACATTTTCATGATCTTGAACAGTAAACATGGTACATGGATATTGAAACTCGACAACTCCAACCGACCATTCACCTTCTAATTTAATAGCTTTCGGTAATTTCGTTGAAAAATTTGTGGTCTTGTTATCAGGAAAGTATTCCATTGAACTATTGCTGAGCAAAGTTAAATAAAAACTTTCTTTATTCATATTTCTTTTAAACTAGAAGCTAAAATCCAACTGTTAAATTTATCTGGATAACCTTTCCACTTCACTAATACTTCTTTTCTGTTACCTGAGTAACGAGTGTCAATTATTTTATCTATTTTATATTGTGAGGTGGGGTTGTAAGTGATTTTCTGTAATTCTCTTTCATAAAAAGTACCAACTATTGGTTCATTTTGTAAATCTGTTATTGTATAAACAACCCATGGAGATCTATCAATTATTGAAGATATAATAAATATTTCATCACTCCAATTTGATTCATATCCTTTTTGGAAAGCATGTTTATATTTAGTTATTCGAACATAATCACCCACATTGAAATTTGGTTTAGGATTTTCTAAAGAAAGTTTGTTTGACCGTCTATCATAAAGATTAGTCCAAACTGTCATAATATTGTTGGAATTTACATCACATGGGCACATCTTAATACTAGAGTGAAAGCTGTGATTGTAAGAGTATATTAAATCTTGTAAAACATCTATATATCTATAAGTATTATTATGAGTGAAATAACGCCACATTTTCATTTTTAGTGTTCTTTGAAATCGTTCAACAATACTGGCCTTAATGTCAGGATTGTTAGTGGTATAGTAATTAATCTTTTTGGATTTAAAGTATTTTTGTACATCTTTTGAAACAAATTCTGTACCTTTATCAGATTGTATGTGAGTAGGTGTTTTACTTTCAGTAAATATACTTTCAAAACATTCTTTAGTTGTTTCTGAGTTTTTCTTTTTCATTGGTCTTGCAAAAGCATATTTACTAAATACATCAATAACACAAAGTATATACTTGAAACCATCATTATATTGAGAATAAGTTCGCATATCACTTAAATCAGCTTGCCACAGTTCATTAATATTTGATAGAATGTACCTATTACGCGTGAATTTTTTTCGAATGGGTTTATGTAATGTGTATGTTTCTTGTGATTTTAACCATTCCTTTACTTGCTTTTTATTCATTTTACCCTTCATGGCTTTTGATAATTTATCAATACTACCAAAACCAGCGGGATTAGATGGATCATAATAAATCCTGTTAATTTCTTCTAGTACGGGGTCCATTTTTCCCACTCAAGCCTTTTACGTATTTTAGTTGTAGACTTTTTATCTCTACTGCTCGGTGTAGAAAACTCTTGAAATTCAATCTCAGAGGGTTTGTTCAGATCTTTTGCTTGAAGTTGGTTAATAAACTCACATCTCTTTGGATTTCCAATATAAGTAAGTGGTACTTTAATATCTTTTAATGCTTCAGCAAATCTATCCCACCCTACTGGATCACTTCTTTTTAAGGGTCTTAGTGAATCATTTATTAAATCAACAATATTACTTCCAGGAATTTTTTCATTATCAATTATGACTGTACCTTCATTATCCCAATGTATTTTACCTTTACTTGTTTCAACTAAGTTTAATAATAACTGTCCTTTTTTATTATAAGTTTTTGGTATTAAACTGAGTATTTGAGCTGGTGTGTAAAGTGGATTTTCAACATTTTCTTTACTTTTGATGGATTGATTCTCCTCCAACAAAGATTCAGCATCAACTGAAGTTTTTAGATCTCTATCTTTATTTTTAAAACCAATTTTAGACTCGTTTGAATCTTCATTAGATGTATCAGAATAAATTGGTAATCTGAGTGGTTGACGATCCTCTTCGGTAAAATGAAGGTATCTTTGCAGTGTTTGTATATATAACATCCATTTCTTTCGGTCTTCCGTCTTACTATTCATAATATTTTGCATTTCAATATCTAATCGAGATAAACTACTACTCGTATTAACCTTATTTTCTTGTTTTAATTTTTCAATCAATCCAGGTTCGATAAGTATCATTTTCTTTGCATTTTTCATGTTAACTGGCTAGTCCACTCACTAATCCACTCAATATTGCACCTAATATTATTGGTAAGAAAGCCCCTCCTTTTTGTATAATTATATTTTTTCTTAGTTTATGATTACACTTACGCACTATTTGACGGAGTATATTTTTGTGTTTATTCAATTTTTGTTTATCTTGATCTTTAAGAGGTACTTTTCCTTGTAAAACGTTATGAATACACTCACAAATACAGTTAATTTCTTCTTCATCACACGTTTTAAGTAATGCTCTTTGATATTTTGGTTTAAGCGTATGCAAAGCGTTTAGCAAATGTTTATGCGTTGTGAGTCGACGATGCATCATTTAGCAATGATTTGAAATGTTTGATTCTTGGTGTATTTAAACTCTTTTGTGGGAACGTAGACTGTGCAGAAACCATTAAATGGGAAGACATTTGTCTTGATACGACAAAAATCATTGGTATTCTGTTTTAAATCTACCATTAAATATCCATGCGCCTCTAGAGTTGCATCCCTATAGGCATCTTCAATAAATTTTGGGTTATCTGGTGACACTTGTCGTGCTAAATATCTTATTTGAGTTTTATCTCGAGGGTTTTTAAAATATATTATATAACTTGAGTTTAAGGATATGTCTCTTTGCCCTTTACCCTGATGAAATAAATTTTGTGTTAAATAAAATACACTAAGATTCCTGTGATGACTACCTTTTGTAAATATATCCACAATTCTTCCATCGGACTCTCTCATTAGATCATCAATAATAACAAGATGTGGGTTTTCACCGTCAAACATATTAACATTTGGAATTCCTTGATGGTAGTTAACATTTGGTAAATTATATAAAGGTTGCATTTCATCAAAGCACCATGCGATCTGATTAAAATCACAATTACATATTTCTGTAACTGATTTTATGAAATTTGTTACAAAATTTGACTTCCCACATCCACTTGGCCCCGCCACAATAGCAGTAAACGGATGGATAAAGTGAAACATTACACACGTCTAAAGTACTAAGGGGTGAAATAAAAAATGAAAGTGTTGGTGTTAACAATTAATATATATTGCAAACATTATATAAAACAGAATGATCTGTATACTATTTCTAACACAATTAGTACATCATAATTTTACAATCAACTCAACCTCAAATAAATGCACACACACACACACACGCAAATATAAACAACAATTAAATTATTTACAATAAAACAACGATTAAATATATAATAAACTCTACGTCATATTATACTATTATCATTATTTTACAATCAATACAAATTTTATTTACATGCAGACATAAAATTAAAAACTATCAACACTTAACGCAGTTTATAATGACCCCAAGCTAATGTTTCAATATTATTATCTAAAATATGCCTCTTTGTGTCATTATATGATAAACCAATCTTATTTAATTTTTGTGTAAAAATTGTGTGTTTAATTGATTTAAATCTAAGCATACTATAATATTGCACTTTTTTATTAAATAGAGAAGACTTATAATTATCCATGGTCATTTTTTTAGTGATACATTTATTTACCCCTTTTGCCTTGGCTATAGTCTTATTCTCTAAGTTAAAAGCGTACATTTTGGATCGTAAACCCACAAATTCTTTCATGATTTTACCATTATTTTCATCTTTAAAAAAACCTAATTTCTTTTTATTTAATTTTGGATATTCAAAAATATTATTTGCATCATAAGCTGAGGTATCAAAGTATGATGAAAGGTCAGGTAAAAATCATCAGAGTAAAAATCATCTGTAAATATATGATATATTAAACTATCCGTATCTGTATACAATAATTTGATTTTACTAAACTTTTTAACCATATAGTTATAATGAAAATCATACATTAATGTTTTTGAAATATCTAAAATGCAAAACCCTAAATAAATTGGTTTGTTATATATTAACTTTGTTTTTCGCAACTGAACCGCAACTAGGTTTTCCGAAAATACTGAAAGACTATGAAATTGTGGTTTAGCGATTAGATCTTGAACACCTAAAGCTTTGCCCTGGTTCTCCCAGTGTGTAACTAATTTTATGTTAACCCTTTTTTCAATATTCTCCATAGTCTTTCCGAAGACTGAATTATTCATTAATTTATAAAAATCTTTTTCGAAATCTGATTTTGCTAACGTTCTTAATTTTGTGTTTAGATCTATGTACATCTTCAACCAGCGAGACTGTTTAAATTTTAAAACTCTATGAATTTTAGTTAATTTAACCCCCATTTCTATGCACTGCTTTAAATTTCTGTAATGAATTACATATTTATCTTTATTATTTAAATTTGGGACTAGTTTATTTTCATTATTATTGTCTGCACAAATGTTTTCGGGGCATAAAGGAAAGTCCGAATGTAAATCATGAAGTTCATCTGGATATTCCAAATCAACTTCTAAAATAAAACCGAAGTTCGATGTCTCAGACACATTAAATTCTGTATTCGGATTTACCCATTCGAATCCACCAGTAGGAAGACATTGAGACATAGCCCAACCGTATAAATTGTTGGCATCAAAATATGTGATATATGAATTTGGTTTCCCTGCATCATAATCCCCCATATATTTGTTATTAGCTCTAGCATAACGATTACTACATTGAGATACACCACCCCTGATACCTGATCTAATAAATGCAATTTTCTCATAATCTGTTAAAAGTTCTAATTCTATTTTTGTATATTTTAACATTGCATCCCAACTTAAATCATAAGTATTAATACATAACTTTCTAAAGTTTTCAAATACATCGGTTAAAAGTAAAACGTCTGTTTTTAAATACAGGTTTGAATAATCTAGCATATTACAACACCCAAAGTGTTCCCAAACATCTTTAGCATGATTGTAATCATCATTTGAAATATGGGAATCTGTGAGCGAGCTATAAAAAAATTTTTGTTCGGGGAGCGATGTTAGGCTTAAACTATCATAATTAGTCATAAGTTCATATGGATAAACGCCTTTCCGTTTTAAACGAAAGAAATCTTCATCATTAGGATAATTTCTACGTAATTCTTGAAATTGATCATTACTGAGATTTTTGGCCAATTCTTCTAATTTACATGATAAAAACTTAAATGAATCTATAAATCTTAATATAATTTCGTGGTTATTCATTTTTAATTTTTTGGAAAAGGATATATATTTTTCTTTATTTTGAGGGATAACTTCGACTTCACCATCACAAAAGTTTAACGCGTGAACAATAAAATGAGCATCATAGCGACTAAGGTTGTGTAAAAATATTGGTATATAACGAGGTTTTCTGAACTTCGAGCTACATGATCCGTGAGCAACACCTATAAAACTACCGGTGTACCAATCAAAATCATAAAAATGTTCTGCTAACTCTGTTTCACAAATATGACAAATGGTTGCATTTGAAATTTGGTTTTTGTCTTCATTTGTTAGCGGAAGTGGAGGATATTTTTGAATTCTATTTATTTCTTTGAGATTGTTAGATAAACTTTCCATAAACACTTGTGCACAGTTGGGTCCGCAATACGTTACATATTTTGATAATTTATCATCATATGAACATTTTATATAATAACCAAAACTATGTACTTCATGTTTCTGAATATTGAGTGTGAAAGGTTTGGAAGGATCGTTAGAACATGATTCTATTGGTTTTAAAAATGCTTCAAAATCAGCATAAACTACGAATGGTATCTTCAACTTTTTTTCATAACTATCAAATTTAATTTTATCATTTGAAATAGGTTGACCAAACCAATTCTTTTTTTTAAAAGTTTCACTGTTTGGTAATTCTGTACAAATGTGGGCACAATCGTATTGTTCATGGTTATTTAAACTTTCCTTAGATGGAAAGTGAAGTAGACATGCTTCGCAAATGTACATGATGTGACCGTCTTTTGAAATTTGTTTACTAACTAACCGCGATAAATTTTTTATGTAACAATAATGATTTTTTGTATCCTTGGAAAAAAATAATAAATTGATATGTCTATCTTTACGACACTTTGTTAAAAATAATGGACCTACTATAGAATTACATCGTTTTTCTTTATTATATTCTAACCCAAAAACATTAATACTAATATCATTTAATTTCTCTACTTTTGCTATGTCAGAAATTTTAACTGGAAAGGAAATACCATCAAATTTAAGTTTATTTGCATGTTTAACGTACGATGATACACGATCCGCGTCTTTGTTTACGGGATATAACGCCGAGAGTAACGCCCATTTAAAACAAAAATAATCCTTGCTTTTTACATTTATAACAGCCTTTTTTAATTTTATGTCACGAGGAAGATCTATGTATGAAGTACCGCGTAGGGGGTTAAATTTATTAACATTCATGTCTATAGATTTTATGTTTTTTAGACTCCATCCACTATCTTTTTTTCAAATGCACTAATTTTAGTAGTAATTGTATCATTTAAAGATGAAAAAAAAAATATTTAAGTCATCTCCTTGACAAATAATATAGTTAAGCGTTTGAAAATCGAACGTATCATGAATATCTTTAGTTTGTTGAACAAAATCAGCATGCAATATGAAGTTTACTTTAAAAATTATGTGTTGATGAATACACTCTTGTATTAAAAATAAAATATCATCTTTAATAGAATTTAAAAATAGTTCAGGAGTTTCAAAATTTACCAATGTCGAACTATCTACTCTACTCTTGATTTTATAAGTTAAAATCCTATTTCCAAAAGCAGATTCAATAACACTAACGTTTGATAAAGAATTATGTGAATTTAAAAGATTATTTTTGTGAACATTACTTTTAAAATGATTAGCTAAATACCGTTTCTTGATAAATATATGACACGTTAGACATTCCACTTGATCATCGTTACTGATACTGTTCCCTGCAGAGGTAGGCGCTTCTGCTTCCGTTGTTGGTTTTTTGATGATCTTGGGTTCTTTGCTGCTCGTTCGCTTCGTTCCTCTTCCAAGTTGTAGTGGTTGACTACTAAAATGTTTAAATTTATTAAAAACTGTACAAGACATTGTGTAAATTATGATCGAAATGAATGTTTATTTTACTTACTTAAACTGTGTTTCAACCATCGCACAGTGATTATACAACTCATCATCATACGATGAATCGAACGGTTGATCCTTCTCCATTTCATCACAAACTTTAGACAACTCCTGATTTAATTCGCTGTTGAATAGTTCCGTATTCTCTTCCATGGTTGTGGAAAAGAAAGCACTGGTGCACACTTCACTGAAGTTTGCCATCCTTATAGTAAAGAAGAAATTAGGTAGCAGAGTAAGTAACAGTTCAGTGTTGGTAGACCAACTGATACCCAAATTTCAAATAATGTCCGATATTTAAGTCTAACAAAGGATTAGAAATAGAATATAATGAGTACACGGAAGTAATTTAAGTAAACAGAATCACATTCACTAATGATCAGCTAATGACTGTAATTGTTAAAAAAGTATTTTTTAACTTTTTCACTTTCTGCTATTGTCTTTGTAATATTGTATACGAGGGCGTTTGTGTTGTCGTAGATGCTATCCTTATTAGTCTTTACATAATATTTAATCCTCGTGGAAGCATGTTTCCAATGATCAGTAGTTGGAATCTTGGATAGCTTCTTCATATCGTACATTTCAATTTTGATGAGATGCGTCGCTTGGTCTCCATCGTCAGAATTAGTAGAAATGTATGATACACCATCTCTAGCGGCTCGTGCTACGGTTGATGATAACAGCTTCCTCTTTTTTATTTTTGATTCAGCTTCAAAAAAATGATCTACTGTTTATATGTATTTTCATCGAAGCTCAATGATTTCTGCAACAACACAGTTATCATGTTAATATCAATTTGGTAACACTTAATCATAAAAGTTAAAAAAGCTAAAGTTACAACCTATTAAAGTCCACTGCTGAACATAGGCCTCCTCTCATTTCTGAGAGGGTTTTAGGGCTAGGAAATGTTCGCTGCGATACCTCAATGCGTGTTGGCAAACTTCACATGCCTTCGAAATTATCTCAGACATGCATTCCTCACGATGTTTTCCTTCACCGCTGAGCACGTGGTAAATTAACACTTAAAATTGTAATTAACAATTTAATTGGTGCCGGCGGGGATCGAACCCGGGTCGCGTACTGTGAATTTTACATTTTGCGCTAACCATCTGAGCTACCACGGCTTGACCATATACACACACATAATATTTAAATATAATTTGTTAACACTAAATCATACACACGTAAGAAAATAACAGAAAGAAAAGTAAGTTTGTCAATAGAATAAACACTTACATCCATGGCCTTTGATGCGTTGAAGTAACACAAACGTAGTATTGATAGATCCACTGCGGTCAAACGACCATACACTAACTCCATGACTGCAGTTGCTTGGTCTTATATAGTACCAGTGAGTAATAATTCTAATCTAAAGAATTTCTGCAGTAGAATTGATAGTATCTTTATGCGTCAACAAGCTTACCTTACATTCTGTTGCTTATCTCTACATTCCTACGTCCTTCCTGTCGTGTCTTGTTCAGTGTATTGGTGACTCAAATACGATTTGTATAACATAAAGAATGTAATTTAATATTTAGATATCACTATAATTGATCATTCCTATATTAGTCATTGAGTAGATTGGTACTGTAATAATCTACTAATAGCAGTAATATTATGGATACACTAGATGTACAACAACATCTGAAAAAGATTCACCCCACTCTAGAAAATAATGTTTATGCTGCCAATAAACTACCCATGTACACCCACGTACCAACGTATATAATATGCAATTTGGATACAGATGATAAACCAGGGTCACATTGGGTAGCTTTATATATCGATACGAATGACGTCGGTCAATATTTTGATTCATTCGGACGGGCACCTGTACGATATCATCTAGAGTTTTTTAAAAGAAATTGTAAAAGATGGAACTGGAATGTTGATAGGATTCAGAATGAGTGGACGTCAGTTTCGTGATTCGTGATTCGTTTCGCAGATTCGTGATCAGAGCATGCCAAAACCTTTTTTTTTTTTTTTTTTTTTTTTTTGTTTTTTTAGGATCGTGAGTCGACGAACGTCGTACTTGTGACTCAGTGCGCCAGAACTGGTACAACCTTTCTACAAGTGCGCCAGAACTGGTACAACGTAACTACTGATAGAGTATTTTTTTACAGTGGGAAAATTCTCATGGATACCAAGCTAAAGTTTTCTGGTGCCCCCTGTTGCCAAACAAGGGCATCAAAAAACTTATGGCGGTCTTCCACGGATTATTTACTGTAGTCACCATCAGCGTATAAGAGGGGTCCCAGGATCTCTGTTCGGAACCCAACTGGGGCCCCTCTCGCTTTGTTTTATTAAACCACGTCCCGGAGGCAGTCCTTGCAGTACTATCACTGTGTCTCGGGAATATTCCGAGTCACTGTTCTCCTCAGGGATTGTATTGCTAGGCGTTCGAGGCCCCCGCTTCGAGCTCCCGTAACCTCAGAGGCCTCGTTTCTAGTATGGGAACACTATAGTCATGCAGAGGGCCGTGACGAACGCTTTGGCAACGTCGTGTCGAAGCGGGATCTGTTTTGTCCCGACACCGATAAACAGCCTCCTTATAGACCATAACAGATTTACAGACGGCTACGGCCCTCCACTCCGACTACTGCTGGCAGGGAAAATTTCTTACCGATTCCGTCGGATCGGAACGTTTGCTCCCGTTCCCACGCTAGGCACCTTATGTGCGGAGTCCTGGTCCTGACCACCGCAGTGGAAGCAGTTCGCCATCGCTTCTTGTCCGATCTTCGCAAATATCGCCGAAGACTTTTTACGTGGAAGATTTTTTACGTGGTAGAGCCATGCTGCAGTTATATTAGTAGTATAGATGTAGCACGAATGGGTCGGCTCGACCGGGGAAGGACCACGCTCTCACAGAATACCAGCGTGAAATAGTAGCTTAATGCTGCTGTATTTCGTATGGTGAGTGTAGAGAACCGGAGACCCTTTTTACTGGAAATGAGGCATTCCATCTCAGTCCTCATGGGTGACAACGCATCTGCATTTTGATTTGCAATGGAAGATAGATGTAGATGTCTATGGGCCGCAGCAACCACTTACCATCAGGTGGACTGTGTGCTCGTTTGTCACCCTATTCTATAAAAAAAAAAGAACACCCGTGCCCACAGTAATTATCTGTGTAACTCTGTTGGTGCGTCTTCCTGTTCGTCGATGCATTCAGGCTTCGAAGTGCGGAAGGATTGCATTAATAGTGTAATTGGGCAGTTCTCACCAAAATTGTACCGCCTTAAATTTAGATGTCCTTTAAGTTCGTGTTTATTTTGTGACTATATAAGACACCATATTTATCAGATTTTTTTTAAATCTTTTAAAGTCATATCTATAGATATAACTAATCACAAATAAAATGCTACCAGAAGCGTTTAAAAATAATAAAATATTGATTTTCTGAAACCTGTTTATTTTTTTGTATGGATTGTAGATTGTCCTATCCTATCACATGATTTGAAAATTGATTTTACCAAAAAATGAAACTTTAGGAGTACATCTTTCCATTTCGATTAATCACATCACTATTTATTTACACACAACACAATTTTTCGGCAAGTATTAATAAGTAAATATAATTAGTTAAAGTCCAAAACTAAAAATTTTATCAGTAGCTAAAATTTTGCAAGCACTTTAAGTTTTTATGACAAAGCAGTTTTTTCACAGATTTAACCTGATGTCACAGACAGGAGTGTCTCCTCATGAAGGAACTGCTTAACCCGGCGTGAATGAGGTGACAAATTGTTACACCAGCTATGAGGCGGGTATCAGATACCCAAAATTTTGATGTTCAATTTTTTATTCTATAATTATGTAATTAGCACTTATGCTTAAGATATATTAATAATATTACTCATTCAGCAAGATAAGTAAGTAAAATACAAGCATTAAGTACAAAAAGCGTTATTTTTTATTGAAATTACAAAGTATCTAAATTTTCTTTAAAAAATTACAAGTTAAAGTAGTTAACTTCTTTTCGCATAAAAATCTAAAAAAAATCCCACTTCTTTAGTCAATCAACATAACAAAAGAGTCTTCTAGTTATTACAAATAAAAAAGGCACTGAAAAGTCTTGTGAGATCATGTAACAGAGCACCAAAGTTACACCTACAAGTCAGCACAATTTCCGCACAGAAAAATCGCGTGTTCCATACATATTGGCTTCTCACATTTTGTACAGCAATGTTTTGTTTTTCTGTCTTTTTTCTGAGTACACTCACCACATCTTACATATTTACCAGCCATTTGTTTTGGAAATGGTGGTGAGGGTTCCCCTAAATGATCGGCAATCCTCTTTCGTGTTTCCCTTGGAAGATGTACGTTCTGTTGCCTGTTCCAAAGACTATCATTTATTAGATTCAAACCTAAATTACGAATGTAGTCTCGGCGCTTCATGCGTGTTTTGTCAGTCGTGTTATTTTCTCTGTAGATTACGATACCATTTATGGCAGCCAAATTGAGTATACCATAAAAAATCGTCATGGGCCAACGTTTGCTATTGCGTGTAACATCATAAGTGGCACTCAGTTCATCTGCGACATCGACTCCGGCTTTAGTTTTATTATAATAAGTAATCATTTCCGGTTTTCTTTTATCCCCTGTCGATTCGTCTATATTTTTGTCATGGTGTAAAGTTGACATAACCAGCACAACTTTATTTTTTTTAGGTACATAGGACACCAAAGTAATATCGTTTTGGAACCCGAATCGAGAGCTATTGACTTCTGTTCCCTTTTTGAAGATCTCAGGTACACTTGTCTTGTTTTTACGGACTGTGCCGACAGAAGTTAATGAATGGTCTTTCAAGAGATGAATCATAAGTGGATAACTAGTAAACCAGTTATCGAATGTCAAGTTCCTGTTCGTTTTTGTTATTGGCTCCACTAAACGGCTCACAATGTCAAACGCTTTGTTACTCAGTTGGTAAGGTCCTGGTGGTTGTTTTCCTGCGTATATTTCCAGTTTGAGAATGTAAAACTTCTCCGCATCTACAAGAGCTTGAATTTTTATCGCATATTTGGCTGGTTTGTTGGGAATGTATACGCGGAAAGGACATCGCCCTCGGAAAGATAACAACATCTCATCAATAGTAAGATTCTCGGAAGGCACATAATGTTTTTGAATATTTACAACAAAATTTTCAAAAATGTCCCTTATTGCAGCTAGATTGTCACTCTTTTTTCTTTGGTCCCGAGTGTTTTTATCATCGAATCTCAAACAATTTTGAAGGAAGTAAAACCTCTGCAGTGACATTGTAGTCCGAAAGATTTCAACTCCTGTACCATCTGTAAGCCACAAATCGTTCAGGTTTTGTCTATTTGAGCGATTTAGGCCAGCTATATACAAAAGTCCTATAAATGCCTTCAAATCCTCCAAAGTTACATCTTTCATGTGATACTGCTCATTATTTTTTGGATGTTTTTCCCTTTTATCCTTTATTTGAATATTTGTGCATGTTAGTACGGTATTCAACATACTGTCTGTTATAAAGAGACTCCAAGTTTCAATCTCAGTTTTAGCAAGTTTTGCAGTACCTTTTACACCTGTAGCATTACTAATTATATTCTCAGATCGAACTCGAACGCTTTGTCTAGGACAATCTTTTGACCATTTTGTGCCATCTTTGGATGTATAAGAAATTCCACGTACCTCAGCCGACTGACTATTAGACGCCAGCACAGATTCCGACTCTTCCAAATTATCCAAAATACGCTCTTGTTCGAAATCACTTTCTTCACTTCTCTGAGAAACGTTATCAATTTCTTCTTCGCTCTCGGAGTCACAGGAGCTAGCACTTGAGCAGTTTTCTAATAGTTCTTGTAGCCGACGTTCATTTCCTTCGTAAGACATCTTAAAAAATCTAAAAATAAATCATAAAATACTATAAATAACTATAAATCAAAAACTTACTGTCAACACAAAAATGTAACACCGACAACGAGGTCAGGTGTGACGTACCCCAGCCACGTGTACACATGTGTATCTACCGTCGCCGCCGGCGCAACACTAAACTCGATACTGTACCCCGCCCCTCGCATCCTTACCTCCAGCTACTGAAACGACAGGACTCGCATGGCAACAGTAACATTAAATAATCTGCGTTTTAAAACTTCTCGGGTATCACATACCCAACCTCACTCACGCCGGGTTAATGGTTAATAGCAACTGAATGAAATTTAGTATGCGTATAAAAGCTTGTCTGCAAAAAGTATTGTTATATTTAAAACTTATTTTGTTTGTGTTGCATGACCGATTTTCATATTTCTTTTTTGGTAGTAATAGGATATTCCATTCTAACTTTTTATTCAATAAATCACTCAAATAAATGATTTTAATTTTAAGGTTATCGTACAAAATGGCACCGCTAACTGGCACGGAAGAAATGAAACGCTATCGAAATAAGCCAGAATAAACCAGAAAAGTTAGAAGAATCAAGACGTAAAAATTTTGAAAGGATGAAGGTTAAACATAAAAAAATCTGAGCTTAGTGACGAAAAACAAAATCAACAAAAATCACACATTGTACACATCATTGTATTTGTTTAGCGGAAGGTTGCGAAGAGATTTATATTTTTATTTTTTATTATAACGGATTTTCGCAAAGTAACGCCTGATTCTATCAATTATGGTTTCCTTTACATATTCCTTTTTTCTTAGCTGATAAAACACTTAAGATTTCGTCTTCGGAATTCGATTTGGGTTTCTCTATTAGTTTGTTTTCATTTTCTTTATTTATTATTATATCAGTTGTGTTACCGTCTGACTCACTATCACTCCGTATAATGAGTTTGTTTTGTTTCTTTTTTAATTTTATGCCTTTGACTTCACATTTTTTACTCTCTACTGAGTCAGTGGAGAGTGAACGAATTGGTTTCTTTACTTTACCTTTGCTTGTTTTCTTCTCATCTCGCTTTCTTTTTCTGTTTTCTATATCCACTTCTTTTGCTTTTCTTCTCTTTTTTCAAAGTAATCAATGAAATATTTTGATGTCACCGCAAGTGGCAGGCGTTCCTTTGTTTTTTCTTTATTGTAGAGTCTGATGGCCACAAAATATGGTTACCAAATGCAGGGCTTATTAGTTTTTGTTTTTGGGATATAAGCTGGACTAATTTATTTTTAGAAGGGGAAACTGTGTTGCTACCTTGTTCGTTACTTGCAATCTCTCCCCCTGGAGCAGTGGATGAACACTTTATGATTACTGGAGCGCATGGCGTAGTTTGAAAGAGTGACGGAGTCATATCTGCGCCGCATTATTAGACCAACCGCAAGCTTCTAGGGTGGGTGTTGAAGTTGATGCTTCCTGGGCGAATTGAACTAATTTGTTTTCAGTAATAGATACCGAATAGATTAACTTGACAGGCATTAGGAAACCTCGTTCCTAAGGCTGACAACAGATAACAGCACAAAACATAACACTAGTCAACTATTGGAAAACCACATCGTACAGCAATCATGCTTTAGGTCATATTTAACGAATCAATCAAATAAATGCGTTAAATAAATAAAAACTTTACATTCTTGAATATATCTTTTAGCCAATACTTGACCACCGTGGACAGCTTTAGGAGCGGGTTAAAATTTCGGAGCCAAAGTATAACCACCCCCACGAGAAACCCTTATCCACATAAAACAGCAGAATTATTACTTTTGGTACTTAAACAAACTATTATCCTTAATCCATATATCATTCAACCAAAAAATATACAATAAATCAACTAGATTAAATAAGATTTACCAAGAAACCCATAATAAACATTCTTAGTGAATCAGACGCGTACTTACCGGGTACCATCTTGACTTGCGAAGAACTCTGATTGGTCAACCAATATCGAGCTGACTCGTATACCATGAGACTATAATAATGATTCCAATATGCAAAACAATAAAACTGATATTAAATCCTACCAATGTACGTTAAAATTGGTTTTTATTTGTGTTTTGGTCAACTATTGGTGCATGGTCAGCTAATAGAACATTGACCCTAGGTTGCATTTTTACTCATTTACATTAGCCAAACTGATCATTTATACTTTTCTGGTTTCAAGTGAGAAACACTAAAAATGTAAAATATCAAGACCCAGTCGGAAAAGAATGTACAGAATAGTGCAAGCACAGAGACCGCAAATAATGTCAGTCAATGTATTGTCCGAAAGCATGGGATAAGTACATAATTAAGAAAAACCGAAATACTTTGGATGTGAAGTGATTGACCAGTCAGAGTAGTCTTGTGAGAATTTACATACACAGTACCTATCCCCCCTATGGGGCAATCACCGACTTTTTAGTTTTTTTTCTTTATTATCTATGCAATTTGCATTACGGCATCTTGTAAGACTCACAAGAACAAACATTTTCAGTTATATGAGGTTCTTTACGTACGATGCACCAATTAAGAAAAAAAATCGTTATCAATTCAATAACTTTTCGAATAATAGTTTATAACGAATAAAGTACAGAATTTATAATCTATAGGAACTAATATTATAAATAAGAAAAATTTATTTAAGAAGTAAGCAATGCTCTCTGTGTTGTTCATTACTCTGCATCTGAGCTAGCTTAGTCAAATATCATCAAAGCCCGTACGGCTTTGATTATAGGTATTATACATGTCTATATAAACAAAGCGTAGGTACTGGCGGCGCGTGGTTTGCTGCGAAACGAGCAAGGTCATTGGCGTCGTATTCAGCCTTAACTCCCTCGAACATCTCATCTGGCCCACTCTCACCGCTCAGGCAAAAGACGGGCGTCTGGTCGTACACCCTCGCATACATGTCCGCCAGTATGTCCAAAAATTGAAAGCGAGGCAGGGAATATCGCCGTCTCAAAGAAATATTGTGCGGTATTCTTGCACGAACCGTATGGCCATCCTCCGCACTTCCTACAGTGTAGGTTTTAGTTCAACATCTTCGGATGGCCAGCTTTAAGCTCATACAGGCGCTACGTACAAGGCTACGGTTCATATCACGCCTCCATAGAGGCGACGATTAGGCAGTAGTCTATGCATAGCAAGCACCTGCTATGCTTTCGATCTGAGGAACTAGGCGCCCGAAGTGTTCTCCGAATCCCGTACGACTGTGTGGAGGCCTAGGTACTTCATGTACCGCCCTACTCAGACTTCAGACCCACCTACGCTGACGCATGAGTCGGTTGGTTACCTGCCGCGTCATAATTTATGAAACCACAAGCTTGGTCTTGTGAGGACCTTTTTCTAATCTCAACTCGTGGATTTTAGCGACGACGACTTCCGCCCCAAGCTCGGCGAACTTTTTGACCCTCTCGAAGGTGACCACCAACATATCATCGGCAAAACAAACGATATCTAAGCCAGCGGGGAAGGTCGACTAGCAGAAACGCATCATAAGCGAGATTTCACAGTAATGGCCCCAGCACCGTGCCTTGTTCCCGTTGGTTCCCATGGTCAGAGTACCTAGCTCCTGTACTCCGGATATAAGGTTCAAATCCCAGACGGAATCAAAATTTGTGCAAAAGCGTAACTATTGGTTTGCCGATGATCATTGATTAATTACCCTTTCCACTTCCACCGATCGCGCCCCGCGCTTCTCTACTCACTACCGCCAGCAAACGCATCGATTGGTAAACCTTCTGCGCGCGTGTTAAAGTGCTTCTGTGTTTGCGCGTGTATTTGTTGTAACATTTATTATTCATTCATTCATTAATGTCTTGCGCAGTTATGTTTCGACTATTACAAAAAACAAAACCTATACCTTCAAAACTTGTGCTAGTCGGCGTAATTTTATTTTAACGTAATACTTAGACCCTTATAGGATTCAACACACACTCAAGTCAAAATGAGTGTTTCTTCTTCGTCAAAAGAATTTTCTTCCATAATCGTCACACTTGGCAGGTGGATTGATCGATTGAACAATTGCAGAACATACTCACACTTTGCATAAACGAGAAGGATGTACCGCCATCTAAGGTGAGCCATAAGATCATTCTGATAGATCATTTTCTATAGCTGCCTCTTACAATATCCGCAGGGATAAAATGGGGCGACGAATTCTACGCCTCCATCATACGTAAGTACGATACAAAAGTTAAAGCGTAGGTACAGCAAAAGCTCAATATTTGCATATGTTCTTTTTATCCACGTGTAAAAGATAAAAGTCTACTGCTGGACAAGTACAGATTAGAACCTTAAAATATACGAGATCGTCAGATGCTCATTAAACTATATTAGGTAGGTACCTAGTCATTTTTCTAATAGGTAATAAACTAGCATGTTTTTTGGCTTCCTTGAAGTTTGGGTACAAAGGTAAGAAAAGGCGCTCGTAAAATAAACCCAGGTAATTTTGATCATAATTAAAACAGAAATGAACATCGTAAAAGTTATATCTACTATCATTGGCGCTTATATACATAGTTATTTTTAATATTTACAATTTTGAAGTAGGTACATCAATTTGATGTAATACCTAGATACTGTTGCAGGCATTGAATAAGTTGTTTGAGTACGCACTACTACAATACGTCAAACGCATTTTGCTTGGTAAAAGAGCGAGTGCAAGTGGCATATTTGGACTCTTACTACGCCTTACTTCGACTCCCGCATATAATTTTCTTATATTGAAGTGGGCAGTCTGCAATAGAATTTCTCACGTAACCTTTTGGGGTCATTTCTCCAAATACTGACCTTTGACCCTGACTTTACCTTATTAGTTAAAAATACAATGCAACAATGTTTTGATAGCAAAACATTGTTGCATTGTACTTCAAAACATTTCTTTAGAAATAATGAAAATATTTCAAAACACACAGACATGAATGGACAACTTCATTTTATGCTGTTTATGTAGAAATATTTAATGCAGTCAGTTCTTTTTGTCTTTGCAAATATCAATCTCATCCCACACGTTGTACCCTGATGACTATTAGTTCTGAAGACCTGATGATTTTGGAGATTGCCTGATGGCGAAGAATCCATTCAGATAGACTAAACCCAAATATTACAGGCTATTGATGGTATATTTCGCGAGTATTATTTTTGCTCAGAACGGTGCAAGGATGGTGAGGATGTGAGGATGATGAATGGTGTAATGCGCATTTAAAAACGCTGAAGATGATGATGACGATTTGCCTAGAAAGATACCTATATCATGTAGATCATGATGCATTAATGTTTGGGCACAGTAGGTATAAAAATATTTTGTTTGCTTCTTTGTTAATTTTTGTACTTAACCTTATCTGAAATGTTATTAAGTATCATAATGCATATTTTAAGTAAATTTTAATGACTAATCGTTAATATTCGTCGTTAATATTACGTTTAACAAGATAGTCAAATTAATTACTATTTTCAGAACATTATACGTACTTACCTTTTGTGGTTTATTTTTAAATCTAAGTTTTGTTATTGGCGTAGGTAGGGACTATCAAGATTAGGTACAGCCTAAAAGTAAGGCTTTATTAAATATGTAAATTTGGATCTGGCATATCGTGATGAATTGATGACTAGATGAATTTTCCGACTATATTATTTATTTATGACCCTTTTACTGGAAACGAGGCATTCCATCTTAGTCCTCACGGGTGACAACGCATCTGCATTTTGATTTGTAATTGAGGATAGATGTAGATGTCTATGGGCCGCAGCAACCACTTAACATCAGGTGGACTGCGTGCTCGTTTGTCACCCTATCCTATAAAAAAAAATTATATTAAAAGGTATTCAAAAAATAAAAATCAAAAACAAATATTTTCAATTTCTCCCTAAATAACTTTCAAAATATTTGCCTAATCTACTCCAGAAATCAAAGGCACTTTTTTAGTACTTGAAAAACTGCGTCAAATGCAGCTATGCATCGCAATCGCAAGTAACACAAAGTCAGGAATGAACATTTAGAAAAAACCAAAATTAGGTGCTAATTAGCTGCCAAGATGAAAATTTAGGTGCTCTCAAATTTTCACCTCAACGAACATATTCACCTTCGCAGCACATTCCTGACTGCGTTGCTGACGAGACACAACTGTCGAATGCCGCCAAGTAAGTCAAAATCGAACGACACGTTCAAAAGTTATAGCCATTTAAAAATTCTAAATAATAGTTTTTTTTTTGATATAACATTTGAATCTCTTCGAGCTCAAAAATCAACTAAGTGAAAGATATTAGAGCATTTCATGTCCGAAGAACGCGGAAATTTCCAGGGTTGGCCTACCGGTCAACCGCTTTTCATATTTTTATATATAGGGCGAGCGGTAGGCATTAGCGGCTGCGAGTTTTTTGTACCTATATCTCTAATGCCGGCTGTACACGCTCGTCGAGACACCACGAGACAGGCCTAGAGGTGAGCGTTGTTTAACATTGTTCTTAAACACTTTTTGCGTTTTTTTTAAATATTATAACATATATAGTTTTCTTTGTGAATAAACATTTGAAGTGTAAATAAATATTTGATGTACATAAATAGACATATAATTAGTGTAAAAAAATAATAAATATTTTTTGTATTAAGTTAATTTTTGTGTATTATGTGGATCATAAAAATTATGTGATGTTATGGACAATAATACTTAGGTACTTATATATTTTGTGGCTGTATAAAATTGTACAAAGGTACTAATATTGACAATGTCGCGCGAATATTATAATACCTATAAACTGTTATATATCATAACATAACACAAACGCAAAACTAACCTACGCTATAGTGTTTACATATGTAACTAATTACAAAAATAAGCAGTTTTGAAACTAGTTACTCATATCCACGAAACTACGTACAACCGATTACGTCCAAAAGATGTTACGACTCATGTCTAGACAGGGCGAGTACGAGTGTGTACAGTCTCGTGAGTATCGCGATGAAAACGAGAGCGTACACTATTCTATTCACCGTACATGGTACTGTTACGGTAAATAGAAACTATCCACCATCTCCTTCTTCGCAATGGGTTATTAATTTTATTTTTAGTAAATGTGTGAAAAATGTATAATAAATATAATAAAAATATATAATAGCTCAATGGCAAAACGCAGCAACAGTTTTATCTAGGTCCATCTCAGCGGGAAAAATCTCAGTTCCAATGATACAACGAGTGTGTACATGATGTGCACTCGTGTGTTTACGCGACGAGAGGCACACGAGGCAACGAGACGAGCGTGTACAGCCGCCATGAACTAATACATCTAGGGTTGCCAGGTATTTAAACCGAAAAGCCGGACATACCATCCAGCTTAGCAGGACATTTTGGTAAAAAGACCGGGCACCCTTAATTATTCAGTCTTAGTATAACACAATAATATATTTTTAAAGCAAAACAATGCTTATATCACTTACCATAAAATATTAAATTAAAATTAAATGAATCAGTGTTCTTTATTATTAATCATTCAATATTCATTACAATATTAATTTCAATAATTGCAATAGTATGTATTTAAGTACATGAAATATTTAAAAAAACGGTCAAATGTAAAAAGCCTAACAAAAGCCGGACTGGTCGGACACAGTCTAATTTGGCCGGACACGCAATCAAAAAACTTGACTGTGTCCGGCTTTATCCGGCCGCTTGGCAACGCTACATACCTGTATCTGTATACTATACAATACAGTATAGCGTAGGTTAGTTTTGCGTTTGTTTTAGGTTATGATTACGAAAATATTAACAGGTTATAGGGATTATAACATTAGTTTAACTGTGTTACGTTATGATTACGAATATATAGAAGTTTATAGGTATCATAATATGCGCGCGACATTGTCAATATTAGTACCTTTGTACAATTTTATATAGCTACAAAATATGTAAGTACCTAAGTATTATTGTCCATCACATTACATAATTTTTATTATCCGCATAATACACAAAAATTAACTTAATACAAAAAATATAAATTATTTATTTACACTAATTATGGTCTATTTATTTACACTTTACATGTTTATTCACAAAGAAAACTATACATGTTATAATGTTTAAAAAAAACGCAAAAAGTTTTTAAGAATTATAGTTCACAGACACGAGACAATAACATTTTCGTCAAACATCCCTTGCATTTGTTAACTGCCTAAATAGACTACTGTCTACTGTCCAGTTGACTAACTGTCAACTGGACAAGGTCGCAATTTCTTTAAAAAAATATTATCATAATGAACTTTTAGTGTTCCCAATATAAATTCGCATGGACATTTGCATTTTAAAAAAACGCACCGGTTACTATAAGGCCGTCTCTTTTTATCTTGCATGTAATCCATACCTATCCCGAAGGATACTCTCGTTGTGCGTGTCATATATCGTGTTACGTATATAATCATCTTAATAATAATCTGTTCAAAACAAAACGCTTACGCGAGCTCCGGTCGTGGTGTGTGTCAACTGCGTACGTAAAATAATCGTTAGATATGGTCCACGAAACTGGGTATACGATTATCAAGCTCGTAAGCAGTTTCTGAAACCGATTATGTTAAATAATGCTCACCTCTAGGAATGTCTCGTGGTGTCTCGACGAGCGTGTACAGCCGGCATAAAATATCATGTGTCGAATCGAAAGTAAAGCTGAGAACAAATTATTGGACGCGGCTGACGGACGCGGCTGACAGCCGCGGCTTATTGAGATCTAGCCAGTACATTTAATACTACACTGTGCAAACTATCAGCCGTAAGACGCGGACATGACCTTGCGTCGCTCTTGAGCGTTCGGACGTCCGAACAGAATCTGGCCGGCTGGATGTTTGGTGCGTCCGCGGACAGTGTGAACGGGGCACGGGACGCGTCCGCGGACGTTTCGAGTCGAGTGTCACAAGCGAACCAACTGCGCTCGCGACATGATGTGCAATGAAAAAAAAATTAATTGAATGTGTTCATGGCCACGAGTGCCTATATTTATAAGTATATATTAGTACATTCATAAGTACATTTTTTAACGTTTATCATCTTTTTGTAAGTCTGGATACAATGTATGAAATTCATCATACTCGAGTCGTTTTGCATTAATATCATGGACAAGGAGTGTTTGGGTCCCCTATTTTTTGGAGGACGACATAAAGCAGCTGCCGCTAACTTTATAAATTCGTCCTCGCTGTCACTGTTTGTCATGTTTCTCGATTGACAAAACCTTTCTGGAATGACCGAAGCGAGGCGTCCGAGGACGCCGTCTTAGCTACCGTGCACACCGCTAAGCCGCGACTGTCAGACGCGGCTGACGGACGCGGCTGACAGCCGCGGCTTATTGAGATCTAGCCAGTACATTTAATACTACACTGTGCAAACTATCGGCCGTAAGACGCGGACATGACCTTGCGTCGCTCTTGAGCGTTCGGACGTCCGAACAGAATCTGGCCGGCTGGATGTTTGGTGCGTCCGCGGACAGTGTGAACGGGGCACGGGACGCGTCCGCGGACGTTTCGAGTGTCACAAGCATAGACTAATATATAATACTGGAGAGTCACAAGCGAACCAACTGCGCTCCCGACATGATGTGTAATGAAAAAAAAAATTGAATGTGTTCATGGGCACGAGTGCCTATATTTATAAGTACATATTAGTACATTCATAAGTACACTTTTTAACGTTCATCATCTTTTTGTAAGTCTGGATACAATGTATGAAATTCATAATACTCGAGTCGTTTTACATTAATATAATGGACAAGGAGTGTTTGGGTCCCCTATTTTTTGGAGGACGACATAAAGCAGCTGCCGCTAACTTTATAAATTCGTCCTCGCTGTCACTGTTTGTCATGTTTCTCGATTGACAAAACCTTTCTGGAATGACCGAAGCGAGGCGTCCGAGGACGCCGTCTTAGCTACCGTGCACACCGCTAAGCCGCGACTGTCAGACGCGGCTGACGGACGCGGCTGACAGCCGCGGCTTATTGAGATCTAGCCAGTACATTTAATACTACACTGTGCAAACTATCGGCCGTAAGACGCGGACATGACCTTGCGTCGCTCTTGAGCGTTCGGACGTCCGAACAGAATCTGGCCGGCTGGATGTTTGGTGCGTCCGCGGACAGTGTGAACGGGGCACGGGACGCGTCCGCGGACGTTTCGAGTGTCACAAGCATAGACTAATATATAATACTGGAGAGTCACAAGCGAACCAACTGCGCTCCCGACATGATGTGTAATGAAAAAAAAATTGAATGTGTTCATGGGCACGAGTGCCTATATTTATAAGTACATATTAGTACATTCATAAGTACACTTTTTAACGTTCATCATCTTTTTGTAAGTCTGGATACAATGTATGAAATTCATAATACTCGAGTCGTTTTACATTAATATAATGGACAAGGAGTGTTTGGGTCCCCTATTTTTTGGAGGAGGACATAAAGCAGCTGCCGCTAACTTTATAAATTCGTCCTCGCTGTCACTGTTTGTCATGTTTCTCGATTGACAAAACCTTTCTGGAATGACCGAAGCGAGGCGTCCGAGGACGCCGTCTCAGCTACCGTGCACACCGCTAAGCTGCGGCTATCAGCCGCGGCTGACGGACGCGTCCGATAATTTGTTCTCAGCTTAAAGGTTTAACTTTAGCGAAGCGTTCGTATTTGTCGTAGCACGGTAACCAGATTTGTTTTTCTCTATATCTCTAAAATATCATGTGTCGAATCGAAAGTAAAGGTTTAACTTTAGCGAAGCGTTCATATTTGTCGT
Source organism: Parnassius smintheus behrii (assembly GCA_036936625.1). Lineage (NCBI taxonomy): Eukaryota > Metazoa > Arthropoda > Insecta > Lepidoptera > Papilionidae > Parnassius > Parnassius smintheus. The sequence goes on from JAUPFT010000006.1 coordinate 31,240,142, forward strand.
AGCACGGTAACCAGATTTGTTTTTCTTCTTATGGAAACAGTATACCGTTTTTGCGATAAATTTCCAACGATCTACTTACAATTGTTTTGTTCATTCTATAAAAGGAAGAATTCGTCAGAGGATTAAGAAAAGTATGCTTAGGTTGTTTATACATGTATACCAAGAATTTATGCTGCAAATGTAATTGGCAGAGTCAGCAAGAGACACCGCAGACGGAAGTCCACCAAATTGGCAACATTGAAGATGCGCAAAACTAAGCGCCAAAGTTCAAAAACTGTATTAAACTAAGTTTGTATAAAAAGGGTTATTATAATATTAAGGAACTTATGGATGAGGAAAGGTGATCACTACCAAGCTATTTCTAATTTGTTTTGTGTTGTTAAATACGTAACATATAAATGATTGTAAGCTGTTATTTTTTTTAAATGTCCCGCTGGATTTCTTGGTGGTTCCTTTCCAGGACAAAGGTTATATTTTCCGAACCAGAGGTAAATAAAAAAAGAGTGACTCTCAATGAGTATTATTTATAATCTATATTGAATAAAAAAAGTTTATATTTCTATTTCAAAGAGCATGTTTAGCGTTTTGAAAGAAGCGAGAGAGTTGTTTCGAAAACTTACCAAAATCAATGTTCAACTTTTATTACTGAGTAACCGTAATGAATTCGTATCATTAAAAGTCTGTTAGTTTTTAATAGCTTAAATTAATAACAAAAACAGTTAAAGAGTTCAAAGATGCCCATAAATGTATTCTGACATTTGTCGACTGTAGTTCTGAAACAAAGTATCTTTACATGTTAACAACAATAGCCGCGTTAGAAAACAGAAAAACACCTACCCAATTAAAGGTAGTTTAATTCGGTTGTTATATTTTAATTTTGAAATAACCATGTCGGACACTTTATTATTTTTTGTGTAAATATATTGATGGTTGAATTAAAATTAAAATTTTAAGGAAATTTTACACATAATATTTATTATAGGTATTTACTTTACCTTTTGGAATCCTAGTATAGGATTATGACGTTGGATTTCGTGTCAATCACTCTTGTAATGACTCATTTTATTGATTATAAAGGATTCTCAAACACAAATTCAATCATAACATTCTATTTATTGTGACTGTAAACGCATTATACGCGTGCAACTAATGTAAATAATCATTTGGAAAACGTGCTGTGCTAGTGTTGGTGCACACAATTTTAAAACACTACACTGGGTTTATAAGATATTACTGTGAAAATGAAAACTGTGTATTTGTTATCATTAATTGTGTTATTTCAATTAAAACGTGATGTTTTGACGCGGGCTGTATCAAAAAAGTAAGTACAAAGAAACTTAGTGTTATGTGTTTATTGGGCCACCCAGAAATTCCTGCGAATCTGAAAAAAGTTTTATGGATTTAGTTTTTATTTTAAAATATTTCCAAAGAACTTCCCACTAGTATCTATAAAACGTTTTTTGAGTCTGTACCAATTTTCGAAACACTTAACAGTCCGCCTCAGACACCTCTACCACGGTCTAATCGAATGCTGCTAGGCATCTTTCGGTGAATGTATCCCTTGCGGTATTTAATTTAATTTTAAGGGAATAAAAATAAGTCACACGGTGCCAATTGAGGGTTGTAAGAGGGTGACCTAAAATTTTTCGGTGTGCTGTCCAGGAAGTCCCTCATTAGAGAGTTGAGTTCGCGGGCTACTGCTTAACTATGACATTGCATGGCGCGCTGCGTTCCGTCGCTTGTTTCTCATAGCAATGAACACTGGCTATCATTTGTTAGTATACTATTCGGCATTGATGTTTCTTCGATTCCGTAAAGGCACTTTCCTAACTAAACACCAGCTACCGTCAAAGTGAAAAATCTAGCTTTCGAACAATAAACCCGTCCACCAGCGCTTTTTATATTATAATATACTGAATTTATATTATACTTTAATGGTTTATACTAAATATATATATATATATATATATATATATATATATATATATATATATATATATATATATATATATATATATATATATATATATATATATATATATAGTACCCGGTTGACCGAGCCTTGCTCGGTATTTTTCGCCCGGTTTTTTTTTAATTCGTGTGTTTTGGAAATTATATTTAGATACAAATTACATACTGATGAAATACGAATAATATTTTTTGATCTTAGCGACATAATAGAAAAAACTGAACTGGTTATTTGAATAAAAAAAATCATGAGTGCAATTAGTTTAATTTAAATTTTCGTATTTTTAAAAAAATACTAAAAAAGGGCTCGAAAAAATAGATTTTCTCAACAAAGAAAGGAACTTGAAAAAAAAATTAAAAAGAGTCGGTCGGTCGGTCTGGGTTCGAACCGGGGTTTTAAGATTCTGTGACCGCCCATTTTACCAATTAAGCTATTTATAATCATTAACAATCTGTCAAAATTAACCTTCTTATTCTAACGATATTGTAGCAGTTTTTCATTGCCTAAAAACACGGACAAAAAGACATTTTCTAAAAATAAATCCTAGCTAGATCGATTTATTATCCCCGAAACTCCCTGGACACTAAATTTTATTAAGTTTGAAAATCGTTCCCGCCGTAAACGAAAAATTACGTAATATGACATGTCATATGTCATATTACGTAATTTTTTTCGCAAATCTTTCTGCGTGGTCTGTTCAATGTAGATGGGTAAGGACCAAATTCTTCTACGAGTCGGCAAAAAAATGATGTCCTACGTTTTTTAGATCAATTTAAAAAAACTTGTACACCCTAAATTCTAGTTCGTTTAAACAAAATTAAATATTAACTTGCTTGAAACTGCTTCAGACATTATTGTCTTGGATTTACTGTTTAGATTTCTTAAATAATGTCCCGATCTCGTGTTGTGATATTTGTCTTTCATACAAAATTACAGTGTCACAATGCTGACTTTCGCAGTACAATGCAGTGTTGATTTTTTATAAAGAGTACTAGGGTTCCAAATATGAGACTAATTTGTTTTCCATTATACTTCCTTTAATCCTGTTCATAAGTATAACGTTGTTTGCAGTAATTTTATGTTTAATCGTGTATGAAAGACGTGTCCTAATATTCGTTCCGTTGTGATCTTCCAATTGTGCGACGCTTTTATTATGGAACTAACGGCGTATTTTAGCAGTATCTTTGTTATTTAGTCTTGCAATATTAGTAAATGCTGGCAATATTTTCAGATACCAGCCGCCATTTTGTATTCAATGACAATCGACCATTGCGTCTCAAACGTACCGTTTTGTCATTAATATTTCGAAAATTTTATTATAAGTAACTTGTGTTTTGTGAAGTATTTTGCAGTTTGAGTTTACACAAAGGAATTATAAAGAACTAAAGCACCATAAAAATTCATTGAAGCTCATTTAAGTGGTAAGTTTTAAGAGTTATAATATTTTGTAGGTTAAGTCGTAAAGAAATTTTGTTCCGTTGTAACACGTGTGACACGAAATTGTGCGACGTGTCACATCAGAGATTCCTAAAGATTAGTTTACATAGTTGCATTGTAAGTAATAAGTTTCAATTTTTGCAAAAATAGAAAACAATTATATCTAGATCAAAAGGCAAAGCAATTTTGATATACAGGGTTATTTGTAAAACAGTAATAACCTCTTACGCGGCAGTTGTACTTGTACTCGTAATACTGAACAACTTTTCCATTTCAATTTTTCAGGAATCGAAAAAAATCTTAGTTTCTTTTCTCCGATGCCTTTATCGTCAGCAGAAAGGTGCCGCAAGTACCGCGAAAAATTAAAAAATGAAAATCCTGAAAAATTTCTAGAAATGAAAAAAAGAATGCGCAAAGAACAAAAGAAAACAAAAAGAAAATTTCGGAAATTCACCTACGGTAACAGATAATAGTCAAAAAGCACGTCGCAGGTATCGTAGTACAGTGGCCTACGAAAACAAAAAATTAATACGAAAAGTAGAATTGAAGATGACGAAGTTATCATTCACTGTGACTTCTCAGAAAATTATGTTTGTAAAATGGCCGAAGAAGTGCAGGCTATGCACTTTGGTGCTTCTAAAACTCAAGTAATCTTCTTACATACAGGTTTGTTGTATGTCAAAGATCAGAAACCCATTTGTTTTTGTACTGTTTCTCCATCACTCAAACATGGCCCCGAAGCTATATGGGGCCACTTGAAACCCGTCATAGATTTTGTGAAAATTAAATTTCCCAAAATTAGCCACATCCACTTTTGGTCTGACGGTCCTGCTACACAATATAAACGAAAAAATAACTTTTACCTTTTTTGTCAAAAAATTAAGGAAGAAGGCTTTACCGAAGGAACATGGTCGTTTTTTGAAACATCACATGGTAAAGGTGCAGCTGACGGGGTCGGTGGTGTGGTGAAGAGAACCCTTGATGCAAGAGTTGCATATGGTGTTGATATAGTTGATGCTGAATCTATATTTGACATTTTATCGAAAACCGTTACGTCTGTGAAAACATTTTACGTACCAGAAAGTGACATAGAGATGATTCAAATACCTGAGTCTGAAAGGGTAACACCTATACCATCTACAATGAAAGTTCATCAAGTCACTGCAACTGAATATGAAAATATAATAAAGTACAGACCATTAAGTTGCTTCTGCATGTGAGGCAATTGTGACTGCTTTGACACTAAAATGCACAATTTGATAAAAATAATAAAAATAGAAAAAAAATTAAAAAAAGGAAAAATAGGAAAAATGCAAGAATTCAAGAAAGAATCAAGATTCATCTACCGAAAATACGGATACGGAGATTTAATATGCAGAAAGTGATACATCTGAACGGAATGAAAATGAAAGCTTTGTTATATCGTCCTCTGAAGAGAATGCACAGAATATACCAACTGAATCAGAGTCAAAAATACAAAAAAACCAGAAGAAAAAGACACGAGATAAGGAAATAGTGAAAAATAATGGAAAAAACAAAGAAGAACTGAAGATGAGTATATATATGTATAGGACACTGTGGAAAAATGAAAGAAAATAAAAAGGTGGCGGTTTTGGCAGACGTTAAAATTACGCCAAAAAACCGTAAAAATTTGGATCTTAAATCTTATGGAAAAATAACTCTTAATGAAATTTGTCTAGATTTCTACGTATATTCCAAAAAGCTTCCATGCAAAAGTAGTACAAATTCTGTTCCTTCCACATCCAAAACAGACCTTTTATCTCCCTCCAAAAGATCTTCCATCTTAAAAGAAAATATGGAGCATCAGATAGACACTTGTAATGCCAAAGATTCGAAAACAGTTGATCAACAAGAGGATGGATACTCAGGAATTTGTGACTTCACTGAAAAAATTGAAGTGGACAACGCTGTGTTAGTAAGATATTTTATGAGAAAATGGAAGTACTACATAGGATTTGTCACGAGTGTTGAAATTAAAGATGGTACAACTTTATATACAGTTTCGTTTTTAAAGACTGTCAAAACTCCTAATTTAAAATTTATAAAGCCAAAAAAAGTTGATCTCGATACTGTAACCAATATTTCAATTGTTAAAAAAATAAGATTGTAAAATCAAAAGAGTATTATTTGTTAGATAGTTTTAATGAAACTTACTTTTAATTTTTTTATTTTATTTCTCTGGAGATTCGATACAAAATAATTTTTCTTTTAAGATTAAAAAATTAAATAATTATTAGTTTTCTATTAGTATCAATGATCTTTTTACACTATTTACTTGGAAATTTTTGGGATTTAACTACTGCTTAATAGATATTTTTTATTAATAGAAATGTTTAGCTTTGGTTCTCTGCGGATTTTTTTGTTTTAGAAGATTTTTAGTTAAAGAAATTATTCACTAATTTGTTATAATTTAATAGTGGAGATTTGTTTTGATTTAGAAGAGTTTTCTTTAGTTATCTGTATTATTTGCTTTTACGCGACTGCTCTAAAAGGAGGGTAATTTTTGTTTGTTTGAATGTTTTGATTATTTGGCGTTTTGAATAAATAATTAATAAAAATAAGATTTTTATTTTTTCATTTGTTGGATGCAATATAGTCACATACCATTCAGTAACTATAGTTGTATGTAGCTATATTTGTAACATTGTGATATCACACATGATATTACAATGAAATATCACATTTTTATTCTAAGTGTAACCACAGCTTAATAAATCTATTGTGCGACAGTCAGGTTCCATTGTGACACTTTCCAGTGTGATATTTTGTTGTGCGACGGTATAAAAATTTGGTCCTTACCCAGATATACTCCGTATATGTATCTCGAATATATAACTATAGTCTCCAAATTAATTTATATATATATATATATATATATATATATATATATATATGTATATATATATATATATATATATATATATATATATATATATATATACATATACATAACAGGTCCTTACATATAAAATTGGCCTTTTAGACAGGAGGAATATAGTCATTTTTTTGCAAAATATATTTAGTTAATCAAAGTATGCACCGTTATGATCTATGCACTTTTTGCCATCTCATAGGTAGTTCATTGATCCCTTTACTAAAAAAAAACATGGGGGCGAGAATCAATAGTCTTTGAGGTTTGGACTGCCGCATCGGAGTTGAATTTTTATCCTTGTAAGAAGTTGTACAAATTCCGGAAAAAATGGTAATCTGTTGGAGCAAGGTCCGGTGAGTACTGTGGATGTCGCAGACATTCCAACAGTAGCTCATCTAACTTAGTGGTTGTTTGTTGTGCATTGTGTGGTCTTGCGTTGTCGTGAAGCAGCAGTGGCCGTAAAGGTAGAGCGATTGACCAGTCTCGGTTGTTTAGCAGCTAGTTCTTCCTTCATGGGTTGCAGTTCCTGACAATAGATATCTGCCGTAATCGTTTTGCCAGATTTTAGAAAGCTGTAGAGAACGACACCGGCGCTAGTCCAACAAACACTCACAAGTAACTTTTTCTGAGTCAATTTTTGTTTAGGGCAGGATTTGGCTGGATCTCCAGCGTTCAGCCATTGCGACGAGCATAGCGATTATCGTACAGTATCCACTTTTCATCACAAGTAATGATTCGATTTAAAATCCCTTCATTTTTGTGTCGGTTGAGTAAAGTAACACACCAGTCGACTCGTGTTTGCAAGTTGGATTCACTTAATTCATGAGGTACCCATCGTTCAAGTTCTTTTACTTTTCCGATTTGCTTCAAGTGGATTAATATAGCTTTATCACTTACCCCGAAGCCTGCAGCTACCTCTGAAGTGCTTTGTGATGGATCTGCTACCATAATAGCCTTCAATTATTCATTTTCCACTTAGGTGTCCAGCAGTCCACGGGGTTGGTTCTGAAGGTCGAAATTTCCAGAACGAAAACGTTGAAACCAAAAACGTACCGTGCTTTCTTTTGCGACATCAGCGCCGTACCCATCATTAATCCTTCAAGCTGTTTCTGCAGCACTGGTGCCACGGTAGAACTCGTACTCGTAAATACACCGATATTTCATGTTTTCCATTGTGCGGTAATAAGCGACGCCAAAGAAAAAAAATAATGAGGAAAAAAACAAATGAATGACTGTTTTCAAAACTCGAATGTACAGCTAAATGAATTTATAAATTTATATTTGGAATTCTTAACGAAAGAAGAGATATTTCAGATCAAAGTGGTCAGTACGACAAAACGCTAATTTCATATGTAAGGACCCAATATAAGTATAAACAATAATAGTCATAATAGCTCAGGAGCTCGAAACCTTGCCATCATTTTCGTAGTACGCGATTAAACTGAATTCGATCCCCTCTTCGTCGGCACCAATAAAATTGTTACTGCGATTTTAGACGCTAATTTAGGACGTGCTCAGCGTTGAAAGAAATCATCGTAAAGAAACCCAAGAAGTAAAATATTTAAGGGGCTTTTAAAATTCACAAACAAGCAATGAAGCAGCGCGGCGTAATTACTAACTCCTTATTTACCATGTCAGAATTGTGAGAAGGACGAGCAGTGGAACTACCTATATATAGGTTCTAAATTCACTTTTCCTTTTATGTAACGAAAAACAGTTTATAAAGCATATTTTGTTATATTGTTACAGTATATCTTTAGATTCAAGCATCATTAAGATACCGAGATCAATTATTGCAGAGTCCGTTATTACTATAAATGGAACACTGAATAACGCTCATAATGTGTAAGTATTTTCGGTTTTTATAGAAATATATTGTTGTAATTAACATTAAGTTCATTATAATAGTTTGATAGTACAATATCGAAACGTGTTTTTTATAGAAGTATTGAGTGTGAATCGAGCACACAATCCGCTTGATGGTAAGTGGACACTTTGCCCCGTTGATACATAGGTACATCTTCACTCGATTAAAAATCAAAGCATTACTACCCTGAGTAATAAGATTACATAGTAGAGCCATGCTGCAGCTATTTTATGTTTGTAGCAGGGTTGGGTCGACTCGACTGAAGAAGGACCATGCTCTCACAGAATCCCAGCGTTACTAGCGAACTTTACGCTGCTATGTTTCGTATGGTGGGTATAGAAAACCGGAGCCCATTTTTACTGGAAACGAGACATTCTATCTTAGTCCTCAGAGGCGACAACCTATCTGCATTTCGATTCTTAAGTGAGGATAAGATGTAGATATCTATGGGCCGTAGCATCCACTATCTGGTGAACTGTGTGCTCCTTTATCACCCCATATTCTATTTGAAAAAACCTAAAATTAATTGACGAGACTTGACTACGTAGCTCGCCTCATCCGAATTTCGACAGTTAATTCAGGTGCAGCAATAATATCGCGCGGGTATTGGCTTTACGCTTACTAAGCTTTAAAAAAAAAAAAAACAACCTCCTACCGTTTGCAAACGGCGCATTCTTATACATAAAAGCTATGTCTGGCTTATGCTTAGAAATGCTACAAAATACAAATTAATTATATGGTGACACCTTTATGAGACAAGATAGACAAATATTTTTCTTTTCGCGTTACCACCGTTAGACCATTTTAAAAATGACTCGTATCGATATCGTTTACCGTTATATCCTTGCCTAAATTTTTAAAAGTGTGCTTCGGTAATAACTTTTGTGTGTGTAGAAAGTATTCTAAAATAAAGCAGGACATTTTTTTCACGTTTACGTCCTTACACAGGACAGCAGGACAGTTTACGTCCTTAGTCTGGACATTTCGCCAGACATATTCTTGATTAATTTAGTTTTTAGTTTAGTTTACGACGGGCTGTTTTCCGCAACTCCACGTCTAAGCGCGTATTTTGCGTGTGGGCAGGAATAATATGCTTATTCGAGCCATGATATCTCCCCGAAGAAGCTCAGCAGTCCCTTGATGTTGCAAGCAACTTCGGGGAGCGATCCCGGCGTGCCGAGATGTTTAGCCCTATATGAAGCGACTTCTGGACATGTCAACAACACGTGAGCCGCCGTTTCTTCCTCTCCCATGCATGCCCTGCACAGGGGGCTATCAGTAACACCTATGGTAAACAAATGTTTGTTAAAAGAGCCATGTCCTGTGATAGCACTTGTTACTATCCTGATCTGTGGCTTGTTCAGTCTCATTAGAACCTTGGTTAGACGACTGTTTATTTCAGGTAGGGCCTCCCTAGCTTGTCTACAGTCTACTAAATTTTTCCAAAGCTGAGCGTGTAAATTATTGAAGTATCTACGTACCAGTGAACGATCGTAGCCAAAGGGGATTTGTATTATTGGTTTCGGCCCTATAGTTGCTAGGGCCGATCCCCTTCTGGCCAGTTCATCTGCTGCATCGTTGCCTCTAGATCCACTGTGTCCCTTGACCCATTGCAGAGTCACATTGTTGTGCTTACATACCTCATTCAATCGTTGATGGCACTCGTATATCAGTCCCGAGTTCGTCACATTGCAACTCAGAGCTTGTGGTACCGCCATACTGTCGGTCAGTATTCTGATGGAGAAGTCTTTCACCTTCCTAGCATCTATTGCTATGGCCGCTTGGATGATACCCATGCATTCAGCCTGAAAGACTGTGTTGTGGGTACCCAGCGGTGTGCATATGTGGATATTAAGATCTTCAGAGAAAGCCCCAGACCCCACACCTTCATTTGTCTTAGAGCCATCCTTGAAAACTTTGAGCTCTCTTGGACCCAATCCTTCCAGATGGTCAGTTTCCTTCAATTGTATCCTGTACTTCTTATCGCATACAAATTGTTTTGGGATCCTATCATACTTGGCTTGTAAGATAGGAATTTTTGAGTAAATTCTATCGATTATATATGTATGGGGGACTCTACTCTTACTTGAAAGATTTAGGGTCTTGAGTCTAATGGCAGCTAAAGTTGCTTCTTGTTGTATATGTAGATGAAGCGATGTTAGCTCCAGCGTAGCCTCCAAATCTGTTGTTGGTGTTGTCCTTATGCAGCCCGTGGCAGCCATACAAGCTAAGGTAATGCTGAAGCTTTCGTATAGTGGTGGCTTCATTGGTTTTGGTCCACCATACCAGAGAGCCGTATGTGATCATGGGCCGAATTACAGTTTTGTATAGCCACAGTATAATTTTTGGCGTTAAACCCCATCGTTTGTCAATCATGTTTTTGCACTACCAGAAAGTTAAACTAGCTTTGCTGATTTTGTTTTCTATGTGTTTGTTCCAGTTAAGTTTACTGTCCAAGGTCCTAGGTATTTTACCTCGGAAGAAAGTTGGAGTTTTGTGCTGAAAAGACTTGGAAGATGATAGTTATTCAGCATTCGTTTTTGTGTGAACAATACTATAACCGTTTTATTTGGATTAGCGGTTAGGTCATATTCCCTGCACCATCTCTCCACAATACGGAGAGCCGCTTGGGTCAGGTCACACACAATGCTTGCTGTCTTTCCAGAGACCAGTATTGTCAGATCATCTGCATAACCGACTGTGTAGAAACGGATAGCGTTTAATTTGCTGATGAGTTAATTAATGAACATATTCCACAGGAGAGGTGAAAGAATCCCTGCAGGCATCCTTTCATGATCTGAGTTATTTGAGATTCACCAGCAATCTTTATTGTTCGTGTACTGAGCATGTTTACTATCGAGTCAATCAGTGCCGGTTCAACATTATGTCTACTTTGGACAGCTTTTATGCTAGAGAAATTTGTTCTGTCAAAAGCACCTTCTATGTCTATGAAGGAGCCTAGACATATTGCTTTGTTTTGGATAGCCTCTTCAATCTTTGTTATTACATGGTGAAGTGCCGACTCTGTTGATTTACCTAAGCTATAGGCGTGTTGTTTTTCGTGTAGCGGTAAGTTAATTAGCGCCGACACTCTCAACTCCCGTTCACACATCCTCTCCATCGTCTTTAGGAAAAAGGATGTGAAGCTAATAGGTTTGTAGGATTTAGGGTCTGTATAGTCGTTCTTACCTGGTTTGGGTATGAACGTGACTTTCACTTCCCTCCATCCCCTAGGAACATATTTAAGAGCCAGACATGCTCTCATTATGGCAACAAGTCTGACTATTAGGACTTTACCCCCCACTGAAGAAGTGCCGAGAATAAGCCGTCAGGTCCTGCTGCCTTATAGGGTTGGAAACTATGAATGGCCCAATGGATTTTGTCCATCGTCACCACTCTTTGTGCTAATTCCCAGTCTTCTTTTGTTTTTGTCAGTGCATCTTCATGCCGGTTCACCCTTTCAACTACACAGCAACCTGGGAAGTGAGTATCAATTAGGATGCGTTGGGTTTCATCCGGCGATGTTGAGTAGCTTCCGTCGGGTTTCTTTAAAGAGATAAATCCCGGCGTGTTCTGTTTAGCTAGGATTTTCCTTATCCGATTTGCTTGTTCACAGGTTTCTATGCTACCACAGAATTTGCGCCACCCTGTTGAGCGTCGATGCCTGATACATTTTTTGTATTCAGACTTAGCTTTCTTATATAGAAGCCAGTCTTCATCTTTTGAGGTATTCATTGCCCTATTTAGGGCTTTTCTTACCTTCTTACGTTTCCTGTCTAGTTCTTTACCCCACCACTGCTGCTTTTGCTCAGCATGTTTTGGTGGAGTGATTACTGGACATGATTCATGGTAGCTATCGATCATGGCTTCAGTGACAGCTGCTACCTGTTCTTCTAGGAGCGATTGATCTGCTATGGTATTAGTTCCCCCAACACCCGCGAGCGAAGACGTCAGCCTATTGAGGTATTTTGTTTTATCCGTCTTGCGGGAATTTCTCCATGGTGGTATAGCGGGGATATCGATCTGTAGTACGCAGCAGATCCATCTGTGGTCTGAGCATGAGGCCTCTTTCAACACATGCCATCCCGTTATTAGCTTAGCTGCTCCTTCTGTTGCAAGTGTGAGGTCGATTATTGCGCGACAGCGTTTATTTATGAAGGTTGGTTCAGAACCAGTGTTTAATATGGTTAGGTTAGTGCTAAATAAATATTCAACTAAAACCTTACCTCGTTCATTAGGTTTTTCCATTCCCCAAAGGGGATGATGCGCGTTGGAGTCCATCCCGATCATAACCTCTAGTCCGGCTCTCTCACAGAAATTCACCAGCCTGACGAGGTCGTGAGGGGGAGGGGTGTCTTCCTCAGGCATATAGATCGAGGCGACGACTAACCTTTCCTCCTGTGTGTTTTGTAATGCTACGGCGTACATGTCTCTGGAACAGAAATCTGTTAGTGGTTTTGCACAGATATCTTTAGTAGTATAAATTCACGCTCTAGGCTTGTCGTGCTCAGAGTTGTAGAATAACTTACCTCTTAGGTTATTTAGGCCTTTAATTTTACCGGCCCCAACCCATGGCTCTTGGATTAGGGCTATGGCCGTCCTTTGTGCCTCCAACCACTTGCGTAATTGAGCCGACGCTGTCTCACTGTGGTGGAGGTTGCCCTGCACTAGGCTAGTTTTGGACGAAGGGCACGCCATCATCGATCGCGTCATCCCCGTCCCCGCCTAAAAAAAAGCCTGCCAGCAGATCTCGGGTTTCATCGTCAGCCACCGAGTCGGAATTGGACGGCAAAATGCAGTCCTCTTCGTCGCTCAGTGAGCTGCCGCTGAACTCAGTTTCCACTGGGGGCTTCGGCTCGGTTGTGCAGGCAGTTTTTTCACTGGACTTGACATCCAGTGATTTCGATGTTCCGGGAACCATGGCCACGGTATCAATGACTTCCGGGTTCTTTTCTGCCTCTTTGCCACGACCCTGGAATTTTACGTATACCGCCCCACATACACATGCGAGACGGCGCCCGGTTTTCATCAGGGTCGGGATATGATCCTCCGGCACCAAAACAACGAGGAACCACCCGTCCGTCTGTTTGTCCGCTTTGAGTAGTAGCCAGTCCTTGATGTTTACCCAGCGGTTCTGGTACGCAAGCACACGACCAATGTCGCGTGAGTCCTTCCAGGCACCTTGGGCATCAGGGATAAGGATACCACATTTGATTCCTTGTGGTATCTCTGACTGTTTCTTAATAGTCAGCGAGGTGTTGGATTTGAGGTCGAGGGTATTGATATTCCCCTTCAACCAGTCCAGAGCCTTCTGATCATCGCACCACAGCTTTAGGACACCCTCCGTGTATACGGGTTTGCCTCTAAAAACCGGGCCCGACGCATCAGGGTCCTGGTTACTCCAGGCCTCGCTGATCATCTTCCTCTGTATGGCAACGAGGATGTCATCAGCTATCTACTTTGTTATGTGACCTGAACGCGCACACGTTAAGGCCACACCAAAATCTGCTTTAGCTGCAGAAGCGTAGCTTGTTCTTGCAGCCTTTGTTTGCTGTTCAAGTCGCACTTTTTTGATTAGTTATCTTCTATCCTCCTATCTATCTTGATTAGTTACCCTTCTACCAAAAGCGACGTGATTATCTAAAATTCAAATTATGACTTTTCTTTTTATTGTCCATTATCACATATGAGTAACTATTGTGGAAAATCAGGTAGGTAAGTACTACCAACCAACGTATGAAAGACTTTCTTTGAAATACGGCCTTGTAAATAAACAAAAGGAGCGAGCCTAACAGTAGTCGTTATTTGCATGGTATTGAGACATAAATAACCAAAAAAAAAGTCTGTATCTGTCTGTCTGTCCGAATTGCTAAACCGATTATGATAACACCTTACAAACAGCTACATGGCAATGCGAGGAGGGAACTAGGCTATATTTTATCCAAAAAGCTTGAACTTTTTTCGTTGAAAAAAAAACTAAAAATGTTTTTTGGGGTTTTTTTTTTAATTTATTTAGGACAACCATCAAGACGTATATGAACACAATGTAAATACTACAAATTACAGGAAGGCTTATATCTAAGTGTTGTCTTAATTAAGGGTTGCCACGGCATGCATGTGGACAACGAATATGTTTCTTAAAACTTACAACTACAATCATAAAACTAGGTCTTGCGTGTTGTTGTGTGCATGTTAGTTAACAGTAAAGGACTGCATAATTTTTCGCTTGAATTTTTGAGGCTTATCAACAAAAATATCAACGTCACATGTCTTGCAGGGTTGGAATGTATGAAATAAATTGTCTTTGATTATCTAAGGTCTAAATAACGCCACATTATAGATCCCATCCAGGAGAAACCGGGGCGGGTCGCTGGTTAATAACGTAAAATGAATAAATTTTATATAACTTTAGGTTGTCCGTGGCGTTACTAGATGAAGTCCGCAACATGTATGTATGTAGAATGGTGTTTGATACCGCCTCCAACGTTATTGCTGTGGAATCGGAACTTACGGAGCCGAGTATCAACGAGTATAGCATTGAAAATGTATATCCCGAAAGTAAGTACATACAATATATCATACACTCGGCTAAACCTACACACAATACACTTTATATAACATATGGGTACAACGAGCACACATTCAACCTGGTGTTAAGTGTATGATGTGACCCATAGACATAGTCTACACCTATCCCCGATTAAGAATCAAAATAAAGATGCGTTGCCACTTCTGAGGACTAAGGAGAAATGCTTCGTTTCCAATAAAAAGGTTCTTCGCTTCTCTGCACTAATTACACAAAACAAAGCAGCATTGAGCTGCATTTTACGCTGGTATTCTGTGAGAGCGTGGTCTTCTCCCGGTCGAGCTGACCCATACGTGCTACAACCATAATATTGCTGCAGCATGGCTCTACCACGCGGGGAACTTCACATAAGGAATGCAGTTAAAAATTGTACAGTCAAAGATACGTAATATCACGTATCCTAATAACAAAAATTACGCCTTTTTCATCATCATTGAGGTTATCCTGAGTTTTATATCTCAATGCGGGTAATATCTGCTTGTACCAAACTAGGAAAAGCGTTGATAGTAATTATCTTTGTGGTGGAAATAAAACATAATCTAACACAACTGACCACAATATTGCAAAATACTATCTCGAGCATGACAGCAATATTAAATCGTGTGTCATAGCGCTTAGCGCAGAGGTTTTTTCCGTAACTAAAAGTAAGCTTTATAAATGGTAGAGCTATGCTGCAGTAGTTAGTAGTATAGTTGTAGCACGAATGGGTCGGTCCGACTGGGGTAGGACCACGCTCCCACAGAATACCAGCGTAAAATAGCAGCTTAACGTTACTGTTTCGTATGGTGAGTGTAGAGAACCGGAGACCTCTTTTACTGGAGACGAGGCAATCCATCTTAGTCCTCACGGGTGACAACGCATATTATGCATTTTGATTCGTAGTCTATGATAGATGTAGATGTCTATGGGCCACAGCAACTAATTACCATCAGGTGGACTGTGTGCTAATATGTCACCATTATCCTATAAAAAAGCTTTTTAGCTCCATAAAAGAAAGGAAGAAATTCTCAATATTTTTTAAATGTATGTTACGCGATATCCTCGTCAATCCTAAGATCAGATTTTATGATTCTTTTTTATTTAATATGGTCCTAAATAAATTGGGAAAAAAATCCACCCCTAAGAGTGAAAAACAGCCTAGGAAATTTTTAATGTAACCATTTAGACGATATTCTCCCTTGAAGTTGTGATATTGCTCGTTCCCCTTAAAAGGTCAAAGATTTAAACTTTTAATAAAAGGTATAACCGAAAAATGTAAGATTTAAAAGGAATATTATATTATATTATTAACGGAATAATAATATAATAGAAAGGAATAACGAATAATAATATACCTATTATTAAAGGAATAGAACCGTGGTAGCTCAGATGGTTACTCGTAAATATAACAGAACGCGAGTAACCCGGGTTCGATCCCCGCTGGCACCAATGAAATTGTTAATTTTTCAATTTTAAGTGCTGATTTACCACGTGCATGGCGGTGAAGGAAAACATCGTGAGGAAACCTGCATGTCTGATGAATAAGGAAAAAAATATTTCGAAAACATGAGAAGTTCGCCAACACGCATTGGGGCAGCGTGGCGGATACTTCCTTACCCTAAAACCCTCTCAGAAATGAGGGGAGGCCTGTAACCAGCAGTGGGACGTATACATATAGGCTGTACTTTTGCTTTTTTTACTTTTATTAAAGGAATATTATAATATTCTAAAGTCGGGTATTTAATTCTTCTCATATACATTGTCTTCTTAGCATCGACATCAGCTTTTAATAAGTAGTATGAACGGTGTAATAATGTGGAATTTTTAAGTCAGCTTAATACAATGATTTAAGAGAATTCGCTTAGTTGTAATGTCGATTTAAGGTAAACCACAATTTAAAAATTTAACGTATTAGAAGGCTGATATCTAAAACTACATGAGGACTATGTTTTAAAACAAAAAATCTTTTCAAAGGTACCTACATAATCATTTTCTTTTTCAGTGTCAATTGCGTTTACTGTTCGAATGGAAGCAAGAGTTTACAATGGACAACAACTCGTAAACCTATATTTTGAAGCTGATAACGCCGGTGAACTGCCGATAGATCATTGTCGAATAAAAAACTTTAATAATATTGAAAGGATTGTTATTAAGGGGGTGAAATCGATCAGCAGTTTACTTTTTAAGTATGATTGATAATCGTGCTAGACTAGCGAACGAATCAATTCTCAATGTGGAATACTCCATGTTGAGTTAATTCTCATTTTGTACGACACATACATAGCATCAACCACTACAGGGGCGGTGGTGGATATTAAATGCTACGATTATTTGGTGAACATTATGTTGATTTCTTTAGAATGTCTTCCAAGCTAATTGTCGCAAGGAAGTTTATAAATAATCGAGTTTATGTAATGACAAAAATTACATAGAAAGTCTGAAAAGCTTACGGGTATTAATTAAGGTTTACATAATAATATTTTGTGTAGATTAAATCTAGTCATTTGAATTGTTATCTAATTGACGGCTGGTTCGCGATTTAAGTATTGTTACTTTATTTTTAATTTTAATAAAAATGGTTGTTACATTAAGAAACTGTATTTCCTTTAATCCATTTTTTTATCTGTTGTCACACACTATAGTTTACCACATTCTGAAATAAGAGTAGGAAAATTAATAAATACATCCTCCTGCAAAACCCAGGCTTTATAGTAACCCCTTCATCATCATCATCATTACAGCCCTTCACAAGTCCACTGCTGAACATAGGCCTCCCCCAAGTAATGCCACAAAGCACGGTCCTGAGCCACCTACATCCATCGACTTCCTGCATATCTTACCAGGTCGTCACTCCATCTAGTGGGGGGTCGCCCTACACTACGCCTACCGGTACGAGGCTGCCACTCGAGAACCTTTCTTCCCCATCGGTTATCGGTTCTTCGAGCTATATGGCCCGCCCATTGCCACTTCAGCTTACTAATCCGTTGGGCTATGTCGGTCACTCTGGTTTTTCTGCGGATATCCTCATTTCTGAGTCTATCACGCAGAGAAACTCCGAGCATAGCCCTCTCCATAGCTCGCTGAGCGACCTTGCGCGTCCTCATACAGCCAGCAGTGAAGGACCACGTCTCAGATCCGTAAGTCATCACTGGCAACACGCACTGGTTGTATAATCTAGTTTTTAGAGATTGAGGTATACCTGACGAGAAGATATGTCGTAATTTCCCGAACGCTGCCCAGCCGAGTTGAATCCGTCGATTAACCTCTCGGTCGAAGTTGGACTTACCTAGACGGACTATTTGTCCCAGGTAAACGTACTCGTCAACAACTTCGAGCATAGTGCTCCCAACAACTACCGGCATAGGTGTGACATGGACATTAAACATGATCTTTGTTTTGTCCATGTTCATCTTAAGACCTATCAGTTGGGAGGCACTATTGAGGTCATTGAGCATAGTGCTTAAGTCCTCCAGCGATTCTGCCATAAGGACTATATCGTCGGCAAATCGAAGGTGAGTGATGTACTCGCCACTGATGTTAATACCGTATCCTTTCCAGTCCAGTAGCTTGAAAACGTCTTCCAAAGCAGCGGTGAAGAGTTTCGGGGATATAACGTCACCCTGTCTTACACCTCTCTGCAGTTGGATAGGTTTCGAGCTCTGGTTCTGTACTCGGATAGCCATCGTAGCCCTACTGTACAAACACTTCAGCACTTCGATATACCGACAGTCAACTTGGCACCGCTGAAGGGACTGCAGCACCGCCCAAATTTCGACGGAATCAAAGGTTTTCTCATAGTCCACATACGCCAGGCAAAGTTGCAAATTGTACTCTTCAGTCTTCTGTACAATCTGCCGCAGGGTATGTATGTGGTCTATGGTACTGAAGCCTTTTCGGAAACCGGCTTGTTCGGGAGGCTGGAAGTCGTCGAGTCTGCGTGCGAGACGATTCGTAATGACTCTGGAAAACAGCACGTAGAAGCGGCTCAGAAGGTAACCCCTAACACTTAAAATTTATTTGGACTTTAAAATATGATGTTGTGATTCAGTATGATGATCCCTACTGATCTTCGACCAGGATAATGACTTCTCTATGATCTTAGTGAATCCTAACCACTCTGTGTCTAATCTAAAGTTCAATGTCAGACAGACACCGTGGCACAGATTAAAAATGATATGACCGTGGCATTCATCATACAACACCACCAGACTCAAATAACCAACACTTTTGTGTTTGATAAATTAATTACAGCAGTAGAGCCCAGAATACATCATAATTAACTTTACAAAACGCAGTTGCATTCTCAAATACCATCGTATAAACTAAATTAAACAAAAAGGACCATTTGGGTACCTTGGCTAATAAAAGCTTAAATGTGTGTATTTTGTAAAAAAAATACTTATGTATCATCTAATCATTGCAATAAATAAAAAAATATTATAGTACTAGTATTGAAAACTTTACAAAAATATAAACTTAAGTCAGGTAGTAATGAAATAATTTTAATTAAAATGGTGAGTAATGCATATTTAAAGAGAAAAACCCCGTACCTACGTAGTTTTGTGGGCAAACGTCAGCAATTGACGTATTTTATAAGAGTAGGTAGGTAATTAAAGTCTAAATGTTGCACAAAGTCTAGACTAGACGATGTGTCAACAACGCCGATTATCACAGTCACGTTTGCGTCTATACCAGGTATGTAACAGTCATTCATTTGCGATTTTTCTTCGTAAAAATACAACGTTACAGACATACCTGCACAAATCATGTAGATATTAGAAGCGTTTGTTATGGTATAGTTTACTTTTGGGTCAGTTTTATTTATTAAATATAAATACTAGTTTTATTAATATAATAACCACGGGAAGGCAATATCCATCTAAGAATAGATTTTGGGCTTTGCAAATGAAAGAATAGTTCATTCTCAAATCATCGCGATCGCGTATCTTTACTATAGTCATGGGACTTATGTTTAAATAGAAACTGACACTAATATTTGTGTAAAAGTACAAAAATACAAATCAGATTTTGGGTTAAAAGTGAGGTTTGCTGCGCCAGGAATATAACGTAAAACAGCTAAATATTTTCTATTCAGTCTCTATGTTGCTATGGGAGCATTATTCATACACTCATTCAATGATTTCTTAAATTTACGCGAACACTACACATTGAATAAAACTAAATTTACGGATTCTATCGCGTTTATTTAACTGATTTTACTTATTTTTAATTCCCGACGTTTCGGGTGCTTTACAGCACCAATGGTCACGGGGGGGGGGGGGGCTGAGATGTTCGACGTCCCAATGTCATAGTTAGCCCGGCTACCTTCAGTTTTTGAATATTAAAATAAATAAATCGACCGTAAATCGGACTAATATTCAAAAACTGAAGGTAGCCGGACTAACTATGACATTGGGACGTCAAACATCTCAGTCCTCCCCGTGACCATGGGTGCTGTAAAGCACCCGAAACGTCGGGAATTAAAAATAAGTAAAATCAGTTAAATAAACGCGATAGAATCCGTAAATTTAGTTTTATTCATACACTCATTCGTTCATTCATTACAGCCTATCAGCACAGCATAATAAAGACATACAGGAGGACGACGCCTTTTATCTCTTGGTAAATGCCGACAACGTCTGGACAATGCTTGGAGGCTAGTGTTGTCACAAATCCGCAACTTTTACTAATTTAATTATTTATTTTAGATTTACATCGTTATCAACAGTCGTTGGTTGGTAAAAGTAACATTGGCATAGCTGTTTTCTTCAGTGATTTCATCCCGTACATACTCTTTTCGAAATGCAAACTGCATGTATGTATTCTTTAGACTTTTGAAAGTTCTTCCAAATAAATCCGGTCTTCCAAAAACTTCCATCCATAATTTTCATCTGAAATTTTTAAATGCAATACCTATTAATAAATTTTCACAATTGTCACCCCGAAAAACCTCAAAATTGACATACGTATCATATTATAAAAAAATTCCACCATCTTGGATTTCAAAATAGATTCTATTCCCCAAATCAGCACGGCAAGACACGTCAAAATTGATACCCATATTATATATTTTTTAGATGTCCGCCATCTTGAACATGAAAATGACTGGCGTTTTTTAAATCATCACCCCGATAAACCTCAAAGTTAACATCGATAACATTAAGAAAAATTATGTCCACCATCTTGTATTTGAAAACATATGTCATTTTCGTAATCAACACCCCAAGAATCCTCTAAATTGACATCCATAATATTCATATTACATTAAAAAATGACCGCCATCTTGCATTTCAAAATAAATGCTATTTTCGTAATTAGCACCCCGAAAAACCTAAAAATTGACCTCTAAACCTTAATATTTTACAAAAAATTCGAAAGACCGAGGACGAGGCACTATAGTATGTTCTAAGACCTTAGCCTTTCAAACCACACGATTTGGAGGAACAAGAAAAAATCGAACTTCAAACACATGCCCAGCGACTAGCCTAATATTTTTTATGTCTATGGTGAAATCGCAGATCCTTATTTATGCGAGATGATGACTTTCAATCTCTCACAGCACACGTCTTATACACCATTTTAATTATAAGTACCTACACTATTTTAACAATAATAAAAGCAAACACGTGCTAACCCTGAAAGTCGTGTCCCGAGCTTCTAATAAGATTGGCATAAACAACTCGGGCTCATCTCGTCCCGCACGATGCCCTGTCTAGACGTCCGCGACGGACTACTGTATGGATTTATATATACTGTGCTATCAGCCCATCAAAAGTACGCTAAAAATAGGCTCCACCTAATTTCAATTGCCTCAGAAAAGATATTTGCCATAATTGCCCCGCTTGCTAGGCGGGTTTATTACCGCAGTTTTTTTTTAAATATTCGAACATTTATTAGAAAAACGCCCTTTTTAGGTTAGAAAATATTGTTTATAAAAACTGTCTTGATACAAAGGATAAAAGATTCACTTACACTATTTTGTAAACAGCGAATTAATCATGAATATAAACAAAGGTTTGAAATTAAACTAATATAATTTTCGCAAGTCTTAAGTTAAAAGTGTAATGACTGTTTAATATTACCAAACAATTCGACAACTTGTGAAGTCCGCCAACATACACTAGAAGAGCGTGCAGTTTACCTTTTTTGTACATGGGAAAATGCCTACGCATACCCGCCTCGCGGGGGCA
Source organism: Parnassius smintheus behrii (assembly GCA_036936625.1). Taxonomy (NCBI): domain Eukaryota; kingdom Metazoa; phylum Arthropoda; class Insecta; order Lepidoptera; family Papilionidae; genus Parnassius; species Parnassius smintheus. Next base: position 31,262,063 of record JAUPFT010000006.1, read on the forward strand.
AGAATGGGTTAGGTCGGACAACCCCATGGTGTTTCACCTTCGTCACATATTGGCAGGGCAACATACACATCCGCAGCCCACCAAGGCAAGAGGTGAGGACTACTCCTCCCCATCTCCTTATGAGGTAACTTCACCTGCGCAACGGACGAACCCGTGTCCGATGCGCGAAACGAGGCAAAACGAGCACTCAGAAGCGCTAGCCTTCCTGACCCCAGCGGCAGATCTGGTCCGCTAACCAAGTTTCGGCTGCGGAGTGTAGGGAGAGCGGCGCCTCGCAATACCGACTCTCATCTCTCCCCGCAGTCCCACCACCACCACCGGACCAACGGTGTGGCCCCGCCAGTGTCGCCTTACCAACACTCCTCGCGACTCTGCTTCGGCTGCGGTGGTAGGAGAGGACACCCCACTTGCCGTAGCACACCAACAAATATCAGAAGTGGGCCCACCAAGCCCACTCCGAGTGGCCACCTCAGGCCGGCCCTTCACCTCGGGCAAGCCATGTGGGTTCCTCTTAGTTCTCTAGAACTAAGTCCCCTCTCGCCACGACAAGGAGGAAGCCCGTTCGGAAGGGGTGGCTGTTTACCTGCTCTACCCATCTCATTGATTAGAGAATATGGCTGGGTGGTAAAACTTGACCTATAAACGAATTTTTTATAATCGATAGTAGCGCTTTTTATCTATGTTTTTGAAGAACTAAAAATATCTGTCATGCCTTGTTAAAACTCTGCAATGTAAAACCTGTTTATTTACATAAAATCATAGTGCAGTATACAACATTTAAAAACAATAAAATGTAACAACGGCTAGCACCCGCCCATATTCTAAAGTAAAATCTATACTGTATCCCATCCCACCCAAACGCATCTGTTAATCCCCGCAGTACCACTAATATCAAAGGCTGAGTACTGAGGTACTCTTACAACACAATGAAAAAAAAACTGAATACACAAAAATGCTTCGTTACATTGACATTTAGGTACATTTGTGTAACAGTACAAATTGTGGGTATTCTGGTTTGGGTCAATTAAACATTGATTGTCACTAACTGAGCCTAAATCCGTATTTATAGTTTGTGTCAAATCAATTCAGAAAAACGTACATTGATCTTTCGGTCGTTTAGCCAGCGGCTACGAACCTTCAATATATAGGCACTTTCTATATGTAGTACTTTAAAGAAAGTAATAATACTAATAATACTATAATAATACTTTAAAGAAAAAATAAATAAAGATTTATAATGATTTTTTAATTATTTTTAATAATGATTGATATAATATAGACTTATTAATTATTATTAAAAAGTTATGTAAAAGATCGCTGTAGAAGAAAAATCATCTATTGTTATAAAGTACTTTATTCATTTAACAACAAAAAGCATTAATTTATAACACATAAAGATTAGAGTGATAATGATACCGAATAAGTACGTACTTATTCAAAAAATAAAACTTTTCAATATTATATAAGAACTTTATTTTTATTCGGTGCATGCGGGCCCAAAAAAGTGACGCATCTCTGGCTGCCATTGTCACGTTTCTTTTAGAACGAACTGACGTAACGCGCGTTTTCTTTATTTTAAAGGGATGAATTTGCAAAAGCTCAATATGGTGATTATATTGCTTCAAATATTTTTTTTAATATGAAACTGTTATTAAATGAATTACTGCGTTACTTACCATGAATTGAAATATAAAATATAACACATTTTTTGCGATGTACCGCGAGATTTTACGATGTTTATAGGAACCACAGACAATATTATTTAAGAACTAAATCAATATTTAAATATTGTTATCACATCTAAATTGAAATTTTGTAAGTTACGCCTTTTGACGCTCATTTCTGAGGTCATCGTCCGTTTTTCTCAATCGATTTGGCACGAACTATAAATACATACATCGGATACGGGTAGGTGCATGTACATACATTGGAAGAGTGAGTGCCTCTGTGCATCTGACATTATAACCTGTTTAGCTGACTATATTCGAAAGTACCTTTAATCATAAATAATAGAATAAAAAATAAAACACTATTGTGTATAAGGATAATTTATTCAAACAATGCTCAATCGGATTAAAATAATATATTACGTAATAATAATAACATTGTTGTGCTGTTACAAAACAAAGATTAGTTTTACTCAATAAAAGCAATCAAGGAAATTATTCATATGCATACATTCCTCTTCACAGGGTTTCCCCTACTACTACATATGAAAAACATTGGCCTACTCCTGTTAGAATAGGGTTCTGAACCAATCGAATTTTATTTGAACTCAAGGTAATCTCATACCCCGAAACCGTAACTTACGAATTATCAGAACGTAAGTCTTCAGCCTCCTGACGCTAGATAGCGCTTATGTTTGCAAGCGACTAGAATGCTTTTTCCTGATTAGTGTCTTATTTATGTAATAAAAATATTTAAGAAGTGAAATTTTAATTTATTAATAATGATCTCCTCCAGATATTTTTATACGGGGATCTAACAACCTAACAGCGCTGATAACATTCAATACAACTCAAATGTGTTTCTCGACTCGAATTATTTTGGAGTAAGCTTTTATTAACATTAGTTCAAAACAAACACCAGATTAAATTAAAAATCAAATCGGATATAAAATAAATTTCGGGAGTAAGCCTAAAGATACAAATACGTGAATTATATGATTTTATTCTGCGTAAGCTACAGAAAATCCCCTAAAATACAATTGTATAATGGCTAATAAAATTTGTTGTAATGCCGGTCTAAGTGAACTAATTTCGTGTTAAAAGTTTCAAAAAACCTCTATTATTCTATAGTAAATGTAAATATAAAAAGTATGTAAGAAACAAAATATTGTCACATTCGTTTACTATACATAAATGTTAATTATAAAAATGTGGCTCTAGCACAGTTTCATTTTCTGGCGACTAGAACTGTCATATCAACAGCCCAAATTTTAAACCTTTGGTTTGAATTACTACAGAACGTTTTTTTTTAATAAATAACAAACATAAATAGGCCTATCGTGGCAGTGCATGAGCTATTTTTATATAATTTATAAAATTTTATCATTTTATATAATTAAGGTGACATAAGAACTTACAGTACACAGATGGTAAGAGGCACCTGCAGCTCATGGACAACTGTAAACAACTTCAAATAGAGAAGGCTGAAGAATTGTTACTTCTGAGGTCTGAGTTGGTATGCCTCGCAGCCTGTGTTATAGTTATATTAGCTTTCTAGATTATTCGAAAATAATATACAAATTTACTAAAGCATGCTCAGCAATGCTCAGGAATAAAAACAATATTAAGGAAATTAAGCAAAAAAGCATAAATAAATAATAATTAATAAGCAAATAAATATTCTTACATAATAAATCGTGAGTGTATTTTTTATTTGGTAACTTCTTTTTCAAAATACTAGGTATCATTATGGCAAAATTTGAAATTCTAGAAATACTGATGGTTTTTCAATGCTTCCACAAAATAATAAAGAATTGCAACATTATCAAATATCGAGAAAATTGGTTTATATCACTAAGAAATGTTATTCAAAATGTCGAAAGTTCTATAGTCATAGAATTATTGCCATTATTGAAACACTACGTAAGTATGTATATGTAAAGACATATTCATGGAAAAGTTATGTTTAAACGGCATGACAAATCCGAAAATATTTATGTGAATAACAACATCAATTCCTAGTTCGAGCAAGTAACTTTTTTTTTCTCTTTACACTAAAACAGAAATAACCTCACAAAAGAACCATCTGCAATAACTTTGAAAATGATTGAATATTATTATTTAGTATGAAAAAAGTTTTCAATATATCAAAAGTCTAACGGTAGATTCTATTACTGGTGTTGATATTGTTGCTAAGTATAGCTTAGCCCAAGCTGCATAAAATTTGGTGCAAAAGGTATACAAAAAAATACAAAAAGTTGCTCAACATTTTTGTGATTTTTTATTCATAAAAACGCTTGAATTTTAAAATGCTTTAGAGTAGTTTTTATAAACAATAAGAAAAATTATTGTAAGAATAGATGAAAAAAAACTACAATGAAAAAAAAATTATTATAAGCAACTACTCAAAAAGCCAGTTGCAATCACAAAATTTATAGAATTGGCTCTACAATTGCCTTTTTTTGTGAGTATCCTAATTGGGAACCAATCGCTAGAGGCAATTTTTGGGCGTATTTACTTCCTTCGAAGTAACCTAAATGGCGAAAAATTGACTAACTTGGTAACACTGACATCTATTAGTAGGTAGCCCCTGGATATAGCTAAAAGTGGTATAGATAGGAAGACATTTTTGAGCCTATAACTGACTATTTGACAAACATTTTGGCAAAAAGCATAGCGACGTATTATATAAATAATTGAAATTTCAAACATAACTTGATATATAACATAGTTAAATAAATAGATGAAAGCGTTAAACGGCTATCCGTCGATCTCACTAAAACGTTCCAACTTTACTACGTACTAAGTTGTGTAAATAAATCTTAAGATATAATGAACATTTTATAACAATGCTGTTACAGCCATTTATAAGGCAAGTGAACCCGTGAGTTCTCTTATTTGTCTAAATTACTTTACGAGACTAATTATGATTAAATTGATAAAAAAGTTACAACATCAACATGTCTAAAAGGTATTACACAATTATTTAAACACATTGGGCCCGATTGTTAATTTTAACTAAGTAGATTTTGTCAATAACTGCTCGAAAAATACAAAACAATAAGAAAATGATGTTCACAAATGGCTATTATAGTGTTATGCTAAGTCTTCATATTTTTACACATAACTTTCCGATTAATAACTTTTTCAATACTTAGCAATCTAAAACATATTGGTAAGTAGATTTTGTCAATAACTGCTCGAAAAATACAAAACAATAAGAAAATGATGTTCACAAATGGCTATTATAGTGTTATGCTAAGTCTTCATATTTTTACACATAACTTTCCGATTAATAACTTTTTCAATACTTAGCAATCTAAAACATATTGGTTATTGCTACTTTGTCACCCTTTTCTAGGGTCCACCACACAGTCCACCTGATGGTAAGTTGATTCTATGGCCCATAGACATTTACATCTATTCCCGAATAGAATCAAATGGCAGGTGCCCCTGAGAGTCAAAATGGAATGTTTCATTACATTAATCTCGCTTCTCGTCTCCTTGAAAGTGTTGTCCTCCTTCCTTGGTCGAGTCGGCACATTCGTTACTACTGCCATAATATTGAAAATAATTACAACTACTATAGTCTACTAATTTTGATATTCATTATCAGTTTTGTAAGTTGATGAGAAAAGGAGAACTGATTGATTAAATAATGAGAACTGATTGATGAACTGAACTGGCTGATTAAACCGATTCACGCGGGACGTATATATTACGGTAAAAACTCATAAACGCTCAAAATCAAAAAGTAGTTTTGACGTTGATCAATACAATTTTTAAACGATTTTTGCAGTCAAAAGTAATTTTCACCAAGGACGTTGGTTACACCACCTTTACTTGACAAATTATATCGGGATGTTAGTCATAACTGCTTTTTAATTTATACGTTTTGAATTTTTTAAATTAAAAAGTTCAATTCTTTCAATATTACAGTTTTTCGTTTGGCCCAAGGGGGTTTCTAACGATAGTTTGAACTTTAAATCAGGCAAAACTACTTTTGACTACAAAAATCAGTCAAAACTGTTTTTAACTAAGGGTTCGCGGTCAAAACCGTTTTTTCCTGATTTTCGCAGTCAAAAGTGGTTTTAACCGGTTATGAGTTTTGATTGTCAATACAGGGTTATTTTGCAATAACCGGCCAAATTTGAAGGGAAGTTCAGTATAGGTAATATAGGCAATACGGTGAAGAAAAATTACTTAATTTAAAAAATTTCAAACATTCTGTCTGTTTTTATCTTTTAAATTCAAAATGCGTTGTAATGTATTATTTTACCTGATTTTACTGCGCACGCACACATTTGAAAGTGGTAGATCGGTAGGCAAACACGTTGTTGCCCAAAAATCACATTCAATTGGGGATAATTTTAAATAAAAATAATTACAACAATAATAATAATTTGTATATTATTATTTATATATTTAATACTTAAGTTTAAAATTTGGCTACTATTTGAAAAATAACCCAATATATTGTATACTATGAAAAAAAAAGTTTATATTGGTTGAATTTAAAGACCAGCATCTCACTATATTAGCTATTTTAACAAATATGCCTTTAAAAATTGTTAAATTCGGATGTGTTTTATGATAAAATATATCATAATATGATGTGCAATATAAAATATACATTTATATATTAATTTATATTTAATCAAAACGCGATAGTAAATATCTATAAAACGTAATGTTTAATTTAAAGTCAGTGGAGACTGGGTGAATAAACTTCGTTTGTAATGACCCTTTCATTTTCATTTTGTTTCTTAACAAAATTATGATTACCACAAAGTATATCAATACAACTTATCAGAAAAATCGTTGTTTAGTTATACAATACAACTAAGTTGTAAATCGAAATGTACAACAAATAAATAGTGCCAGTCGAAATATTATACTTGTTCAATAAGGCTACTTGGTGCTATAAGGTGCTAAATCACTCGTTATTTTGCTTCAGATTTGAAATGTGTTTTTTAATTTAATAATTTAGTCAGTAGGCGGATCCATAGCAACTATGATAGTTTTCATAACCGCGGCTGCCGCTAAAGCAGCATGAGCTTGCCATTCCTTGCCGCGCGAACCATCACGGTAGTCCGAGATACCTAAAAATGTTAACAAACAAATCTAAATTATACCCAATTTATATGTGAAAAATTAATCTTAGTCATTAGTCCATAGCAGTCCACAGATAGACATAGTTCTCTCGCATAGTGGAAGCCTCATAGCCTTTTACAGCTTCATTGCACTATTGCATACATGACACGCTCATGCAGGCTGTCAGTTTTTCACATAGAATACTATAATTACATACATAATAGAACGGGGGAGTGGGCGGAGCCCGTGTAGCCACTAAGATGTCACTAACACGTCAATTCACACGTATAAAAATGTCAACACGAGATGTGTTGTGACGTTACAATCGTTTCCATATTTCGCATGCAAAGTATTTAAAAAATGCCAAATTGCACGCTATTTACAAATAAATATGTATTAAAATCTGTCTGTCGACACAACGAGTCGGATTTGTAGTAGTGACAATACGACGTAATTTCTTGTATGTGTGCTCCCGGCGACGCCTATCCTCGTACAAATTAAGGTTGACAGCCATTCTATTGTGTATTATGGTATTCTATGGTTTTACATCAATCACAGTTGTGATTGACGAATAACCTACCGTGTAATGCAGTGATTGACGCCTGTATAATCGGGTAATGTACGCCATCAGTCACCATCCGTTTTTTATCAATCATGATTGATGGAATTGATTGACGCCTGGATGAGCATGTAATGTACGCCTATCTGTTAGACTGAGTCAGTCATCCAGTCAGCTAGTCCTAGTTGTTACATTAGGGCAATATCTACTTATAAGCGCTAAGATTAAACGATTTCAGATGCTATTAAATTACGTGGATATTTTGAAGACAGTTTTTAATTTTTTACAGTGTAATTATCTGCTTATTATCCTCTCTACATAAATTTGACGCGCTGGATTAAGTAATTATAATAATAGACGAGTTCGTATTTTCGTTTTCGGCATGGGCCGAAAAATGTAAAATAATTTCTGCGCAAATGGATTTCCAGGCAGAAAAGAAGTCTGACTTCTTAGTAAACACTCTGAATTAGTTTGATAAGAAACGACCAGTGTCAGATTATCTGAGAGAAGAAAGACGAAGCGTTGCGTATATATTAAGAGACGCAACAAAACTAAGCCGTTCATCTAAAATCTAAAATTATGTACAACAATAATATTGCTTATGCGCCTTAAACTATGTTATTAAAAGCACACATAAGCAGTGCATATGCATATATTAAACATATATTGTAAGTTGTAAGTTGTGAGCACGAGGTCGAAGGGGACCAGGTGGTGCGGATACTGCGCCCTGGCGGCACCGTGGTGCTGGTACACGGACATGCGGTGCCGCTGGCAGTGCTGCGCCACCTCGTCCGCCCACTGCTGCATCAGCGACGCGGGGCACACAACCAGCGTGCCGCCGCGTAATAATTTGCAAGTATTCTGTCCAGTACAACCTTCGTACTCGTCGTCGTCATCGTCTATGTCGCTTTCTTTGTCAATTGCTATCAGCGCTATCATCGTAATAGTTTTACCTAGACCCATGCCGTCAAGGATGACACCAGCTGGTCGCTGCGTCTCCCTCCAACGCAGCCAGGTGAGTGCATGCAGCTGGTGGTGCATCAGCTGCGTCTTTAGTACTGCTGGATTGTCTGCGAATTCGTTCTCTGGAGGCCGAGATGCCAGGGACTCGTGCAGGTCACGGAAACGCTCCAGTATCAGATTCCGATCCTCCATGTGGGTTGCCATTGCTTGTTTGCCCGACATACTAGGCCGTACTGCGTTAGTGGCCTTTTGTATGTCATCCCAGGAAGGCCCCTTATTTTCATCTCCCTTAATCCCATCTCGAGCGACGTCTTCGGTCACTGGGTTATCTGATACAACCACCATTTTGGCGACTTTTTCGCCCAGATATCTCATCTCCCGCTCGAGGGCTGTCAGCTTTTTTATCAGCTTAACGCCTCTGTCCGGAAAGGTATCTAGATCCGTTTCGCTCAGGAGATGCTGAATATTACGAAAGTCTTTCTGGAGTCCCATAAGTTTGGCAAGTTCGTTCTCCCGCACGTGTTTCTGCACGTACACCACCTCGATGGGGTCGCCGGGGTGTAGGGGGAACGGCTTCCTATGGCTGCCCAACCTCTTCGTTTTTGAAGATAACATATTCTCTTTTTGGGTAGATGATTTTATCACGTTTGGTGATTTCTTATCCTCCTTCATCTGAATATTTTGCAAGTCCTTCTGGAGTACTTTAAATTGGGCAAGATCGATCTCCCGCACACGTTTCTGCACGTGTGTGTCATGTGTGTGCTCAACCTGGTTGGGGTAGCCGGGGGGTAGCAGGGAATGTTCCATATCGCTACACACCTTCTGCGTTTCTTGTTTGCCCGACGTACTAGGCCGTACTGCGTTAGTGGCCTTTTGTATGTCATCCCAGGAAGGCCCTTTATTTTCATCTCCCTTAAACCCATCTCGAGCGACGTCTTCGGTCATTGAGTTATCTGTTGCAACAACCATTTTTTTGACCTTTGAACTCTGATATCTCATCTCCCGCTCGAGGGCAGTCAGCTTACGTATCAGCTTAACGCCTCTGTCTGGAAAGTTATCTAGATCTGTTTCGCTCAGGAGATGCTGAATATTACGAAAGTCCTTCTTGAGTCCCATAAGTTTGGCAAGTTCGTGCTCCCGCACGTGCTTCTGCACGTACACCACTTCATTGGGGGACCGCTTCTTACGCCTGCCCTTTCTTTTTATTTTTGAATCGAACGTATTCTCTGTTTTGGTTGATGATTTTATCACGTTTGGTGATTTCTTTTCCTCCTCCATCTGTTTAGACGTGTTTGCTGGATTTTTCAAAGTTCAGCACACTAAAGTCACAAACGTATTACTAACGGTGAATGATCTGTTTAATTTATATAACATAAGTCAAATTTAAATTAAAAAGTCGTTAACCACACGTGTGTCCAGCACACAGGTCTCGCAACTATATCTATATATACATATATATATACATATATATATATATATATATATATATATATATATATATATATATATATATATATATATATATTAAACTTTTACTGGCTGATAAAGAGAGAAAGAAGAAAGACGTAGGCCAAGAAAACTTGAGCATGATTCTGGCATCACTTGATATATACGCAGCGCCTCGTCTATCCCTTTTGCTGGTATGTGACACCGGTGAAAAATAAAAGTCGAAAAAGAAATAAAATGGAATTAAAAAAAAAACTTAAACAACACGCATTGATCATGTGCTGTGATGATCCTGATAACTATTTTGTTTTATCCTGGTGATCGTGATCGAGATACTTAAAATATTGTAATGTCATCGGTCCTTGATATGCAAATTTTCAAGTCAATCGGTCGTCTACAAGTTGGTGAAAAATACATTAAAATATTCCGTTACATAGATAGATAGGTACACGCTAAGTTAATGACGGCTTGTTAAAAAGTAGAGGTGTAGTCAGGGCTTACCTCGTATGGAGACGAAGCAGTCCTTGCGATTGCCAACGACGCTGTCGAGCACGGCGTCGAGCTCGCAGTCGTAGGCGCGAACGCGCGCGTGCGCCGCGAAAGCCGCGCGCGCCTCGCCCGCGCCCGCCACGGCGCGCCCGCCCGCCACCGGCGCGCAGTGCACGCGCCCGCGCCTGTGCACCACACGCACGTCACACACATATACTTTAATGCCTTTATACTTATTTTTCTTTACAATGAACTCGATACAGATGTACTTTTGCCACTGTCGAGTGATATGAAATACTCCTCTACAGTAATTTTTTTAAAAAACAACTTCACAGTATGGTGATGCGTCACATTGCGGTAGTTTTTGAGAGATTTATGCCCAAATACTCAAATGCTGCTGAATTTTAAGACGCCATTAAGACTCGTGGCGTTACAGTCACTTTGAATTTAAATGATATAGACAGCACGAGACCGGTCTTAAAATTGAGTAGCGTTTCAGTATTTGTGCATTTTACGGCAGCTTGAATCAACAGACAGTCGTAATATCCATTACCCCATATCCGTCCTGTGTCATAAGAGGTGATTTCGTGGAACAAACCAGGAATTGAGAACCCGCATGTCAAGAGTGGCGATTATGGCAAATATCTCCCCCTATGACTGTCGATTGTAAAGCCACTATTTAATAAGGGTAAGAGAGATGATATTACCAATTATCGTCCAATTACTTTAATAGCAATATTGTCAAAACTATTTGAAAAAGCATGTATAAAAGACCCTTTTTACTGGAAACGAGGCATTCCATCTTAGTCCTCCCGGGTGGCATTTTGATTCGTAATCAAGGATAGATGTAGATGTCTATGAGCCACAGCAATCATTTACCATCAGGTGGACTGTGTGCCCGTTTGTCACCCTATCTTATAAAAAAAAAATAGAAAGTACTAGATTTTTGCAAAAAATTCAGTTTAATATAAAATGACCAATATGGCTTTCAAAAACGGACAATTTCAACAAAAATAAATAACAGTTATTAACCACAGGACTATTTTTTTTATTTATCGAAAATCTTAGATCTTGTTGCGCACAGCATATTATTACGAAAGCTGGAAATGGTCGGTGTCAGGGGACTTCCACTTAAATAGATATCTTCCTACTTAGCTAAGTGTAGACAATATGTCGTAATAACATTTTAGGAGGTGAAACATTGTCCTTATCATCTTATTACATAGATAATAAACACGGCATTCCTCAAGGGAGTGTTTTGGGTCCAATATTGTTTATTTTTTATATAAATGATATAACCCTATTCACAAATATATTTTATTTACGGACGATATTTCAATATCCACTGATAAAAGAAAATAATTCAACACGTAATAATCATGAAGTTGACATTAACAACACAATTGATAAAATTATTAAATGATTGACAAATTAAACTCAATAAATCAACTTATAGAATAGTAGAATGAACCAAATTGTTTATGAACTTAATAAAGTAAAAATCTAACAACAAAAAACTGCTGTCCTAACGTACCACACTTATATAGAATCCTTACTAAGTTATGGTGTTGTAATATGGGGTAAAGGTACAGATAAACAGATATTATTTACTGCACAAAAGAAGTGTATTAGACCTATTGGTACCGAAACATAACCGCAAACTGTAAAACCAGTGCAAAACATTTATTTAACAAAACATTCCATCCAAAACAGAAACAAAAAGTTGCCTTAACCAAATATCATATCGTCATAGTTAAGCCTTGTGTGTAATGACCTAAAGATCATTTAAATTTGATAACTTTCACAACTACATAAACTTAAAATTTGGGCAATTTTAAAAATTTTACATTCAACCTTATTGCTTTAGGTTATTTATTATATTTCATTTCGCATATGGAGTACTAGCCAAATGAAATTTTCAGGTTTACTTCTTAATAGAAGCTATTAGTTTTATGATAAGTTATAGAAAAATATTATGTGAAATATATTTTTAGAACCATAGGAACTTTCTGCGTAAGACTTCCAGTCTCCCGAACAAGCCGGTTTCCGAAAAGACTTCAGTACCATAGACCACATACATACCCCGTGGCAGATTGTACAAAAGACCGAAGAGTACAATCTGTCACTTTGCCTGGCGTATGTGGACTATGAAAAAGCATTTGATTCCGTCGCAATTTCGGCGGTGCTACAGTCTCTTCAGCGGTGCCGAGTTGACAGTCGGTGTATATCGAAGTGCTAAAGTATTTGTACAGTAAGGCTACGATGGCTAACCGATTATAGAATCAGAGTACGAAACCTATCTAATTGTAGAGAGTTGTAAGACAGGGTGACATTATATTACCTAAACTCTTCATCGCTGCAGTGGAAGACATTTTCAAGCTACTGGACCGAAAAGGATACGGTATTAACATCAATGGTGAGTACATCACTCACCTTCGATTTGCCGACGAATATAGTCCTTATAGCAGAATCACTGGAGGACCTAAGCACTATGCTCAACGATCCCAATAGTGTCTCCCAACGGAAAAGTCTTAAGATGAACATGGACGAAACAAATGTCAAGCGTAATGTCCATGTCACACCTATGCCGGTAGCTGTTGGACACTCAAGATCGCTCAGCGAGCTATGGAAAGGGCTATGCTAGGGATTTCTCTGCGTGATAAACTTAGAAACGAGGATATCCGCATTAGAACGAGAGCGACCGACATAGCCCAACAATCAGTAAGCTGAAGTGGCAATGGGCCGGCCATATAGCTCGAAGATGACAATTGATGATAGAAAGTTAATGTAAGCAATTAGAGTATTAAAAAAAATGTTTATAATTTTTTATTTGGATTTTTATAAATATTAGAGTCTGATAAGGGTAAGGGTAACGTACAAGTACAGTACGGTAAGGGCACAAAAGGCCATCTGTTTATTTTGTTTGAAAAAAATCACGGTCGCAGACCTAATAGTTTGGCAGCAATTGCGAAATTTAGGCAAAAATGTGATTTTGACTACAATTTTACTAAAATCAAAAAAGGTTTTGAACCATTAAATATCGCAGAAATAAAAGGGGGTTAAATCGATAGGTACTGAAGTTCTCTACCCCCCAGCTACCGATGATTCACTCCTCTAGTTACACGGTTTATAATAAATAAAGAGAACATTGGATACATTTTAATTAAAATACACATGTTGAGACTTAAAACTAAAGTACATCTATTTATTAAATCTATTTGTCTACTTAACATTTAAAAGAAATAATCATTACATTTTTACTAACGAAAGAAATAGTAACCTAGACTACAATTAGAAATATGTGATGGGAATATTTAAACTATTTGCCATCGGCAAATGTACCAACCGAACGAGTTCCTAACCAAAGAAGAAACATGTTAACCTACCTTTGTTCACCCTGAGGAGCGGGATGTGATACTTCTATAAACACGCCGTCACCGACGTCGACGCTGAGGCGGTCAGTCGCGTCTTCAGGCGCCTCCCAGCGACCCGGCACTCCTCGTAAGCGCTGCAGTCCTGATAGTTTCAAAAATATTATGAAATAAGAAAATCATTACCTTAATCGAATTATAAAAAAATACTATTAGTTATAAAATAAGGAGAATGGAGACACTTTCGAAACTGAGAGATTTTAATAGTAGTTTGCGGTACGCGCCAAGGATAGTTGACCGCCAGACATCAATGAGTCAGTCTTTACATTAATGTTTATTTCAACGCAAAAGAACTCACACAATCTCACATGGATCGGAACAACAAACAAATTGTTGCAAATGTATGTCACAACTATTTATTTATTGCACTACAAAACTTATACTATGCATCAAGACTGCCTCGTTGGTCTAGTGGTTGTAGTAGTGCGACTGCTGATCATGAGGTCCTGGGTTCGAATCCCGGGTCGGGCCAAAAAATTAATTATTGAGTTTTTCCGTCAAGAAATTCTCAGTAGTTGCCCGGAGTCAGAAATTTGGCGGTGTCTCACCCCCGTGTCTCGCAAAGCACGTAAAGCCGTTGCTCCTGCGCCCGATCTCTCTCCGGTCATGTCGGTTTACCGTCCCATCGGATTATGAGAGTGAGGGAGTAGAGAGTACACCTTTGCTTGCGCATACACTTGGGCACTATAATTTTGTCCTGCGCCGGCTGCGCCCTCCTTTCTGCCAAGGAGGGTCGCGTTCGTATACGGCTTAGAGATCTCTAGTCAGATCGTTAAGTCAATTCCTAAAAGGTTGGGTTTAGTGGGTAAAAGTCGCCACATAACCACGCAGCCGGCTGCGTGGTATGCTTTGAGCATTCCCAACCTCCCTCCCCCGCTTTCCGGAGGGTTGCCCATATTTGCTTCGGGCGAAAAAAAAAATGGCTAGCCTCCGTTGAGGCAGGCCGCCGTGGCCGAAATTTGGTCTAGAGAACATTATTATTATTATTATACATCAAGAAATATATATAAATAAAAATAAGCAACGCGTAAACTAATGATGATATCTTGGTTTAAGTCGGCTTTGCATCAAAACAATATTTAACACAGAAATATTGGTTTAATTATATAATGATATTAATTATTGGTTATTAAATAAAAGAAGAATACCTTCGTTGACATACATGCTCCAAGGGGCGTGGGTATTCGTAAGACGTAGTGCGATGTCTTGCAATAGGAAATTTGTTGGTTTGTAAGGCTTCACTTCATAGTCCCAACCACCTTTTTCATTACGCTCAGCTTTTTCGCAGAAAATGTACACGTACCTTGAATAAAATTTACGTTGTGTGGTTAAATACAGGCAGTATTACTATATATTCATAAAAAAAAACAACGTAAAAATATTCAACAAAAGTAAAAAGATTCGATAACTCATAATTTAGATATTTTTAGTCCTGTCGTGATAAAGTTACATTATCACAGAGCCGCAATAAAATAATAGCTAAAAATATTCAACTACTTTATTAAGTAACACATTGTTTAAATATTTAATTTATTTAGACTTGTTTTCATAAGAAAATCTCCATTTTCTTTAAAAAAAAAAACCTATTCAATGTCTTTCAATCGGCGTTTTAGTTTGGACACACTACTAACACTGCACTAATTGAACAGGAAGTAATAGTAGTAGTGCTTGTGACTTTTCAAATGCTTTCAACTAGAGATGAAACGGATAGCTGTTTGGCCGGATACCGGATATTCGGTCAGTCTTATCGCCGGATATTCTGCCGAACATTGCCGTTTGGTGCATCGCAAGAAGCGAAAAGTAAAGTCAGTGCGAAATGTTCGCGATCATGACCCTTATGTGGTTGGACCTGAAGCTGGCCTTGTTTATGAAGACAGGCGAAACCGCTTGTTACCTTTAAATGCAGAGAAATTAGTATTTATTCACCATAATGTGCCCCGAACTACATAGTACTATTATTTATTCTGTGCATTAGCGCATTACAAGTACTAATTTTGTAAGTTTTAAAATGAAAATTTTGTAATTACCGATTACATTCGTTTAAGTGGCCGTTTTAAATCCTATAGGCCAAATACCGAAGAGTTACCGGATATCCGTTTCATCTCTACTTTCAACGCAGTCGTCGATCACGATATCCTCCTCTTTATTTTAACTTATATAATACTTTCGTCAGTCTTTGAGCATTATACATTATACAAGAGACTTAAATCCACTTTTTAATTGAGAAATTGTAGAATACTAAATTATTATAAAGACAAAAATCGTGTCAGAGCAAGCCAGGCAGCAGTAATCTCTCTTTCTTATTCTTTGTAAATACAGAGAATCAAAAAGTTTCAGTACAAGAATTACAACATCAATCTAAAGACGACGACGACTCAGTGGCGCAGTGGCTTGGCAATGAGTGGCTGCGCTGGGGTCGCGGGTTCGAACCCCGCACGGAACAAGTATTTGTATGGCCTTCAAATAATTGTTCCGGGTCTGGATGTTTGTCCTTGTGCAATTTATGTTCGTAAACTGCCCCCACGATACAGGAGAAAATCTTAGTGTAGGGGTAACGTTTTATAAAAATAAAAGAAAAAAAAAAGAAAAGAAAAAGAATTGATTAACCGGGACTAAAGTACTACGAGACTTGATTTAAAGAAGTTTTGTATGATGCAAATGTTGGCTTACATGTAAATGATTTAATAAACCTAAATTCACAACTACAAACGCCCACTTAAACACACCACGCCTGTCTTTAGTTTCAGCAGTCCTTGTACTAGTTTTATACTTGACATATACATACAATGTATACGTCTTCAACTTGGAAAACAAAATGAACTTATTTTATGACGAGCTGTGTGGTGTAGCTCACTATCAGGGGCTGCGGATTCGATTTCCCAGCGAAAATGATTCTGGGTAGATTTGTTATTTTATGAATGTTATTCTTATATTTTTAGAGCCATGTTTATTTAAAATACCTGTTCAGGTTCTAAGCATAGCTAAAAATATTTAACACATATTCTTTAAATGCGGGTATCAAGTTTGGTAGTCTAACCTCTGCTATACAATATTTTTCATTGCATTTTTTTTTAAATGAATATGTTACATATAATACGGCCCACTAGTTGCTATAGGTTGAATAGCCCTGAATTTTATGTAAAAATTGATTATATATAAAAAAAATTGATTATAATAAAATAAACAAAATTTAGATGGGTAGAAGCCATATTAGTTGCCTATACGTTTTTTTGTAGAATAGGGTGACAAACGAGCTCACAGTCCACCTGATGTTAAGTGGATGCTATGGTCCATAGACATTTACATTTATCCTCGATTAAGGATCAAAACGCACTGTCACCCCTGAGGACAAAGAAGGAATGCCTCGTCTTCAGTAAAATACGGTCTCCGGAACTACACACTCACCATACGAAACACAACAGTATTAAGCGGCTATTCTAGGCTGGTATTCTGTGAGAGCGTGGTCCTTTCCCGCTTAAGCCGACCCATTCATGCTACAACCATAATATAGCTGCAGCATGGCTCTGCCACGTATAAAAATAAAAGTGCATTATAAATAATTTATTTATGAATGCAAATTTATTTTTGCAAGATGTACAAAAGCCGTCAAAATAACCCGTTTTAAGGCGTACTGCCAAAAGTTTTACACTTGCAGCCTGTTTATCAATTATATTCGCGGATCTGTAAATGCTCTACGTGTTCAGCACAAAAATGGCTTTAGGATGCTGATGTGACTATCTTGCTATTGCAGCGCATCAAGTATGTTTGTTGAGGTTAACATGGACAGCTTTAATACAATAGTGCGGAAGAGAGTGGCGTCTCTGATTCGATGCGTGAGAGACAGTGCCAATGGACTCCTATGTACTGTATGGACTGCTGTATTGGGAAGGCTTGATTTCCCGGTTGTGCGGCACTGGAACACTGTGCGTATGGGTTCCAGAGCTATTATGTTTAATATAAAATAAGTATTATTGTGTTTATTTGTATATGTACTAACATTAATTTTAAGTTTATTTTAATTACTAAGTATGGAGTTTAGCTCTGAAATAAAATCATTATTATTGTTTTATGGACCTTTGCACGCTGATGGCAGTGTGATACTAAATGTGAAATCTAATCTCGATATGAGAACCTAGTGCGAAATAATATCGAAATCATGATTATTATGATTTTTCACATACACAATAATATAAAAACGTCTAACATCAAAACGATCCTCACAACAGAATGCGGTAGTTTTTCGCGCTCCAATAGAATCTGCTCTCTATAAAACGATCATCCACTTTTTATGACATTTGGCTAATGTGGAACCATAAAAAACAATTTATTTGGTTGTTTTTGGTCATATTACAGAACTCGGGGACGACACAATATTTATATGAGGTTTAGGTCAAAAATAATAATGTCAGCGGTGAGTGAAAATTGCGAGCGAAATAGTAAGTTCCCTTATAGTGCGCGGCGAGATGCGAGTGGTGACGTCACCGCGCTTTATCTGACCGGCTGAATTTTGACAATGACATCGCGTATTCGCGTATGAAGTGTACTTTAAGTGGGTGATAGACGTACGAACTTAAAGTAGTCGGTTTTTAAGATCGCGAACTTACTTGGCTCGACGTCGGCGACACACGCGCCAACTTACTCATACCGTATCGCGATGTCGTCCACTGAAGAAGCTTTGTGTTATTTAGGAATTATATCGTATTACATTTCAAAAACTAAAAACAATAGACGAAGGCGAAAAGTGTGGGTTAAGAACTGACTTACAAAAAGAGAGCGTTTATCACATGTGAATTTAATAAGAGAGTTACGTGAAGAGAAGGAAGATTTCCAGAATTATTTCAGAATGCCTGAGCCTGTGTATGAAGAACTTTTGTGTTTAGTCACACCAATTATAGCTAAACAGGATACTTGCATGAGAGAAGCTATTTCACCGCATGAACGTTTAAGTGCAACATTACGATTTTTGATAACTGGTGGAACATATAAAGATGTAATGTATTCGTCAGCGATATCAAGACAGTCATTGGGGTACATAATTCCTGAGACATGTGACGCAATCTACTCTGCACTGAAAACATATTTGAAGGTATGTATCATTTATTACATACTTTATAAATAAAATAACTCAGTACAAATAATCAGACTTTATTTTGCAATGGCACATTAACATTAATGCTTAACAAATAAATTTACTCTTGAACATATACAAATGTAACGTACTATTTTATTTATTTTTAGTTATTATTATTAAAGTTTAAATATTCAACCAGGGTGTCCGGGATACTAATAGTTTGCGAGTCTTGTGTCAAGTTAAATGCTTGTGTTTCTTGCAGCTGGACTGGAACAGCTGGCATGTGTATCAATGGTCTTTGGGGTACCTGGACTGGAACTGGATTATGTATACTTGTATTGAAAGTTAATTTTTCAAACCGTCCCAAAAAAATAACTTCATTGATGAGCTTTTCAGCTATGCCTTGTTGAATAGCAGTCATGTTGCGGAGTTTAATTGCGACATTTTTTCCTATAGCATCATATTCATCATCTGGGTTTTGTAAACCTATTAACGATATTGTGTCTTCAATGGCGGCATTGCCGTGTCGCTTACGACGTGCAGATGAAGCAACAGATGTTGCAGGTGTCACAGGTGATGACACGTTGCAAATGGTACTCTGTAAATAAAAATGATATCATTTATACTGAATTATGGGTTATTTTGTTACAGTTCCCGAGTTCAGAAGAAGAATGGCTAGCAATTGCTGAAGAGTTTGAGCGTACATGGCAATTTCCAAATTGTTTAGGAGCCGTCGATGGGAAACATGTAGCTATAGTCCCTCCTGCCGGAGCCGGCTCACATTTTTTTAATTATAAAGGGTATCACAGTATTGTACTTATGGGAATTGCAAATGCAAATTATGAATTTATTTATGTAGATATTGGAACAAATGGACGTATTTCTGATGGAGGTGTATTACAAAAAACTACATTCTTTCAAAGATTGAATTCCAAGCGCTTAAATCTTCCTAGCCCCAGAAAACCAAGCGGTCATTCAGAAGAATTGCCTTATGTATTTATTGGCGACGAGGCTTTAGC
Source organism: Parnassius smintheus behrii (assembly GCA_036936625.1). Lineage (NCBI taxonomy): Eukaryota > Metazoa > Arthropoda > Insecta > Lepidoptera > Papilionidae > Parnassius > Parnassius smintheus. The sequence continues at coordinate 31,281,802 of JAUPFT010000006.1, forward strand.
TTTGAGGACAGATTTTATGAAACCGTACCCACAAAGGCAATCACAGGCTAGCTCAAGTAAGAGGATATACAATTATAGAGTATGCAGGGCTAGAAGAATTATAGAAAATGTTTTTGGAATTCTGGCGGCAAGATTCCACATTTTTCGATCGCCTATAAATACCAGTGTGCACAATATTAACAAAATAGTTTTGGCATGTTGTGTATTGCACAATTTTTTAAGGAAAAAATTAAGACAAGCTTACAGTCCACATCAGCACTTAGATAGTGAAAAACACGAAAATGGAACTATTGAATTGGGGCTGAGACCACAAAATGGAGAATTACAGTCACTACAACAAACACATAGTCGTAACCCCACTCAATATGCAAAAATTATCAGAGAAAAGTATGAAACCTACTTTAATACTAGTGGTGCAGTGTCATGGCAACAAAGAATGATATAATAATAGTATTTTTACCTGGGTATCATTTTCACTATGTTCAGAATCAATTGTATTTTCATTATCATTAGCTGTCTCCTGTTCGCTGCTGTCTATATTGTCAGTTGATTGTTCACCTGTAATTAAATAAAAACCCTCTAAATTTACTTTTGGTTTTAATGTTCAACATCACAATGTCATTATTGTAATGAAACAAAATGCTATAATAGGTACTCTATATTAGGTACCTACCTAATTTAGGCACAGGCATAACAAAGAATACTCACGTATAATATAATAGTGTATAGAGAAATTCTTTAATAAATAACTAAACTTACCTTGGCCTTGATCTTTGAGAAATTCAAGCTGACTGTAATACCATAATTTTGGCACGTATACCTGGTCAGTTCCTGAACCTGTCTTCTTGCTATCTTGCACTTTTTTATGTTCTTTTCGGAACCCAGCCCTTAATGAATTAATTTTTTTCTTGACGTTCTCAATCGTAACATCTCTTTCTACCTTCCGTATAATTTCTAATAAATTATTGTATGCTTGAAGCTTCAAATTTTTGTCTTTGTAGTCGTTGCTTCTAATTTTCCAAAGACAAGGGTTTCAAAGAAAGACAAAATTTTCAATAAAGGGATAACATTTCATAAATAAGTACTTAGTGTTTCAAATAATGTTGTGTTTAATGAAATATACTTAAATAAAATTATCCACCTCCAGTACTACGATTGTCTCCGAAATTTTAATTGTTTTTACATTTCAATATCCATTGATTCCTAAGCTAGTTCATGTCTCCGAGTGCGACAGCTAAAATCAGCGATGGATTTATAGTATGGGCAAAAAACAAAATTGTTGCGTACGTAAATTTCCCAGAACATGGCCGCAGGAATCGAATGCAAGTCAGTTACGTGACATAACTATTTTGTATCCATAATTTGTTATGTTTGGCTTACCTAGTTTTAAAGAAACGGGAATTAAATGTGATTTTTCGTTAAATATTTATTTACACCTTTCTACTTTTTTTCATTCTAAATATTTTATACCGTTAACCGTTTATCGACGATTATCTGTTTGTTTGTACTTTTAAATTACTTGATAAATTTTTAATCAGTTATATTGTAAGGATAAGTAATTATATTGTAAGGATAGTAGTCTTAATTCGATCTGTAAGAAGCCGGGAAACTGAAAAGTAGCAAGCAACAGAAAGTCAATTACAGATCTTTAAAACTAATAAAAAATTGTGTAATTTTGAATTCATTTTATTTTCATATATGTGTTTATTTAATACAATGCTTTTATTACAAGTTTCCAAAAGATCCGGTTATTAAAGATAAATGGATATATTTATTCTTAACGTATTATTATTTCCCCTTTTTTTCTAATTATAAAACGTCTAAAAGCTAAAGCTAAGACTAAAAGCGTTTATACAGGGTTACTGGTAACTCGACGTATTCCCGCCAAGGCGTGATAGTTGGGGTCATAACCTATCAAATGAACCATAAAATGCATTATGCAAATGTGGACCAATTTCGAGATATTTAGGTTTAATTATTTTTTTCAAAAATCCCAAAAGTCTGGTGTCAAAATTTTCTAAAAAAAAACTTACAGCTGTATTATTTTCATTTCATTTTTTTTTCACTTAATGAAAACCTGGATACTTATTTATCAATACTACAGTGTGCAAAAAGTCTCATCATTTTCGAAGTAACGCTACTAAAAGTACAACTTTTTCCAAACAGAAGACAAGTAATTAAAATAAAAATGGTTTTGTGAAAAATAATTGTAAGTGACTTGTATCTGTTGATGTTGATGAGATGTTGACTTGTAACTTTGTAGTTTGCTTATGCAGAAACAGAAAAAAAATTTAAAGAATGAGGTCAGGTAGTCGAGTTCTAAGCAGACAAAGGAATTTGTGTTTTATTTTTAACCAATATTAATTAAGGAAATGAAACAAAGCACTTGATTGAAATTAGCTTTATTTATTTAAACACGATTTACAAATTTTGCTCAATATGGGAGCCCCTATTCTATATACAGACACGCATTCGTTTTCTTAATTCGCTTTTAATAACGTTTGAGGTTAATTTCGTCTTATGTCGTTTGTCGCGTTGATAATGCGGTCTCTCAGTTGATCAAGGGTCGGCACTGGCACATTGTCGCAGTACACGATGCTCTTTATGTGCCCCCAGACCCCAGACATAATAATCCATCGGTGTTATGTCAGGACTCCTTGCTGGCTATGGCATTGGTCCTCCTCTGCCAATCCACCGATGTCGATAATTTTCGTCCAGCCATCGTCGCACAGTTACACGATAGTGCGCAGGACACCCATCATGTTGATACCACATGTTTTGCCTTGTGGCGAGAGGAACATCGTGTAACAATCCGGATAAGTCCTCCCTTAAAAATGTTTCATAATTTTCGCCGTTTAATTTGGCAGAAAATAAGGCCCAATTAAATTGTCGTTAATAATCGCCATCCAAACATTTAGTGAAAATCTTCTTTGTGATTTAGAAGGTCTCTTTTTTCCAGGATATCTTTGCTCTTTTGGAGCCCAAAAATGGAAATTATGGTAATTTGTAATACCGTCTGGATCGAACTTCGACTCATCAGTCCGCAATATTTTTCTAAAAAACATTGGATCTTCTGCATCTGCGTTCAACATAAATCTACAAAAATGCAATCTTCAACTGGATCTCCTTTTTCCATCACATGCACTGTTGTGTAGTGGTACGGATAAAGCCCCGCAGTATGCACAGTAGACCACACCTTCCACTGCGATACACCTAAGCGACGAGCAACTATGTTAGTGGAAGTGGTTGGATCTTCTTGAAATTTACTCAAAATTTCTTCATCTTCCGCACGCGGTATACGGGGTATGCCACGTGGCCTGCCAGCATTACGTTGTTTCTAATTTCACACTAAATGTAAACAATAGCGTAAGTTCAAACGCACAATCTTTTACGAGCATTCCCGCAGTGGTTGATAAGGTTCCGAGAAGCGATTGTTTGGCATTACCCAAAACATTGCTACTCGGAACTTGTCTACCTGACCCCTTTTTTTCAAGTTTTTTCTGTACCATTTAAGTAACAAGCTGAATTGATACTTCGTTGGGTAGCTAGATAAGTAGGGATGTTTTTAACATGATTTGCACAATTGGTCACATACAATTATTTTTCACAAAATCATTTTTATTTTTAATTACTTATCTTCTGTTTGGAAAAAGTTGTACCTTTAGTAGCGTTACTTCGAAAATGATGAGACTTTTTGCACACTGTAGTATTGATAAATAAGTATCCAGGTTTTCATTAAGTAAAAATAATAAAATGAAAATAATACAGCTGTAAGTTTTTTTTTAGAAATTTTTGACACCAGACTTTTGGGATTTTTGAAAAAAATAATTAAACCTAAATATCTCGAAATTGATCCACATTTGCATAATGCATTTTATGGTTCATTTGATAGGCTATGACCCCAACTATCACGCCTTGGCGGGAATACGTCGAGTTACCAGTAACCCTGTATATATCTTGGTGTGAGACTCCTAGAAGATCAACGACACTTAAATGAAAGTTATCGAAATGTGCGTTGGGCTGCACTATGCCCAAGTGAGAGCGAGCGCGCAATGTCATTCTCTGTTTTTCGCACACTTTAATTATTGGACCGAGTGGCTACGCCTCCTGAGATTTTGCGTTTACTTATAAAATATTCCTTAACGCAATAGTTTATAGATTAATCTTTGTTGCATGAATGCTAGAAATATTTGTAGGCGTAATTGTGTATTTATTGTTTGTCTATGTGTGAGAGCTAAGACCTGGCGACACGCGTCCCCATATTAAAAGACAGTAGAAGGCATTGATTTATATAACCCTAGATCAGTAATAACCGCACCAAAGCGTTGCCACTGCACATATGGCCACAGCCATATGCCTAGCTAACGTGAGTTCATTGTTCAATGTGACGCCGACAGAGTTGAGCCGCGACAAAAATGGGTAAATGTGTAGTGAAAGAATGCTATTCAAGGTCACGTAATAAATCAAGCGGCATCACTTTCAACACATAATTTTTAGTTCTTGTTTTCATATAAACGTAAAAAACCTCAAATAATTAAATAAAATTATCGAATATTGCCATTTAGGTTCAATGTTGCCACTTTTCCGCATTTGTGATTATCCTACATTAATGGGAGACTATATAATTAATGGAGTAAGTTAATTTGTTACCTCTGATTTTAAATATTTTGGAAATTACAATAAAAACTACGTTTTAACTTTCATACAAAATAATTAATTATTCTTATTTTAGCTTATTCATGAATTATCTATTAAATATATTTTATTACCTATTTTATATTAATAATTTTATATTATTTATAATTTCATATAAATTTTATATTAATTATATTTTATTAGATACCTATTTTATATGGTTTGATTTATTAGAACCATAAAAATACGTTTTATTTCATCATTATGTTTACTTCTTTTCATCTGATAAGCTTTGTATCCCTTTTTTTCTAAGGGGACGTAATAAAGATTTTAATTAAAATATAATTTTTTAATATAAAAACAATTAACTGCAGCTTAAAAAAATACATTTTTATTGCGTATTTTAGGTAAAATTTCATATAGTAAGCCACACCAACCCGCCATTGCATGTTTGTGTGTCTATCTTTATCTAATCTTACGACGACGATATTGTTTTCGCAACTTGTGTAAGTGAGACAGATATATGTTTACTTAAAATTGTTATTAGTTTCAAAGCTACGTCGTCGCGTTTGGATAGTGGTTACACTTTTTTCGACGCGCGGTAAGCCCGGTTTACATTTTGAGAAGTGACAAGTGCGAGTGGCAATGACAAGTGACAAATGACAAGTGACAAGTAGCAAGTTGGTGTTCACACATGTGGCAATTGGATGTCATTATTATGTGAAATCTTCGAGTGTGAAATTGGGTTGGTAATTGTCAAAGAGGCGCTAGCACAGCTTTAAAGTTTAAAACTGGTATCTCATCATACAATTTTACCTTTTTTTGATTAAAAAGATGTGTGAAGTGCCTTATTTCAAAGATATTGGTCCACACCAATTTCCTAAAATAGCTTAAGTGAGAAAAATGTGTCTTAAAGCTATAACGAGGAAAAAATTTAAGCCTGAAAATAATATGGCTCCAGCCCTGACCTGCAGGAGCCTTTAATTTTCTTTTTTTCTTGGTAATATGTAGACTTAAAGCTTCTTAACTTCGCATATTCCCACTTCTTTTGCGCCGAAACCGGCCATTCCCATTGCCTGAGATATTGAGGGCACAGCAGCGTCTCGCAACATTTTTTTTTAATTCAGTGATTTAATATTGTATAAACATTCGTGTTTCAATAATTCCTTGACAAATTTAATGTTATTGCTATCTGACCACTTCGTAATAAAACAAAATTATTATAAATACGAGTATGTATACAATATATATAAGAAAATATTTTATTTAATAACTATTATAACCAACACGTGTATGTTCTGACGTCGCCGCTAGAACGGGGGCGGCGGTGGGTGACTGAGGGGAAAGCAAGGTTAGCGCGGGGCAGAGATACTTGTCAGAGAATAGAGCAGGCCGCTATTCACTTGTTACTTTTCATTTCGCAATTGTCACTTGTCACTCGCACTTGTCACTGCCTGTTCACACGCACTAAGCACTTGTCATTTGTCACTTGTCATTTGTCACTTGTCATTTGTCACTTGTCATTGTCACTCGCACTTGTCACTTCTCAAAATGTAAACCGGGTTGTAATGTGGTTTGCTCCTCTAGTGTTGTATAACTCAATGGTAAAGGCATTTCTATTGTCTTATTATTTAGATTTCTGTGGCGTACCCCTATAGCGGGCGTGATGTTATGTTGTGTGATTGCTTAAACAACGCATAGATATGCGATTGAGGCAATCGCGGTTGATTTGCTAGAATTTATTGAAGAGTTCCATTGTCTGTCTCTACAAATCCTCATCAGAAATTTACTTGAAATACTAAATTTAAATGGAACCATTTCGATATTAACCTCTTTCGAAAAAATAAAGAATTTTGGATATCCGTCTATGTATGACGGAGTTATGCCCGAACACACATTTAAAAAATATAAACATTCGGGTTGATAACCTCTTTTTTTAATTCGGGTAAAAAAATAAATATTATTTATCAGCTTGTATAAGTTCACAGCTGGACATAGGCCTTTCTCGTTATAGGGAGGATTGACCTTAATCGATACGCATGGCAAGCGGATTGAAGATTGCTTTAACTGACATCTGGCATCTGCTCACCGCGTCACTGGCCTGGCTATTTTACATTTGTCTGGCGCACACGAGATGGTTATATCATATCTATCGGCAATCACAAGAATATTCAATAAGAATAGTTTGTTATACTATATGAAAAACAAGGGACTGTTAAATCGGTAGTAATCTCTTATAAATATAATTTATAGCATATTTTTGAAATTAACCATATTAACTACTCTTTTCACGATTGTAAATAATTTAGGTAACAGAAAAGTTTATTAATTACACTGATATACTGATATAGATGTAGAAAAATCCAAATTTTAAAGGTAACTTGTGATTTCAAGGCAGACGTCGTAGTCTAATTGGTATAATTGACACCTTGACTGTGAGGTCATAATGTCGTTAACTAAGTTTATAAATGTTCCCAACACTCATATCTATGTGATATATTTAGGACAAGGACTATATATCTTAACTAACAGCGTTTTAACATATGGAGCTGGCCTGGTTTTCAGATTTTGAAATTCATACACACACAATTTGTAGAACGCAAATAATGAAAAAGTGGACAGCGTTATTTAAGTTTTAGTCTGCAAATATTCTTCTTCTTAATAGCTTTTCTTATTTACTGCTGGACCTTTTCAAGAATGCGCCAATTTGCCCAACGACCGACCAGAGGATCTGAAGGAGGGCGATGAATGCAGAACCGATACTTCAATTCTCATTACTTTTCTGTGGGATTTTAGTTCAAAACTTTCACACCTGGATCCTTGATTTATCACCTGTAGCATGTATGGGCCAACTCTGTCATGGAATGTCTAAGCTCGCATAAAATTTCAGTGTAAAATAACAGCAGAATGTGTATCGTTCGTAAGGTGATTGACGAGAACCAGAGACCCTTTTTACTTATTATAACGAATTCCATCTTAGTCCTCAACAGAGACAATGCTGCATTATGAATTTTAATCGATGATAGATGTAGGTGTTTATGGGCAACACCATCCACTTACTATTAGATTGAGTATGTGCTCGTTTGTCATACATACTTCTATATAAAAACCTATCCCGTCTGCTCCCGTTATTGTACTGAAGTTATACTATACGTAATATAACAGCTGTGACGTCACCATACTTAAAGTTTAAGTTACGCGTGTACGCGTAATACAGTTTGAACAATAAGGCACTTTTTAAATTTCTAAAATTTATTAGAGTAGGTTTGCTTATTGCATTTTCATACTTATCGTTTAAATCCGGGGCTGGTGTTGATACCACAACGTCACCCAGACGCACATGCCGCGAGTAATCCGTGTAGTGCGGAACTCCGCCACCTACACCCACCAGGAAAACGTATTCGACCTGTAAAATAAAAACAAAAATGTTTGAAGTTTTCACGTTTACACAAATATTTACGAAGAACAAAACAAAAACCTCTATGTATAATTGGTTAACTTCTCTGATCCTTTCAAATACGATGACATCACGTGACTAATTTCCAATAGATTTAATGTAAATCGGTAATAATTAAAGTATCGACTAAAAAACAGTTATAAGTACATTAGCGTTCTTTTAAGTTTAGGTCAAATATTTAAAGTCGTTAACACTGCGGTCAAAGCGTAAAAATTACTAAGCTGTACAAGTTCCGTCTGGGAATGTAGGTATATATATCATTCGTATGTTATAAATATTTTTTTCATTTTACAAACAAAATTATGGCAGGCGTAATTGTTGACGTGCAGATCCTTGTACATCACTCAGGACTCAGGAAGATGTACGCGAGACATTTGGAGAAAAAAACATCATTAGCCTATGGGAATTCCTTCTTAGACCTCAGAGGTCATGACGCATCTGTAGCTTAATAGTTTCTTATATGTACGCGAACACTATACATTAAATTAAGCTATTTGTACGGATTTTACCGCGTTTAATTCGAACATTTTAAATTCTGACGTTTCGGGTGCTTTACAGCACCCATGGTCATGGGAGCGGGGATGGGTGAAGTAATCGGGAATTAAAAAAATTAAAATCAAACGCGATATAATTCATAAAATTAATTTCATTTAAAGCATCTGTAGCTTGCTTTCTTTGAAGTGAAGAACTCAAAAACATTAAGCATAGCACAAAAAGTGACATTCAGCTCGTGAAGTAGCCACATCATCAATATGTATGTTTCGGTACCATACCATAAGACGAATTGGATTAAAGGTCTTCAGACATTTTGGTATGGGCAAAACCTAACGCAGCTTCCTAAAGAAAAAAGTTTTGGAACAAAACTTGACACAATATTCCCCCTACACCCATATTAAAAGCATTTGGTTGTAATTTATAACAACAGAGCGTATCTTCGTCATTCTGTATATGTAAGACAGCTATTTTGGGCTTTTAAATTAGCAAGTGTTGAGTGTATGCGCGTTAAATGCGGAGTAAAGCCACAGGCCCTTTCTACTTACATAGAAATTAGGAATTATGTTTGTATATAGTTTTCCGATTTTAATCTAGAGTCTATAACAGACATCGATCACTAATAAAAATCTAGTGATCGATGATAACAGTGGATAACTTTTTAGGAAAAATATATAGTTAATTTTGTTTTATTTAACCATCAACATCATCAGATCAAATACATAATATTTTAGCTTCGGAGAAAATAAAACATAAAAAAACCTAAAGAGTATTTTACTAAGCGAGATAGAACCAACTAAAAACGAAAACAGTAAGAAATTATGTGCTAATGTAAACAGACTAGTACGCTGAAATAGCATACGCCGTTCGTGTCGAAGCTACAATGTACAGTAATACAAATTGGAGCACGATACTCCATTTTAGATTATGACTCATTACTTAAATGCTTCTCGTCGGACGATCCCAAAGTTGTTGCGGATTCTGTCGCTGATGTGGTACTTCTGGGTACGGAACTTTTTATTCCTTCCTATGTAGTGCCCATTGGAGGCAAATCTCAGCCATGGTTTGGTCGCTCCTGTAAACTAGCATCATGCTATAAGCAGGAGTGCTACCAAGCCTGGGCTGACGCATCAACGTCCCGGGATGTAAACACCAGCGCTCTAAAAAAGAAGTATAATTCCGCCTCTAGGTCCTTCAAAAGAGTCATTGCCAAGGCAAAGTCAGAGCACATAGGCAGAATTGGTGAGAAACTAGTTCGCCTTCCTTCTGGAACCCGTGCATTCTGGTCTCTCGCCAAGGCTGTCCAGGGGAATTTCTGTCAGCCATGTCTTCCATCTCTGCACAGGGAGGACGACTCACTGGCCCATACCGCAAAGGAGAAAGCCGATTGCTTTGCAGATGACAGCACTGGTGATGCTCTTTACACCAGCCGTGCCAATATTTCTCGGGAAAACGTCTTCGAGTACCGGGACAAACTTGTGTCTGAAGTCGAGTATTTGCTGAACAGAGTCTCGGATTGGGAGCGACTAAATCTAAGTTTCCAGTTTAACCCCCAGAAGACACAAGTTTGCGCGTTAACCGCTAAAAAGAACCCCTTTGTCGTATCTCCTTAAATACAAGGCACTCCCCTTGTTGCCTCAGCCAGTATCGGAATCCTCGGCGTCGACACATCGAGTGACGTGCAGTTTCGTGGTCACTTGGAAGAGAAGGCCAAATGGGCCTCTAAAAAGCTTGGCGTGCTCAGTAGAGCGGGACAGTATTTCATGCCGGCACACCGCCTGGAACTTTACAAGGCGCAGGTTCAGCCGCATATGGAATACTGTTCCCATCTCTGGGCTGGGGCTCCCCAGTACCAGATCCTTCCACTTGACCGCATCCAGCGCAGAGCGGCTCGAATCGTCGACGACCGAATGCTTTCCGATCGGATCGATTCACTGGCGCTTTTTCTTTCTTTGTGATCATATCCTCCTAGACGGCCCCAACCATTACATCAGATTTGATAGACCACAAATCCTCGCGAAAGAACACCGATTCCTACCAAGGATGATACGTGAGGCTATTGAAATTAAAAAACATCCTAATTTCAATAGAGAAGGAGGCTGGGTACTACCACCTGCTTGGGATCCTATAATTAATAAAATTAAAACTAAACCCAAGCATACCACTGCAAGACCTCAGGACATAGTCAGTTCATTTTGCATAGATCGGACCATAAACAATAATTAAAAAAGCTGAAGGTACTCCGGGTTTAACAATGACATCGGGACGTCAGTCATCTCAGTCCCCCGTGACCATGGGTGCTGGAAAGCGCCCGAAACGTCGGAAATTAAAAATAAAAAGTAAAAATAAACGCGATAAAATCCGTAAAAGTAGTTTTAATCATGTGTAGTGTTCGCGTAAATATAAGAAATCATTAAATATTTTAATTAAAGTAATATATTTTTGTAATATATATTTCCTACGGCGGTTAACAACGTGCCTGCGTGGTGTGCCATGCTTTAATTGTAGGACATTCATTGGTGTACTCTGATCACCATGGATGAAAATCAAATTTCAGAAGAGTAGGTGATGAATTCTATTCTAATTGAAAACAATGAACAGGAAACGGAGATTTGTTTACCAGAGAAATCCGCTCAATGTCAAGCAATGATTTACGATGAGGTCAGACCTATTAGTAGTAAGAGACGCAGAGAAGAGGATGAGGAAGAAAGGTGGATTACGGTTTCAAGAAATGGGAAGAGAGTGGGACAGAAAGTTGATGTATATATTAATTGCTTCGAAAAATTACCTAAACAGTTTGCACTTGCAAAACTTTTAAAAACCAATAATATTAAGCATATCAGCCGTGTGAAATATGTGAACGCGTATAAATTATTTGTGCAGTTTGAATGTGCAGAAAGTGCTGATGAGCTGATGAACTGTACACTTTTAGGATTTAGATTTCAAAAATTAGGATGGAGATTTCAAAAGCCATTAGAGGTTGCTTTTTCATACGGTGTCATTAAGGATATTGAGCTGGAGATGTCCGAAAAAGAAATACTGGAGGTAATTTCAAGTGATTGCGAGCTAATAGGTGTAAAGCGCTTAAAGCGCAGAAAAACGGATGGAAAGGGATGGGAAGATAGTGAATCAATACGGTTGCAATTTAAGGGCTCATCGTTGCCAGCATCAGTATACGTAGGCGGTCCCATAATGAATTGGCCTAACTATGAACCAATGAAGGAAATGAAACGAAACCAATTTTATTTTTTAATATAATCACCATGAATACTAACACACTTCTGACATCTGTGAATCAACATCTCTAAACTTTTATAAAAATAATCGCATTTTTTATCCTCAAAATGAATGAAGACGGCCGCCTGCAACTCTTCATCGCTTGAAAATTTTCTTCCTCTTAAGTCCCGCTTTAAATTTGGAAATAAATAATAATCGAACGGGGCCATGTCTGGACTGTAAGGTGGATGTTGAACTTCTGTGAACCCGCATTGACGAACTGCATCCTTCGAAACACCAGCGGTATGAACAGGGGCGTTGTCATGGAGCAACAGGACACCTTTAGACAGCTTGCCTCTTCGTTTTTCCTTTATCTTGTCTCGTAATTTATATATTGAAGAAGCATAATATTCGCCGTTCACGACTGTATTACGTTCTTTAAAATCCACCATCAAAATGCCTTGAAAATCCCAAAATATTGTGCACATCAGTTTTTTAGTCGATTGTTGCACCTTTGCCTTTCTAGGGGGCTTTTCACCCTTATAACGCCATTCCATTGACTCGCGCTTGCTTTGTGGATCATAATACAAGATCATAGTTTCATTACCAGTCACTAGCAGCTCGATCACAGTCTTTGGATTTTCGCCACAAGGATCCAAAAACTCCGAAGCGCAGCGCACTCTTTCCTGTCTCTGTACCGCTGAAAGAAGTTTCGGTACCCATGTTGCACTCACTTTTTTCATGTGAAGATGTTCATAGATCGCGCGATGAATGGTATTCTAAGAGAGCCCAAGCCTTGCTGCAATTTCTCTAATCTTCAAACGGCGGTCACTCAGAACCTCCTCTTCGATAAGAGCAATCGTTTCGGGAGTGAGCACTTCCACAGGTTGACCGCCGTGGCCAAAGTCTTCGACGGTTTCTCTCCCGAGGCGAAACTCTTTCACCCAATTTTTTACTGTGCTATAGGAGGGGGCAGACTCCTTATACGCGCCATCCAATCGTTCTTTTATTTGGGCAGGGGATAAACCTTCTTTAAACAGAAACTTTATGACACTTCGATACTCAGTTTTCGACATTTTGAAAAAATACGCGACTCTCGTTATTCAAATGCCTGTTAAACTAAGACTAAGCATTTCATGTCGATGCATGTTTCTTATATTAAGTGCACGATAAACGTACTATTTAATGCAACACAACATGTAGCGACATGTCGCGTTGAACTATATCAGGCCAGTTCATTATGGGACCGCCTGGTACATTTACGGTATGAAGATTAACGTCGACCCCTATGTCTTCCCAGTCACTCAATGTTCAAGGTGTTGGAGGTTCGGTCATAGCCTACGTGTCTGCCCCTCTAAAAGGATTGTATGCCCTAAGTGTGGAAAGGGGCATGCTAATTGTGAGATCACAACATTTAGATGTATTAACTGTATCGGGCGTCACATGTCGTTGGATAGATCTTGTCCTATATTTATAAAAGAAAAGCGTCTAAGGAGTTTAATGGCTGAATTCAATTGCTCATATAAAAAGGCCTTACAAATATATATTCCTCCAGAACCTCAACCTGTACAAGTAGAACAAGAAACAACTATATTAAAGACGGCTCAAAGACATCTCAACACAAATACACCTTTATATAATAATATACCTGAACCCATACCTGTGTCTATCTCACAAAACGAAGATGGGGTAATGTCTTACGCGAACGTTACTCGCTCTGTATCGCGCTTACGTTCTGAAATTACTTCTAACACTAAATCAATACCATTATCATCACAATCGGGTGCTATGTAGGTTTCGCAAACTTTACAAGAAAAAACTATAAGTACAAAGAGAAAAAGGAAAAAGAAGCAAAATCAGAATGAAGTGTTTGAAAACGATATATCTACAGAATCAGAAGAAGTAATTAATAATAATGATGATGATATAGAAAGTGAGCTCCAATCAAGAAAAGAGAAAAAAGAGAGAAGAGAGAAGCTTAAATCAACTTTTAATTTTAGGCAGTTACTTTCTAAGTTATATGCTATATTTACAAATTCACAAGAACAACTTAAGAACAAAATGATTCAAGGAATGTCATTAATTATTGAATGGTTAGTACCGATGGTGGGTCAGTGCATTTGGGATTTGCCTTTTAAAAGCTTTTTTTAGTCAATAATGAATAGTAATTACAACATACTAGTCGTTCACTTCAAGAATGCCGTTACCTCCCGCCGCGCCCCCTCGTTCGTCGTCAAGCGTCGCCCTTTTAGTACCGATAGCAACGTCGAAGTGTACTTACGTCCGTTTTTTATGCTCCCGTACGTTTTCTAGTTTGTTACTGTTTTTGCTGTTGTTTTTGTTACTGTTGATTTTTTGTTTTTGTTTCTGTTGATATTCGTTAATTTGTTCTGTTACAATGAGTAAAAGAGGAAAGGTCTTGCATAGTGGCGAACGCAATTTATTATATAAGATAATGACATTCTTTGAACAAGAAAAGGTTGAAAAGCAGTTGATAACGCCTTATGATGTTCACGATGTCGTAGCTATGAAAAGTATTGCCAGATTAAAAAATGAAAACTCACGTGATACTTGTGGCAGCACACTGCTCACACAGCCCGATGCACCGTCGGAAATAGAAATTAAGTTGTTGGAAAATGAAAAGAAGTACCAGGCGCTATTAAAATCATTCGATAACGTTATCAAGAGAACTGCGGCCGCCACTGGTATATCTGAACGTACTTTAAGAAATATAAAGACTGAAGCAAAAAAAATTAAAACGAGCTCACCTGAGCCCAGTACTTCAGGTACACAAGAAATAAAATTGACGTCACCGAGAAAAAAGAAAATAGCCACAAAGAGGTTGGAAATAGATGATTTCATGGTGTGTTCGATTCGAAACATAATTGACCGTTTCTACACTTCCTACGCAGTGGCGAAGCTAGGGCTCCAAACTAGGGCAAGCCCGAGATATGGTTTTGTTGTTTTTAGCAGTTTAATAAAAATACACCAATCTTGAGCTGTCTCCACTCTTTACTTTCACATTCAGTGCTGACAAGGACGTGTTTAACAAAGCACACAGAAAGCATACTACCGCTAGATAGATTGTATGTCATAATATGCAATTGCACACCTTCGGTGGTTTTGAAAAGAGCCGTTTGGGTTTGCTTGAGATATTTACAAACAATACAATACATGAACAAAATAAAAGCATGAACAAAGTACAAACAAACTATGCAAAGTTAAAAAAGGGACGCCTGGCAGATGTGAAACCTCGAAATTATATTTTGTTTAAGTTATATGCATAAAAGAACAGATTACGACAGGAATGAGATAGTTATAATGAGATGATAAAGCTTTGCTATTTTTTTACCATAAAATAATGACTATTTATTATAATTATAATTATTCATTTTCAATTCATTATAAACCGTACAAAATGATATTTTTAAACTCATATATCACTATTAATATAAATATTGAGTTATTAAACCTTTAAATACGCCTAACCTAATTAAACTTTAATACTAGAGTCCTGTACCTATATTTAAAGTATGAAGAAATGTTTATTGAATATTAAATTTCATTTTTAAAGATTTTTACCTTTTCCTTGCCGATTAGCACTTCAACACACTTATATTCATCACAATGAACACTATTATCCTCCCATTTTCACTAAAAATCTTCGAAAAAGCATAAATTTTTAACAAACACAACAAAAACAAACATAAACATTGTAATGTGAAGTGAACTTGCATACGAGGGGCCCGCAACCACTTCGCTAGTCGCTAACGCACTCCTAAACAACTTCATGGCAATGCCAGGCTTGTTGGCTAATAGTAATTGCTATATAAACATTTCGTAGTTATACTTCATTATAGAACATTTTGCCATAGGTTAGAAAGAGAGCGATCGTCTTCTCGAAAGCCCCGTAAAAAGCCCACGCGAGCGAGGGAGACAAGTAATCGCTCTATTAAAACTCACTTTATGACAGCAGCAGTATCGCCACAGAGTACCTTTGTATAAACGTATCGCTAAGCTAGCTTGCTACATATTTATTTATCTATGATCGCTAAGGCAATACGAGGTCATCGGTCGACATGTGTCGAACAGTGGAGTGCGCGGGAAAATTGAAATAATTTGAAACAGTTTACGAGTTATTTTATTAGTTGATATTATTGATTGATTCAGTTTAATAAGGCAAGCTGGGCTTTTCGGCTTTAATGGTAGCTTCGCCACTGTTCCTACGCTGCGCAAGATATTAGCAGAAGCAAAGAAAGACTTCAATTTTCCTGGGCAAAAAGTCACTCTCTGGAAAATTATAAAAACGAATCTTGGATATAAGTTTACAAAATGTAAAAATATAAGACAATATCTTATTCAGAAACCGGAGATAGCAGCATGGAGAGCACGTTACTTGCGGAGATTACGTGAAAATGATGAACAGGGAGTCTATAAAAAACCAGTCATATATTTGGATGAAACGTGGATACACAGCCACTATACCGTTTCAAAATGCTGGCAAAATGCAACTGATGCAAGTGTAAAAAAGAATTTCAATCCCGGACAACGTTGGATTGTGGTCCATGCTGGCAGCGAGAATGGTTTTGTCAAAGGTGCCGAACTCCTTTATAAATGCAAAAGCACTGCAGGGGACTACCATAATGAAATGGACGCAAATAATTTCAAAAAGTATATACAGGAAAAACTCCTACCCAACTTACCTCCCAATAGCGTTCTTGTACTTGACAATGCACCGTATCACAGCCGCCAGATTGACAAACCACCGACTTCAGTGGCACGCAAAGAAGTTATGCAAAAATGGTTGCAGGAACATGTTAAATCCTTTGACCCAAAGATAACGAAGCGAGAATTATACTATATAGTATGTCGTTCGAAGCCTACCAAAAAATATGAAATTAACGAAATTGTCCAAAGTCATGGACACGAAGTCTTACGCCTACCACCGTACCAATGTGATTTGAATCCCATCGAGTACGTGTGGAATCTAGTGAAGCAAAAAGTAGCCGATAAAAATGTAAGCCAGTCTGAAAAAGAAATACAAAAACTCACTCTGGAAGCTATTAATAGTATCTCTGTAGAGGACTGGAAAAAAGAGGTAAACCACGTTGACCGTTTACGGCAACAATATTGGGAAAGCGATAGGTTACAAGATCTCAACGAAAGAGAATTGATTATTTCGGTGGGCGGAGAGACTGATGACAGTGACACAGAATGGAGTGTGACACAGAAACGATTCGAAATTTGCGAAAACGATTGCGATTTCGAAAATCTTTAATTTGATATATTTAAAATGTAAAATAAAACTATAAAAAAAATATTTTATTTTATCGAACACGTTATTATTTCATCATCATCATCATTCAAAAAATATTTTATTTCATCGAACACGTTATTATTTAACTTTATTGAAAATATGAAGACTGGCAACATGGAACTTGGGATCTCTTACAGGAAGGAGCCAAGAATTAAGCGAAATCCTAAAGAAAAGATGCATTAACATTTGCTGCATACAAGAAACTAAATGGAAAGGTTCAAAATCTCGAGACATAGGAAACGATTATCAGCTTATATACCACGGTATAGACAGTAAAAGAAATGGGGTAGCGATAGCCTTGGATAAAAACTTTAAGAGCCGCATAGTAAACATCACCCGGAAAAGCGACCGTCTAATTGCTGCTAAATTGGCACTGTATGATCAACAAATAATTAACATCTTATCAGTATACGCACCACAGACGGGTTGCGCGGAGTCCGAGAAGAAGACTTGGACGATCTAATACATGAAATACCATTAAATGAACGTAAAATAATAGGAGGGGATTTAAATGGCCACGTAGGAGCTAAAAGTAATACATACGGAGCGGTACATGGCGGTTTTGGACTAGGCGAGGCAAATAAACAGGGAGAAGACATTCTAGAATTTGCAGCCAGACACTCTTTAACTCTGATAAACACAAATTTCCAAAAGAAAGAAGAACATCTAATCACGTATAAATGTGCAGGTCTAGTGTCACAAATAGACTACATTATCGCCGACATGGATGCCAAACAAAAGTTCAAGGACTGCAAAGTAATCCCTGGAGAGTCTCTAACATCACAACACCGTATACTCGTAGCCGTTTACTCTCTGTTCAAACCTATAGAAACTTTTGTAGATAGAACACCGCGTACTAAGTGGAAAGATCTGAATAGCTCTAAGGGCGAATTACTGCGAGGTGTAATAACGGAATACCTAGACTCTGATATTGGAGTGAACTACGAAAACGCCGAAGATATGTGGTCTAAGTTTGAAGCGCATTGTAGAGCTAAGGCAGCAGAAATCCTGGAAGTCTCCAAAGGACCACCCAGAAATGAGAAGGATCCTAACTGGTGGAATGACAATGTGAAGAAGACTCTAGCGAATAAGAAAGACCTCTTTAAGAAATGGCAAAGCTCGCAACTAGATGAAGACAAAGACTCATATAAAGAAGCGAAGAAACAGGCAAAGAAATGTGTAGCCATAGAAAGAGCAATTAGCAACCAAGCCTTTTACAATAATTTGGAAAATGCTAAAACTGTAGATGAAGTATTAAAAGTAGCAAAATTTAGAAACAGGACCACTAGGGATATATTAGCTAATTCGCAAAAAGAAGAATGTAAAAAGGAAGCTCTGCTCATTACATCACTCATTATCAAAATCGCTGGATTATAATATATAGGAGCAGCCCAATTGCATTAAGGAAACTAATTTAAATGGTACTAATGTAAAATTTAGATTTTGTCATAGGATTTATATTTATTTCAAAAATCAACCGATTAAAAAAAAAATATAGGATAGGGTGACCAACGAGCACGCAGTCCACCTGATGGTAAATGGTTGCTGCGGTTCATAGACATCTACATCTATCCTCGATTACGAATCAAAATGCAGATGAGTTGTCACCCGTGAGGACTAACATGGAATGCCTCGATTCTTCTCTACACTCACCATACGAAATACAGCAGCATTAAGCTACTATTTGACGCTGGTATTCTGTGAGAGCGTGGTCCTTCCCCGGTCGAGCCGACCCATTCGTACTACAACTATACTACTAATATAACTGCAGCATGGCTCTACCACGTAAAAATGTTTTTGTTAACATAATATATTTTCTGTACACCTTAAAACCCAGCATTATGCAACGATCAAGAGTTCGTTTTTCTTAGCCCATTTAATTAATGCAAGTAGATATTTAAACCTTTTCAGTTTAAATACAAACTATCTATAGTTTCGTTCTTATACGGAATGGTCGAATTAGTGAACTAGAAAGAAAAAGGGACGATTAAAGAACGTGATCAAGATTCAAAAGTCTTAAAGAGAGTACTGTATTACCAACTTGGCGAACCCTGCTTCCCAAATCCAAAGGAGCAAGCTGCATCGTCAGTGCAATGGCATCAGTTACGTACAATCAGCGTGGCCGCTGTTTACTTTTCAGGATATTTTTTTTTATAGAATAAGGTTGTCGAACGAGCACACAGTCCACCTGACCTAATATATATATATATATATATATATATATATATATATATATATATATATATATATATATATATATATATATATATAGAATATTGTTAAACGAACTGCTAAGATCGTAAATTATTAATATAAAATTTAATGTTTTCATGTTATAACATGTACTTTTATATATGTTAGAGTGCGTTTTAGTTTTAATTTTTATTTATTTCGTTCACACATCATAATTATACAATCTAATAACACTGTTTTCTTTCCATTCGGGACATAGTGTGGAAAACCTTTAGAAATTCTGTGTAACATGCTAGATGGATGCGATGACACGGTACCTATGTTGAGCATACCTCTCGGGTTGCTATTGTGCATTAGTGTTTAAACCAAATTAAAATTATTTTATACTATTTGTTCTTTCTCGAAATTCGATGGAATAAAAACTCGTAAACATCCGATACAGCACCACAAATATAAGGCGCTTGTGGTCCATAATTAATTATAAAATAATATTGAAAACGTATGCAATTGTGACACACAACACACACGCGCACGTACGCACGCGCGCGCGTTCTCTCTCTCTCTCTCTCACACACACACACACACCACACACACGTGTATTGTATTTGTGTATAGTTTGTATATGTGTATAGTTGCCGACACGAGTCGTGAGCACAGATAAACTGTGGTGGGAGGTAGGTACACTGTCGGGCAAAATTATTGGGTAACTTTATTATTTCTATTCGTAATTGAATATTTTCGCCGACTTTTATGAAAATGTTTACTCGAACACATCAACTTTTGTCTTGATACAGTAATGTTGCAGATAGTCGTGTCCGTTAGTTAATTATCTACTATAAAGTATTTAACGTATACCTGGTGGTTAGAATTGATTATTTTATTAAGAAGAAGGAAGAGGTGATATGCCTTCCATAAAATCTGGTGTTGCGGCGCGCCGTACAGTAGCTACTGCGACATTAGTCGTCTCAGCAGTCTGTTTATATACGTCTATGATGTTTTTCGCAGTACCTAATTTTTCCATCTAACTAAACACTGAATAGACCATTTGTCGGGATTGTCTATTTAACACCGAATCCTTGCTTCTCTGCATATTTAGAACAAAATCTGAACACTCAAATTATAACAACAAAAATAATTGAAAACAAGAAATAACAAAAACAATTAATAACAAGGAATACACAAACAACAATTAACAACAAGGTAACAAAAACAATTAACGAAAATTAACTAATTAAAAAAGTTGTCACTAAAATTATTGCTCTGAAGTGTACGGAAGCCGAAGCCGTTCGAAACCAATAGACGACGAGAATCGACTGACGAACCAATCACGTTGAACGTCAGCGTGGTCAACGTCGTATCGACCAATAAAAAGTGTGCTCACGACTTATGTCGGCAATTATATGTATATATGAAATGTATTTTTATATGTTTACAAATTAAAGTTGCCACAGAAAATTAGTTATATTTATTTTGTACTATTTTATATTTATTTTATACCTATCTGCATTTTTTGTCAAAATGATTTATTTTTCATTATAAATTTATAATTATTAATTAAATCAAGTTATATATAAGATTACCAATACATAATGTTTATTTCGAGTATCCAGTGCAAAGGAAATGGCCAAATAAATATCTCTTTCTCTCCTTCTTTCTTAAAGTAACGTATGCGCTCAGTCTATTCTAGTAGAGTTCTAAATTTGAAATGAAATAAGATTAATTTACTACAGCAGCTCTTTGAAAGCATCAAAAATAAATCAAATGCCAGACTAAATCGATTGAGAGAACTTTAATAAATCGTATAACTCATCTCAAAAGAATAATTTTTTGAGACGAGTTTTAGTGGTATTACCGTTAACTAACATAAAAACGATTATAGGTGAACACAATAAA
This sequence comes from Parnassius smintheus behrii, assembly GCA_036936625.1. NCBI lineage: Eukaryota > Metazoa > Arthropoda > Insecta > Lepidoptera > Papilionidae > Parnassius > Parnassius smintheus. The sequence goes on from JAUPFT010000006.1 coordinate 31,303,005, forward strand.
GTTGTATATTTTCGTATATTTGTTTCCATATTTCTATTGAGATGCATCCGTGTTTTCCCCGAAATTAAAAAGAAAAAGTTTACATGTTTTTGGTGTATTGTCATTGTCTTCTATATAGCAATGAAGTTTAGTTCTGATGTTATAGTATAAGTCTTAGAGAGCGGAGTTGACGCCGTGTTAGCGATTAATTTCGTTGTTAGAGTTACCATGATCGCTTCCACCAAATGCCTCGTTACGAGTAAACAGAATCCTGTTACTTACAATAAACAGCAGTATGCTGCTATTTCACGCTGGTATTCTCTACGAGTGTCCTCTTTGCCGTTGGAGATGACCCATCCGTGCTGCAGCCATATATTGCAACGTAAATCTACGTTCACTCTAACTCTAACGTACACTGTCATATTATCTTCTCCTTCTTCTTCTTATATATGGTCGCAGTCAACTAGCTTAATCAGCCTTTCAGTTAACAGCCTAGCCTTTTAACTAAACGGCGCCGCTCAACTAGTAACTAGTTGCCTAAATAATATTCAGCCGTAGCGTTTGTTTATTTAACAAACTGGCTGGTTAATATATAGGCTTTTTGTACGACAGGGTGAAGCAGCGCCGTTCAATTAGCGGCTTGATTGATATTCATCCCGTGCGTTTCAGCCTATGCGTCTAATACAACTTTTAATGCCTATTAATTATTCATATAAATATACGCGGCTGGTATATATATAAATATACGCGGCGGTAATATACTAATTGGACGCGACAGCTATTTTTCATTAAACTTTGGGAAACACCATCAAAATTTGTTGTTTGCCGACGCCATATTGACAGTTTGGAGAGTTTCACCGTTAGGTGGCAGAAAGTGGAACTAAATTGAAATGAACAGGCTAGGTATGGAGTGTAGAAGTAAAGAGTACCAACTCCCATAGTAGAACAGCTGAAAAAGTGGCCATCTGTAAGCAGTAAATAACAGTTCAAAAACTATCAAAAACTCTCCACAACAGCGCTAGAGTAGCTACTGGGATTAAATGAACTTAGCAGTTGTCGACGGTTTAAGTATGTTGCTAAACTGCTCAGTAGCTTTAAAATCTAAAATAATTTTATTTAGTAAATATAACTTGGAAACAGTCGTCTATCCCACTAATATTTTTGGTGCGTTCTTTAAAATGTTCCCCACTGGTAACCACACAAGTGGCGCCGCCCTTATTTAAAGGTTTTTATGGACACTTTTTAATAAACAGTCTGTACTCCTTACTTCTACACTCCATAAGGCTAGGCAAGTAATGAGACGTCATCGATCCAAGTCATTTGCCTAGTTGTTTCATCAAATGGCTGAGTATCATTAAGGGCGCTAGCTGAACGGCGCTGTTTAGTAAAGAGGCTCGGCTGTTGATTGAACGACTGCGACATATATAAAAATCGATTGCTGTTCGTTAGTCTCGCTACAACTCGAAAACTGCACGAATGATTTTGATGAATTTTGTGTATATTTTAGTGGGTCCTTGGGCACAGAATAAATAATAGTACTTACTACGCACAGAAGTTGCAGTCCTTTGATATTGACTGCTTGCCGACGTTTAATAGCCTACATAATTATTATTAATTAGATAAATCTCACAGAATACCAGCGTGAAATAGTAGCTTAATGCTGCTGTACTTCGTATGGTGAGTGTAGAGAACCGTATACCCTTTTTACTGGAAACGAGGCATTCCATCTTAGTCCTCAAGGGTGACAACGCATCTGCATTTTGATACGTAATCGAGGATAGATGTAGATGTCTATGGGCCACGGCAACCACTTACCATCAGGTGGACTGTGTGCTCGTTTGTCACCCTATCCTATAAAAAAAAAAGCTGAGTCACCTCCGTTTGCCTAAATTAAATTAAGATTAAATAATTAGTTTATATGTAAACATGTTTTTAAAAGTGGCAATAAAATTATATATATTTATTATTTATTTAAATCGCCCACGCAAGCTAAATAAAATTTTATTGCTGTGCGCTAGTGTCTTGTCCCTAGTCTTTGCCCCTTCCTGCGTCACGACCTTTGAGGGACTTTCCGTGGTTACTAAGGGCTGTCAATAAAGAGTAAAATAATACATTGCGAAATGTTAATTAAGTTACTTATATGAAGTACCTATTCTGACTATGATTGACTGACCATATATTTGCACCTACGTGAGTTCTGCGATGCCCAACGCATGCAACTTGCAAGGTCATTCGTCGGGAATTGCGATGCTTGGCTCGGATGAAATAGGTAAGATAGTGTAAACAACAAATAAACCTGAAATACGATTCCTAAAAGAAAAGTGATCGTATTATACTTAGTAAAAAAATCTTGTTAGTAAACAAAGTTTTAATTACAGTATTTTATGTTATTATAACTCAAAATATTTTAATTACAAAAGACAAATGTAAGTAGATACTTAGATAATGAAGTAAATTCATTCTTCAACTAAGTATTGTAATAAAGGTATTACTTCTGTAGATGAATTATTACTTAATCCTTTTTTGCTATAAAGTACCTAACCTATCTAACAAAAAAATATGAAATAAAATAACTTTCATAACTTCCTACTAAAATCTTTTGGTAACTTAAAGAATGATATATATCTGAAACCTTTTGTTAGTAATTTATCATCGATTCACGCCACAATTATAGTAGGAAGAACGTATTTCCATTATAATTTATCAAATAGGTAATACACATAATATATATATATATATATATATATATATATATATATATATATATATATATATATATATATATATATATATATATATATATATCTATAAATTTGTTATTACATTAAAACTTTTTCAACTATTTTATCAAACAAATAAATATACTGAGCACTAAACAACAATTTCTACAAGTATTTACAAAAAACTATTGATGTACACAACACACAAACAACTTTTTCAATCGCCTACAATGCGCCATCCCCGACTGCGTATGAAGCCCGGGGCACCTCGCGATTGTAGGTAATTATTTCACGCAGGTAGCAAGAGTAACAGAGGCCTGCTTTTGAAAAACTCAATTGGATCCGGTGGCGCTGTTGTCAAGATCCAGAAATTACCCGCAAGGCGAATCGCTACTTATCTACTAAAATCTTAGACCGATACGACTTAGGGACTTTACCTTCAAGAAAAGAGCCTATTCCTTTTTAAAAGGCCGGCAACGCAACTGCAATTCCCCTGGTGTTCAATCACTTACCATCAGGTGAGCCGTATGCTCATTTGCCCCCACTCTTATAAAAAAACTTACACGCAATATATTTTAATGTATTTACGTTCAAAGTGATGTTCCGAGGATAGCCGTATTCAAATTTTGCCACCTACCTTAACAAAACAATACATACTAACAGTAGTATTTATATTTATATATATATATATATATATATATATATATATATATATATATATATATATATATATATATATACTAATTCTGTATAAATACTATTCAATACATAATAAGTTAATAACAGTAATAATCATAAGCTTTAGGGCAAAGCTAGGCACAGCGGGAGAGGCACAGGTAGTCAGTCGGGTAAAATTGAAAACTAATTAATTAAATATAGACATTTTGCATCTTGGACAAAAAAATAAAGTAAGATTGTACTAAAGTCGCTGTTCGTGTTTTAAGTTTGAAAATATTTTCTGTGAAATTAAATATCTTTTTTTTTTTTGACGTACGTAATTGAATTTTATTTGTATTCGCATATTAAAAATCAAAGATTCCAACTAAGCTAGGCAGCCTACATGATTTTTCAGTTATTATTTGTGTTCTGCGTAAATAAAGTTAGTATTTAAAGCAAAGTTACAGCCTATATACGTCCTACAGCTGGGCACAGGCCTCCCTTCATTTCTGAGAGGGTTTTAGGGCAAGGAAGTGTCCGCCGCGCTGCCCCAATGCGTGTTGGCGAACTTCAGATGTCTTCGAAATATTTTTTCTTCTTATTCCTCATACATGCAGGTTTACAGCAAGCGTTAACCATCTGAGCTACCACGGCTTAAATGTAACGATATTATGTTGTATAGCCTATAATAACAAACATAAGGTACTCTTACGTCATCAATTGCCCAACCAACTTTATCTTCTGGTAACAAAGTTAAGTCAATCGAAAAGAAGTCAAAAGTAATTTCCTTGCTAACATACTGACCTTCTGAAATATTCCGAGCAGTCTAGTAGTTGTGTTCCCAGCTGCCGTCATCGCCTCCCTAGTTCGACCCACTGAAGGTAACTTTGTGGTTACAACACGATGCGCGCCGATCGTTCCCAGTGTGTATACGTTGGACTCGCCTGCAATAATACATGCTAGTAAAGGACAAGCATAATAGGAAGGACGTATTTGTTTTACACAGACTTCTAAATTAGGTACCAATTAAAAGCGTACAGCACTGGATTATCACCATTCACCATCATCTATATTTAGTAATTTTTATTCGTTACCCTGTCTCATTCTATTAATGTCACAAAAAGTAAGAGTTTTTTTCTTGGGGAAATATTCGCCTCGAAGGTGCAAGGGTGTATTTTGTCGGACTTGCACCGATCAGAGTCCTTTGTTGTTCAATCATCGTCGCACATTGGCGGGTAAGGGTGTGGGGGGTTATAAAGACTAATTCATAAAATATATCCGTAGCCCCCAGAGCGCCAGCCGTCTCTTGGCGACTTATCGTCGTGTCGTTGTAAATGGTTTGGTTACACAAGGGCTTGACAAATCAAAGATGTTATAGGTAAGTTATAACTAAAGTGACCATTTATATTTTTCCTCAGAGCGGGACACCTTTAAAATTATTATAGCTTTAACACTGTTGACTGTCTTCTTGGTCTAACGGTTGTAAACGCAATTGCTGATCATGTGGTCCCGGGTTCAAAACCCGAGTCGGGCCAAGAATCATTTATTGGGTTTTTCTTTTTTTGTCACAAAATTCTCAGTAGCAGCCCGGAATATTTATTTCGAACTTATTAAAGTTGGAGGAGTTTCACCACCGTGCCTCCGGAAGCCGTTACCAAAACTCAATCTGGAACCCTTTATTATAGTTTTAAAAGTAAAACACATAGTTGTTTGAATCTTCTGATGATCAAAAGTGAGAATGAGAACTTAGAATCTTATAAAATCTGGCTGCTGTGTGTCTGAAAGTGTAGGTTTTCAGAATAATCACGTAACTAGTCAGGCCATGCTGGCAAACATGGTACGCGCGGTGTCATAATGATGGTACGGGTGACAGAGTTTGCATGATGCTACGCTTTTATTTATTTGTCAAAGCGTGACATTTTACATATTTTGGGGACAACGGGACACAAACCTTTAAATCGGGACCGTCCCGCCTAAACTGTGACGTATGGTCACGTTAGTTATAACTATCGGTGAAGTCCGGAACTTTTTTTATGTATCTATTGTCATTAAATTACATAATTACAGTTTTCATTTATCTTTTCTTTACTTTTGTTATTAAATTTTGAAGTAGTTAAGTCGTGTCGTATATATTGTTAATAAAATTAACTGACTGTATTTCGAGCAAAATGTATATAGATTATAAACAAACTCGTTCGTCTTTAGAAACTTGTTATACAAAGTAAACATCGTCGTGTATTGATAAAAATACTCAATACCTCAAACCCTTATCATTTTTGAATTTGACACTGGTAAATACTTATTAGATCCCATCCTATTGAGATAATAATATATCAACGACACTATTTTCAACCGACACAAAGACAGAAATACATATTAAGCATTTTTTGGTAATCATTACTTAAGCTAAAACTATTTAACTCCTACATACTAATTTTTGAAGGTACGAGTATAGTGCAAATGGGATGGTTACCAGCGATCGTAGGCCATAACATAATCCGGTATATGCATTCTCTAAACAACACCCAACCCACCGGGCGAAACAGTGTGATGGATTTTCTTAGGCCTCGGCCACACAAATCGAGATAACGGGAATATTTGCGTTATCGCGATGTTTATGGCCACATATTCGTGAATACTTCGTCACTTCGTGCGAAGTCACACGTTCATCGCTTCGCTGTTGGCTAACTCCCGCATATCAAAGCGTTTTATCGCGATGAACTTAGCTTGTGCGGCCACCGGCCACACTTCATGCAGCCCTAGGGTTGCCAGATTGGCTGGACTTGGCTGGATTGTCCAGCTATTTCACACGTTGTCCAGTGTCCCGGTTTTAGGCAAAATGTCCAGCTAAAATGAAGCTGAAAATTAAAAACCACCAGTATTAGTGGTTTTTCCACCGAGTTGGCAACACTGGCTCCGCTGCGGTCTCTCGCTATCTATGCCCGGGACTTTCCCGTCCATCCGACCCGCCCATCACCCACCTCCCGCGTCCCGTCCTTCTCGTCCGCTATCATCAATTCATCTCACTCATTTCATCGAGAATCCTGACAGTTGGTCGTGTCGTGCGTTAATGTGCTAGAGTATAACTTCAAATAGTTATTGTTCTGATGTTGATTGAGTGCGTTCGTTTTTGTTTTAGCAACTAAAAATTTGTTTTACGACAAATCCGTTGCACTTGCAAAGTAAGTAATTTAAATTTTAGTTATTATTAATGTTATTGACGACTTATTGTGCATTTTTAATTACTTACAGGTCTATAATAAATAATTAATAAATATATAAATAAATAAATATCATTTTATTGCCACTTTTAAAAAAACATGTTTACATATAAACTAATTATTTAATCCTAATACAATTTAGGCAAACGGAGGTGAATCAGCTTTCTATAATAGTTTGATACCTATATTTTATGACATAAATATATTAAATATTTGTCTAATGTAAACATTTTACTTTTTTAGGAAACAGTATGTCCGACGATAAGGCCGACGAGAAATCTGAGCCTGGCCCTGCTAAGAAAAGAAGATTGACTACCTACTCACACCATTGGGAGAAAAACCCGGAGTTTTCAAAACGGTTACAAAAAAAAGACAATTTCACTGCTTATTGCAAAGTATGCCAAAGCGATATTATAATAAAATTTGAGGGAAGTCGTTCTTTAGAAAAACATAAAGCCACGAAAAAACATGCAAAACTTCAGTCATCTTTAAAAATTGCAGGTAATCTTCAGAATTTTTTAGTAACGAAAGATAGCAACGAAGAAACTGAAATCGCAAAAGCAGACTTGGTCGTTGTGTTTCATAATGTGCAACACGGACTTAGTTACAATAGTTTAGACTGTTTGACAAAATTGGCCCCATCAATGTATTGCGATAGCAAAATTGCCGCCAAATTGTCATGACGACGCACAAAAGCAGCCGCAATAGCTCGAAATGTATTAGCTCCGTACGCTCAGGAACAGTTGGTTTCTGATTTAAAGGCATGCGACTATTTTTCAGTAAGCAGTGACGCTTCAAATATAGGAAGCATTAAAACTTATCCATATGCTGTACAATTTTTCAATCCTGAGATAGGCATTTCAAAAAAATTACTTGACTTTTATGAAGATCCCTACGAGTCTTCAAAAGATATATTTAATAAAATTAAGTCGATAACTGAAGAAAACGAGCTGAAAATGCAGCAATTATCAGCATACAGTGCAGATAACGCATCAGTGAATTATGGAAAACATAATTCGGTTTACCAAAAACTTTATGATATCAATAATCATATAATAAAAGCTAATTGCAATTGTCATGTCATAAACAATTGCGTTAAATACGCCCTAAAGGCTTTATCCGTGGACATTGAAAGCATAATAATTAAGACTTTTAATGAATTCAGTTCCTCTAGCACAAAAACTGAAAAACTAAAAGAATGTTTTCAATTTGCAAGTGTCGAATATAAAAACCTTCTCCGACACGTGCCAACTAGATGGTTATCTCTCTTGCCTGCAATGGACGGATTGGTTTACTGTCGGCCTGCAGCAAAAATGTATTTTTTGACAAAAGGAGAAGATTATTGCAGGAAAGAAATATGGGAATTCGTTTCCAAAGGATTGACCTTAGCTGATTTGACTGATATCAATAGCATTGAATTTCGTGAAGGAATTTCAGAGGCCTATTTATATTTCATTCACAATATCATGCCTGAATTTAATTTAACAATTACAGCCTTGGAAAATGATTCGTGCACTATTACGGAAGTTGACGATATAATGCGAAAGCCACCTAAAGAATCGATTGAAAGATAAATTTTATGGCAGCAAAAACAAAGAAACCCTTAAAAAAATGAACGATCGTGATAGAGCCCAATTTACAAGCGAAACCGAACAGTTTCTGAAAAAATCAATACAATATTTAGAAGAGAGATATGATTTTGCAGAGAATTCGATTTTTAAAAAACTTTCTATTTTGACGCTAAACAAACCAAAAAATGACGATTTGTTCAGTTGGGAAGATCTTTCTGAATTGCCAGAAATATTGAATATTTCTCAAGATATTAACAGCGACGGCTTATACATGGATTACTGTTGTCTTCGCCAAATATATGAACATGACAAATGATAAATTATGGGCTCATATTTTCAAAAATTGTAACGAAGATTTGACAAATTCAAAAAACTGATTTGTTTTGTTCTGTCCATACCAACAACCAATGCTTATTGCCAAATTCTTTAGCCTTTTGAACAATTTGTACACTAAAGATAGAAATCGCATGTCAAAATGTCAAAAATCAAAATTTGAGTTAATAATTCGGTTGAACTTTGACGAAAATTGTACTAAATTTAAATAACAGGAAATGCTAAATATATGTGGCAGAAAAAGTGATTTCATATTAATTTTGTTTGATTAAGGTTCCTCTGTTTTGTATTAGTAAGAAAATTGTATGATAATGTTGATTTATGTATGTGGCAAAAAAGTTATTTCATATTAATTTTGTTTGATAAAGATTCCTCTGTTTTGTAATAATAAGAAATTTTTATAGTCATGCTGATTTTTTTTTGTCCAGCCAAAAATCCTAATGTCCAGATATTTTATAATATTGTTCAGAAATTTTGATTTCTCAATCTGGCAAACCTATGCAGCCCACAGACATCGCGCGTAGCGGACGAGTAGAATAAAGTTAGGCCACGTCAATGATGTACAAAATTATAGATACGTTGTCCACACTCTAAAATGGCAACATGAAATGAAGCCAATTGGCCACATCGCGCTTAGTCATGCACCAACCAGTCGCGCGACGCTACGTTTGTTTTTAATTTATTATATCGTGATTCGTGTGTGTAAACATGTGCAAAACATAAAGAAAACATGCCGTCGTGTGTTTTCAGACGATGTACAAATTATACCCCAAAAGTTAGACAAAAATGTGTCATTTCATGCGTAAGTTCACAAAACTACCTATTTTCATTTCATTTTATTCGACGACGCCGTCTAATGGCGGCCGGCGCATGCAGTTAGTAGGTAGTCAAGCAACAGGCATCCCGCCGTACGGTGTCATATTTTCTTTCTCTTTCTTCACGCGTATAAGCAGTTCTAGTATTTTCGCCGTTTTTAAGCGCCGCGATGTTCGTTCATGACGTGTCTATATATAAAACGTCATTGGGCCACGTGCTTTCGACAGTGAAAATTTTTTGAAGTAATGAGAAGATAAATAATTTGATGTCCTATATCTGTCCCCTGTTGTCAAAAACCTAGTAAAATAATTATTTGATGTCATATAATGTAAAGCAACCGCGGCGTCAATTTTTTGCTTAGCGTGTGTTTATCGCGATAAACTATAGATATCTTTACAACACGCGTGGCCAGGAGGCACCTTCGCCGTAAGCCGAAGGTGAAGTTTTATGGCCGGAATTCTATCGCGATATAGATAATAGGTATGTGGCCTAGGCATTACACCGGGCCGCTACAAAGTTATGTTTCTTTTACTCCAAATTAGAATTCTAAATTGTGATTTAATTCAAAAGGCATGATATTCCGATAACGTTATCTATAAAAATGCATTAAATCTATAGTATAATGAAGATGTGACTTCATCAACTATGGTTAGAAATAAATTTTGAATAATTTAAGAAATAAATTTGAATAATTAATTTCTAATCATAGTCGATTTAGTTTCCGTTTATAGAGATTAGTTAACATTTAATTTTACATAGTGTATTGTAAAATACAATACTGTTTGCGTAAATTTTCTCATAACTATAAATATACACATTAGGAGATTAATATTATATCAGAGACGAACGACGAAGGACATCTTTACTTACTAGTCGACCATAAAACGGCCAGAATTAGAATGCGACCTTCTCGCCCAAACCACAGAATAAATAATAGTAAATACCCAAACTCCGCTACAGGTATTTCGTGCGCGTTAATAAAATATAACATGTAACATCGAACGTCTGCATGTGTTACGTTTTTGTATTGTTATTGTAGGGGAAAAAATATATATCTTTTTATTTGTGTTGTAAAATTTTACTATCTGTCTGTATTCCTGTCCGATTTTATCTTCGGAATGGTTGAAACCAGTGCGTTGACACTGCACGAACAAATAGAGAGCAATGCCGGGAGTAACCTAGGCTATATTTTATCCGGAAAAAAATGAAGAACTATTTTTGATAGTAAGCTATTATTTGAGAAAAAAAATTGTCTCGTTCGGTTTCCTGCTGGTTCTTCCGAGGACAGACGTTTTTTTGCGAACCAGTGGTAAATGCAAAAAAGGGACTTTCAATAAGTATTGTTTATAATCTATATTGAATAAAAAGTTTCTGTTTCTTTTTGTTTTTATTACATTAACTTAAGTAATAATTATTAACTTTTTAATTATATAATGTATACATAATATACAGAATGGGTCCCCCATATACGCAATAAATGAAACCACAAGTAATACTAGTCCGTAGAAGTGTAGAAAAATTAAATATTAAATTAAAACCCGTAAAATAAAAAAGTGAAATTTTCAAACAAAATAAATATTAAAATAAATTCAGTAAAAGTGAACACTCTGTTTAGACAACGTACAATACGGCCGACGTATCTTGGCGAGTCTGAATATAGGCTCTGCGAAGTTTAGCGCATGAACACTCGTGAAGAAAACTGTTATTGTCATTTTTTTATATATACCAATGTACAAATAAAATTTCCCTAATACAGTGACCAAAAATATCAAAACACTTTGGAGACATTATAAATTAAAGATTCAATTTTGATACCTCACCTTTCGATAGGGGCAGATTTTATCACAAACACATACAATATTATTTACATTTAATACTTTTTATTTATTTACACTTATTATTATTTAATCACTGTCGCTGAGGGGGGAAATTCCTAACATAAAGTCGTCGGCCCCTTGTGTACCATGTGAGGTACTTGGCATAGGTTCATCTTCGTAATCGTCGCTCTCACTTTCAGACTCACTTTCTGAATCTGAAGCTGTATTAATGATGAATAATTGATCCGTCATTTCGTCAATAATATGGTCGCTCTTCCTATAGTCATGTTCGACCTCTTGCACTTTTCTGCATAAAGCACTCCATTCATTCTGACCCATTAAATTTACTTTTTCTTGTATGAGCTCCATTGTCCGGGTTACGTTCCAGTCGACGTTCTTAGCGGCTACGTGCCCTTTAATGGCAGCCCACACCATCTCGATGGGGTTTAAATCGGGATGATATGGGGGTAAACGAAGGACATCGTGGTTGTTTTGTTTAAACATTTCATCTATTACGTATTTTTTATTCACGTCTTTGTTTTTTTTTATTAGATCGTAAAGTTGTGGTTTACGCATGTCCTTTTCATATGGTATACCCTTTTCTAATAACCACGATTCCATTTTTGCCTTCTTGTCATTAGATGTAGGGGCAGGATCCATTAATTTGTTGTGGTACGGAGCATTATCGATAACCACCACCGAGTTAGGGCTCAAATTTGGAATCAGTTGGGTCCGTAACCATTTCTCATAATTTTTGAAATTCATGTCATCATGATAGTCTCCGGTTTTGCTGCCAGATTTGAACATTAGTAGCGCGTTCGGAACAAACCCTGCTTCTGACCCAGCGTGTACCATCACTATCCGCTGACCTTTTGATATCGGGCGCTTTAGTCCTTGAGCGGAACCATCTGACCACGCCTTACCTTTTGTATGTGATGAGTGGGCATACGACTCGTCAGTGAATACAATTGGTCGCCCTTCGTCCCTGTATTTTTTCATTGCCTTCAAGTACGAGATCCTTTTCAGGCGAATGTCGGTCTTCTCTATAAGAACCATTCTATTGGTTTCGGTCTTTCGCCACTTGAAACCCAAGTTTTTGATAATTGTCTTTAAGCTCGTTTTACCACCTTGAAAATTTATATCCCGTTTGAGTTTCGCTAGTAATTTGTTTATCGTCGGCATTTCTTTTTCAGTTTTGTGGAAGTTGTGTATGCATCTTTTTACTACTCCCTGGTCAAAATTATCCATATCAGTAATAGGTTTTGATCTAGACCTTTTTTTACCAGGCGTGCGGAATACTGAAAGTAAGCCCGAAATATTGCCTTCAGTTGCGATCCGCTGTACTGTGCGTTGGGACACACCAGTTGCGTTAGCAACTCTTAAATAAACTTTATCGACATCTTTTACGCCTTCTTCTTTTTCTTTTTTCATATATTGCGTTAAATCGTAAATAATTTTTCTCGCCTGGCGATTTAACACACTGTTATGTTTTGGTGGCATGTTTGGCGAATAATATAAGTGCTAACTGACACTTGCAAATAAAACAAATAAAACAAACAAAACAAACTTAACACTATTAATAAAAACAAACAACAATAACAACGAAAACTTTTGTAACCGACTGTGCTCAAGACAGAGATAGCGACACGAACACGACACCAATGCTAACGTGTGACTGAGAAATATTACCGTGTACCGAGCATTGCCGAATAAGCACGAAGCTTTACGAAGTAACCAGAAAGGGATGTCCAACACGCGTGCCTGAGGGTGTTGTTTAATCGATTTTTATTCAAATCGATTAAAATTAAGACATAAAAATATATTTATTTGCAATTTATAAGGAGGTTCTAAATTTTCTCAAATAGTCGTTACTCAAGAAGACGTTAATAGATAATTGATATTTAAGTACATTATGTCTTTCAGCTGAGAAAATAATATGTTTTTAGTTTTTTTTTTTATTTAAGTCGAAATCTTGTTTATTATCAACAAAATTCACTATATTTGTAAATCTATTTCGTTTAATATCTTATATAAACAAAAATCAATAACTTCTAAATAAAACTAATCGATTGCGATATTTTATGACTAAAGGGTCGATTGTGTTTACTTATGGTCAATCTCTAGCCTAGACCACCGCCCCCCGTACGTCGCCTCATGCCACCATTTTGTTCCTTAAAAAAGCTATTGCGCAACCTTCTGCGCGAAGGTCGGACTCGCCAAGATACGTCGGCCGTATTGTACCTTGACCCATTGGAAGAGTGACAACGTTGCACGCGGGTGGCACGCCGACAAGACACCGCTGTCGATATGTCGCAATACCAATAGTTTGCACTGCGTGGCAACGTCGCTTTTTAATGTTCAAGGATTTATTCAAGTTCATTGAATCATTGACTTAGTGACCCAATTCTATAGTGTTCAAATTTGCTTAAAATTAAAACTCTACTTTTTGACCTAATTACTGGACCGATTACGTTCATTTTTTGTATATCGTCAGCAAAGGCGATAACAAGTATATGGTTTCATTTATTGCATATATGTGGGACCCATTCTGTATATCTTACAACCCTCATACTCATACCATTAAAGAAGTAATTTATTGGTTTGAGTTAAAACCGCGTAAAGTGTAAATACGGTGTAATATCCACTACTCGTATCGTCTGTGGGTGTCGTAAGAGGCGACAGACGGAAACTGAACCTGGGGGTGGGCAGCAGCACCTTCCTGATTTTAAGTCAAACTACTAAAAAATTGCACTTGCCAACCCGCATGTCAAGGTTTAGCAGTGGACTTTAAGGGCTGTAATGGATGTGTATACCTTTATCTTATAATGCTAGCTTAGTGCTCGTTCAGCGCTAGACTTACATTCCGCGATTTATACAAGGGTGAAATATTTTCGTAACACTTTTCTTTTTTTATAGAAAATTGATATTATTTGCTTACGATACTTCTCGCAAAAGAAGTATCGTAAGCAAATAATATCAATCCACTTACACGTGTGCTTGAACTTTGTATCACGCGATAAACACTTAATTTATTTTGGGCTTTCCTTTAAAGTAAAATTCAGTTTAATATACTCTTTCGTTTTCTGAATTAAAATTATGTGTGTTAAAATCTCAAATTAACGAATAATTTAAATAAAACTGTTAAATTTAATACTTAGCAATTTTTCACTGACTGACTAGTACATGAACTACCATAATATGTCTAATGGGTTTAATTTCAACAATAGTTTTTTTTTTCTCTAATAAATCATAAAGATATTTAGAATTTAAAAAGATACGATCACATGTTACATAAAACAAATTGGTTAACTCTCAATCAAAATCAAACCATTTCAAACAAGATAATAACATATACATCAATGGAACACATAAACAAGCAATTAATTAAGAGACTAAATTAAGTTTTTATAAGTAAGTATATAAATAAACTTAATATTTATAGTTGTACACTTCGTTGAGTAAATATAACATCGTTTTAGGACTCGCTCAAATAATATTAGCACACAAAATATTCCTTATCTGTTATTTTTCCTTTTTTTGACAATCTTCTGTTGACTTTAATAAAAGACGCCATAGTATACATAAATACCTACTCTGTTAAATACCGTGGTTGCGCACTATTTTTTTCTTTTCGTTAGTAAGTGTTCATGTTTTAAGGTCCTTACTAATATTTTACTGCATATGTAATAACAAAACAGTGACCATACAGGTACAATTAGGTATGTATTTTAGTTCAGTCAATCTTCTTCACTTGAGAAACTTTATTTCAAACAAGTTGAGCCCAAGTTCGTCGATAAAGGTCCCATATACATTTTCACCTAGGTAAGTCAATGTTAATAACTACATTTAGTATCAACATTACCATATTTATTTAGTTATTCAACATCATATACTATTGTAATGAATGTAGTATCAACATTACCATATTTATTTAGTTATTCAACATCATATACACTGTAATGGATATAGGCATATCGAGTGACATATCGAGTGACGTGCAGTTTCGTGGTCACTTGGAAGGGAAGGCCAAATTGGCCTCTAAAAAGCTTGGCGTGCTCAGCAGAGCGGGACAGTATTTCATGCCGGCACACCGCCTGCAACTTTACAAGGCGCAGGTTCGGCCGCACATGGAATACTGTTCCCATCTCTGGGCTGGGGCTCCCCAGTACCAGCTCCTTCCACTTGACCGCATCCAGCGCAGAGCGGCTCGAATCGTCGACGACCGAGTGCTTTCCGATCGGCTCGATTCACTGGCGTTGCGAAGAGATGTTGCATCTCTTTGCGTATTTTATCGCATCTATCACGGGGAGTGCTCTGAGGAATTGTTCGGATTAATCCCAGCCGCCAAATTTCGTGAACGCTCGACACGGCAAACGTCCCAATACCATCCACACCATCTGGATGCTTGGCGGTCCACCACTGTACGTTTCACAAGGAGTTTTCTTCCACGTACAACCTCTCTGTGGAATAGTTTATCATCGGCGATTTTTCCGGACCGATACGACCTGGGGACCTTCAAGAAAAGAGCTTACTCCTTTCTAAAGGGCCGGCAACGCACCCGCAATTCTCCTGGTGTTGCGGTTGATCATGGGCGGCGGTAGTCACTTAACATCAGGTGAGCCGCATGCTCGTTTGCCCCCTCTTCTATAAAAAAAAAAAAAAAAAAAAAAAAAAAGGCGGACTTAATGCCTGAGGCATTTTCTACCAGTCTACCACAGAGTTGTGCAGTGATAAAAGAGGAAGGTGTAAAAAGAAGTACAGAAAGTTTATATACAAGCGTATAACTGAACACATGTAAAGATAATGCACCTACGTACACATAAAAATAATATACATTTATGCTTATATATATATCATGCAATCATGCCACGTTTTCCGACAATCTAGCTAAGATCTAACAATTACGTATTACGTAAGATAACATCATCAGTAGGGCCCGGATTAATATGTATATATAATATCAAAATATGTACATTTAATATGGACTTAAAATCCTAAAATATGGAAAAAATATGTGTAATAAAAGATAACGACATTGTACATTAAAACGATTTCCTATTAAGAAAAAACAAAAAAAATACGATTTTACTTAGCTTAGGTTCATTATTATTTAAATTACAGTATATAATTACGTGTTTCCTTAAATTTTCTGTTTGGACGAAATAATGCTTTATTCTAGCTGAATGATTTTTCATCATAGGATGTGATTGGAGCTTATTTAAATTTGCATAATTCTGCAAGTGAGTAGGGCACATCTATGGTGCCTTCTAATGTTCCACACAGCATGCTGTTGATTTTCTTTAGGATCCTTTCCTAAAGAAAATCAACAGCATGCTGTGTGGAAATCCTTTGTTTTTTTTTCAGTACATAGAGTAATTTTTGCCTCGCTACTTCAGCAACGGGACCTTCTGATTCTAAAAATATTTTCGATAGTCATCAAATTATCATTTAGAGAAGTGGAAGAATTTTCGAGTGCCTTTATATGGTATGATAAAAAGCAATAATTAGTGTTTATGTACATAAAGCAAATAGTTACGTAGGGTAATCTTGGAGAAGTTCTTTTGAGATTGAAATATCAGCAGCTTTATTCTCCAATTCAAAGATAATCATTTTGATTTCAGTGTAATACTGGGCATAGTATTCATTTGCTCTCAGCTAAGTTCCCCAGCGGTTCAGCACTGGCTCTAGCGGTAAAGAAATGTCGGGATACCAACTCTTTAAATTTTAAGATCCTGCTTGCTGCTTTCAAAAACTTTTTCTTTACGTTTCATACTAAACTGTCAGCCTTTTTAAACTGAGACCTTATTCATTCAGCAAATCTATTCATACCATGAGCCAAGCACTTCATATGAATAATTTTTGGATACAAAACTTGTAGGGAATCTACAGCTTTTACCATACAAGGAGCAGCATCACTAAGTAGCAAGACAACTTGGTCATGTTTAACTCCATAAGGCCACAAAACTCTCATTGCATCATTAAAAAGCTTTACTGACGTTTGGTGGTTGCATTAAAGAAGTTCTTCACACGCCAATAAAAAGGATTTGCTGGCATTTTCGTCATCTAAAACTAATTTTTAGTCATTTCACATACCTTCTCATCAACCTAACATAAAATAATGAAGATATGGATAAATTTATTTAATTTCTTGTGGAATATGGATTTATACTTGAAATATGGAAAAATATGGAAAATAGAAATTGCATTTTCTTGATCAAAATATCATAATATATGTAGAAAACATATTCAAGAACAAAAACCATTTCAATTAAAAATATGGATTTACATATTAATCCGGGCCCTAATCATCAGTATGAGCGCAACGCAAGTAGTGTTTGCACTCAGACGATCTCACCAATCATATGCAAATTAACGTTTTTTCAATGGGACTGGCGTGAGTAAGAGAGACGAGGCAACTACGAAACCTATATCCAAATTCTAAAGGCAATAATTACTTGACACCTTGAAGAAAAGGTTGTAATCCCACGACAGGCGATGCCGCAGACAAGTAGTGACCAAAAAATAAATAATATAGAAAATAGAAGCGATTACTTATTTGGCTTGAAATCACAGTAAGACATCGTAATATTCAATATTTAAAGTATTGTAAGTTGAACTAAAACACGATGGTCGCATACCATTGAATAAAACTATTTATACGGAATCTATCGCGGTTAATAAAATTATTTTTATTTTTTATTCCCGACGTTCCGGGCGCTTTAAAGCACCCACGGTCACCAGGGGGAAGGGGGGGGGGGATTGAGATGTTTGAAGTCTCAATATCACAGTTAGCCCGGCTTCCTTCAGTTTTTGATTTAACGTAACATCCTTGGTAGGAATCGGTGTTTTATAATTTTTTGCGAGGGTTTGTGGTTTAGCAAATCTGATATAATGACGATCTTGAACATGTTTACAGACTCATATCCTTTTACTCAAAATAAAAAATTTATTAAATTTTAATCCTTGGTCTCTTTATTAAATATGATGTGCACCCGTGTTTTAGTGCACAATATAATAATAGTAAAGTAAAATAAAGTAGCCTATATGCGTCCCACTGCTGGGCACACGCCTCTCCTCATTTCTGAGAGGGTTTTAGGGCAAGGAAAAGTCCGCCGCGCTGTCCCAATGCGTGTTGGCGAACTTCTCATGTCTCCGAAATATTTTTTTTCTTATTCCTCGACATGCAGGTTTGCTCACGATGTTTTCCTTCACCGCCGAGCACGTGGTAAATCAGCACTTAAAATTGCAATTAACAATTTCATTGGTGCCGGCGGGGATCGAACCCGGGTTACTCGCGTTCTGCTATATTTACAGCGAGCGTTAACCATCTGAGCTACCACGGCTCTATATAATAATATAATACTTTATTAATTTTATTTTGTAGATATGGAATTCTGACGTCAAGTTTACATAATATATGACTAAGAATAGCACATTATTTAACTTTATTGATTTTCTTTGTAGTTTTACCGTAGTACTATTATTCATTATCTTGTTTTACGTATTGTGATCACATGTTTACGTTTCATTGTAGTCGACACTTATTATGTTAAATTTTCATCGTACTTGAACCAGAAAGATATTGAGTTCAAAAAACAAAAGTTAAGAATATTTCTTAGTCCCGTTTTATTAATTATTAAAATATTTTGAATTATTCATTCGATACAAGTAATCATACGTAATTTCAAAACGAAATAATTAAATATTGTAATTATTTTATATGCCTAAGCAAACATTAATTTAAGAAGGTTAGTGCCAGTTATAGAATTGTTGAATACCTACATTTCTCACAGAATGACACAGAAACAGGACAGAGGTAGTTTTCATAGATTGGTATACACATAGAAAACCAATAACGAAATTAATCATCTTTATGAAAAATTATTTCTTACATTCATTACAGTGACATAAATAATAAATCAACATAAAAAAATTACAACCCATCGGAAATATTCACACAGTAAGAGCATACATCCAGTAAAGTTACAAAGAGATATCGCTAAGAATGGAGCTCATTTTGATCATTTAAGTACTGTAAACTTCGATCAATTATATACTGATCGAAGACTAAATAAACTTGTCAAAAACAATAAATAATATTTGAACGGTACATATTCGTGTGTTTCATTCGACTTGTTCCTGTCCTTTCGTATAGGTAATAATGTTGTTATTCTACTTACTAACAAAGCTTACTTATATTTTTAGCAGACTTTAAAGAAAAAAGTCGATTATTGGCACATGGACTATTTAAGTAGAGGTCCTCTCCCCCCAGCCACTAATAATCCACCCCTTTAGTTACACCGTGTATACACTGTACAATATTACCAATATGTTAATAATGTTAAACAAAATACGTTGTACGAAACAACTAAATTACAGCGACACATTTATAAATAATGTTAAAATTTAAGAAAACTTTAAAAACACGCATTGATCATGAGCTGTGACGATTCTAGAGAGAATGACTTGATTGATCAAAGTCATAAAATAAAGATAAAATTAATTTATTTTATTCTGGTGACCAACAAACTTATTTTACAAACCCCAAATCAATGAAAATTGACTATTTGATTATTGAAATATTAGCTTTAACAGATTTGATTTTTCAACACGTAGAAGAATTAGGGTTCCAACGATTGATGGACCATATTGTTCCAAATTATGTTCTAAAAAACAGGAAATATTTTAAGGACCTTGTTTGCAGTGAATATTACGATAGTGTCATCAAAAAAAAATGTTATAAGATTTTGAGAAAGTTTCTTTCACATCAAATATCTGGTCAGAATCTTCATCAGGAGTTTCATTGTTATCCTTAACATGTCATGGTATTACTGAAAATTTTCAACGAAAAAGTATCGCTTTGAAAGCGGAAGTTCTTGACGAACGTCACATGGGTGATTATATTTCGGAAACATTACAAAGTATGTAAGAAAAATAGGGAATTCTGAAATAAAATGTGCACTGTATGGTAAGTGATGGGGGTTCTAATACGAAGCGCTCCTGTTATTTATCCGAAATACATAATAACGACTGTATAGCACGTCATTTGTATTTGGTAGTTAAAGAAGCTAAAGAAATTGATACAATCTCCGTGCTACTTAAAAAACGTAAAAAAATTGCAGGACATTTCAACCCTTCCACAACGGCAAGGCAAGAATTAGAAAAAATTCAAGTTCGACTCCTTCAAAAAGTTTTGCAAGACTCAATTGATTTAATTATAAAGATATTTTAATTAAAATTTTATAAAAACTTCCATAATAAATATATAAATATAATCATTATTTTTATAAGCTCATCACAAATATTTGTCATTGCTCTCATGTAGATAGTTGATTTAGTACCTTTGATTTATGCATTGGTATGGTAACTCACTACGATAAATGTTTCCAATATAAAGGTGCCAAATATTTAATTTTAAGCAATAAAAAATAATCTCAATGGAATTTAATAGTTTTTCATTGCAACCTGATCACCTACATTTAGAATTTTATCTATGTATTGAAAATTAATAAGGTAAACTATCCATAAAAGATCCGGCAAGTAACGGATACGGATCTTTCTTCTCCCTCGGATATCCGCATATAGGTACGGATACGGATATCCGGCACGTCACTAATAGATACACGCAAAGCTAAGGCAAAAACGCTTTTGCTTGTTAAAAAAACGTTCCTACTTACTTTATAAATGCGCCGCGGAAATTATTTCAAGAATTCTCTCAACGTGAGTGACCTTATATTAAGATTAAGAATAATAAACAACAACGTGTTGTGATCACACTTAAAAAATCTTGTCTCTCTCAATTCATAATAAGGTATTTTCGACGTTACAAATCGAATATATACAACCTTTATCGCAAGGTTACTTTGTTTCAAAGTCACGCTTAGACGAACCTGTTTATTCAAGCCTACAAATAAAAGAAACAATATACATGAATCGAAGAACATCGTAAGTCAGAATGCACTATTTTGAGATTTTATAACCACTTGTTCAGTAAAGAAAGACAGTAATTTTTTATATTGTTTATATTTTCTAAAATATTATTATTTGTGTAATTTCTATATAATAAGTGTATAATGAAAAAGTGTGTAATACAGAGCAACGTATAAAAAATTTGCATCATTTTCCTGTTAATGTAAAAAATTGGTGTGAAATAATACTGAGAAGTGTTATGGTGGCCACACATGGTCAGTTAAACTGATCATTCCAACTGATCAGTTCAAACTAAAACTGTCGATATTTTTTAAAATATCGGATTTTCGATACATCCATAAATAAACTTATATGTTATATGTAAAACTCCGATATTAATATATTTATAATGATCGATATATCTAAAATCCACTAAATAAATCATAATGTAATGTGATGTAATGTAAATCAAAAGTAATGTAAATCATCATGCCTTTCTCTTTCGCACGTGATGTCGGCTGAGATAGCATGGATTTGAACCCCGCCCACCACTTAGTTCGTGCCATCGCATCGACTAGGGCCACCTTAAGGTTGGTCTTTGAATACCAGGGTGAACATATGCAGCAATTTTGATGACGTATCTTCGCTGACATACTACCAATAGATACTAATGGTTTTGTTCAAGGTTTTCATTTTCAACATTCAAAGAAAATTACATATAAAAAATTACATAAAATTAAAATAAATTACTGAAATGTTTATACCTAACTATGATCCAATTGAAGAAAGCTGTGAGTCTTCCGATTACAAACAAATTCGATTATGTTGGCTTCCTAATATTTTCTGAATATAGTAATAACAGAAAAATATCGATTTATTTTTTATGATATATTTATATTATAATCATTAAAGCAATCACATTCCCATTTTCTATTTTAAACATTGATCCTAATTTTTTTCTATAACTGTTTACTTTTTATTTATAATTTTGAATACTTTCAATTAAAATTCTAAATGAATATGTACCTACCTACGAATATTTCTGTTGTTTAAATAGTGTGATTTATACTGTGACTTAAAAAGTTATTTTAAGACGTGACTTTAAACACATAGCCACTAGTAGAGGACACTTGCAGTTGCAAAACACCTCTTTCCATATTAATTTGAATATTTATCTTACTATACAACAACATTTATGGTGGTAAAACTTGTACGTGTGTAAATAAAATAGCAACATTGTAAAGCAGGATCTTCATTTGCTCCGTGAACCGTGAAACAACGCCAACACGAACATGGATTACGCGCCTTCATTCGCTCTTGTACTATCCACACCCGTCTCTTAGACAAAGACAGGAATTGATATTAAGTATTGAGAGTGTTCATGTTGAACCCACTTCATGAGATGCTTAAACCAACGATCATAGAAATAAAATGCAAATAAACGAGACATAGGTACCAATAAGCGCTTATATATAGCGTAATTTTGCAATATACGGCAACATTTTCAGAGAAAGTTCAGAAAGAGTAATATAGAGGAATGTTGAAAAATTAATTTAAAAAATATCAGATATTCCGTCTTTTTTGTCTTTTAAAATAAATTCGGAATGCGTGGTAATGCATTATTTTAAATAAATGTCATCATAAATATCTAACGCCTACTACTTTACTACGCACGCATGTGCACATTCGTTAGGGTCGATCGGTCGTCAAAAACGTTGTGAAATGTGAAATGTGAATTGACACCGTGCAATACACAGAGTAGCGCGCGTACGCGTAGTTGTTGCCCATAAATCATTCCATTTGGGCTAATTTGAAAAAAATATAGAAGGTTTATTTACTAGTATGTACTTTCAAAAACTGCATTACAGTATGTAATTATTTATATATTTCAACTTAAGTATGAAATTTGGCTACTTTTTGAAATATAACCAACTACATATTTTTTGTCCTATCAGAATTATTTAAAAAAAATGTTTATTGTTTTACTTTTAGTTTTTAACTTTATTGAAAGGTAGGTAATTTATCAGATTTTTAAATTTCACACCCAGCAGCGCACTTTTAAAGACTAAAATTGGATTTTTAACAAAAAAAACCTGATGACTAGCCAATAAATCGGTCACTTGGACAACCATAGGTTTTAATTTTTAACAGCTAAAATAAAGGCTTAAGTTTAAATTAAACAGTCTAGTTGTGTAGTTCTACGTTAAATATTATCCTAGAGCACTGAATTATCAGTACTGCATTGACTGTCCTCAAATTATTTTTAGTTAAAATGTCTCTTGGACAATTACCGTCTAAAAAACATAGAAGTTTTAATAAAAGCATTAAATTATACGTATAATATAATAAAACATAACTGGATATTTTTCTTAACACTATTATACGGGCTCCAGACTCCTGTGTGATACACGGCGTGAATTCACGCCGTAATTTTGCCGCGAACTCGTCGCGAAAAACACATCCCTCCACATTCGCAGCCGTTCACAGTCTTCACAGTTTAGTTCGCGCGCTCGTCGAGAATGGACGCTGAACTATGCACTGCTATCGCCGTGACGCTATGCGCTTTGGCTCACGACAATTACGTGTAGTATATAAAAGATAAAAAACCGTATTTGTAGTTTTTTTTACAATTATCGCTTTGTTCTAGAAAAGCATCGATCACGTCAAAGGCAATTCAAATGGGCTTGTAAATTTTGTCGCTGCTTGCTACAGACTTCCATTCAGAATCCTTCACCTTTTTCTTATAATTTATATAACTGAACATTAGATTTTCTTTTTTTTTTTCAATCAGTCACTTCAACGCTTTTTGTGGTAGAGCCATGCTGCAGTTATATTAGTAGTATAGTTGTAGCACGAATGGGTCGGCTCGACCGAGGAAGGACCACGCTCTCACAGAATACCAGCGTAAAATAGTAGCTTAATGCTGCTGTGTTTCGTATGGTGAGTGTAGAGAACCGGAGAACCATTTTACTGGAAACGAGGCATTCCATTCTAGTCCTCACGGGTGACAACGCATCTGCATTTTGATTCGTAATCGAGGATAGATGTAGATGTCTATAGAATACAGCATCCACATATCATCGGTGGACTTTGTGCTCGTTTGTCACCCTATCCTATAAAATAAAATAATATTCATTATTTCCTTTATTCGTATCCAAGCGTCATGTACTTTCATTTTACTTTTATGATCTTTATTTTAGCATCCCATAAAATGGGTTCGGCATGATAATACTCGATCAACAAGAGTTCCTGCTCGTTCGTCCAACTGACGCTCATTCTGACGCACCGTCCTCCGTAAAAAATACAAATAAGCACAACCTCACAGCAACGAGTCTCGCGCGTTACTGTTTTCACGCGCGAGTGTGGATGCGCTTGCGTTCACGGGAGGTTCACGCGTCGTAAACCCTTTGAAGCGGTCACAAAATACCGACACTGAACGGGGAACATGGCTTGAAAAGGCGCGAAGCCCGTGAACGGGCGCGAAAGCCATCCACATTCGCGGTTCACGCCTTTCACGGGTGTTCACGGCGTGAATGTGGAGGGCGCTTTAAAAATATTTTATAAAATAAGTATTAAGTTTTTTTCCGTTTCTGCCTAAAACATGAAGATTTTGTTAATCCTGATTCTGGGGACAAGACAGTTGTCTAAGAGACATAAATAATTGTCCAAGAGACATTTTATGGTTGTATGACCGAATACTTTACATTTATAGAAAAAGAAAAGGATAATTAAAGATATTGATGGTAATTAAAAGTATTTATTTAAGATTTACTACTCAACACAAGTAGTTTAGCCTTGTATGTTGCATTAGTATGTATCTTGCCAGACACATTACTCTACCATCGACAGTGGGTTTCACTACAAAATATAATAATATATTTTGTAAAAAAATATAATAATATATTTTGTAAAAAAATATAATAATATACAATAAAGTATGAACATTTAACTTCTGGGTTTTCCAATTTAAATGACCTGTAAATGTTGATCATCGAATCGAGCAAAAACCGTTTCTGAGCTTTTTAGTACCCCTACCAATAGTTTCATTTTTACCTGCGGTATTTCTAAAAACATCATCTCTATTGAAAAAATCTTTAATTTTTTAATCAAATTATTATCCTTTTGGTAGTCTTTTGTACGAATCCTTATATATATTGCCTTCTAATCCCAATGACTCTTTTATGATAATCTTCCTTCTGTTTCCTAGTTCCCGAAATATATTTTTGACAAACGTCTTTTCTTTGTTATTGTGAACTCTTTGATATCGTTCTTTGATCGCATTACATAATACTGTGTAATTATTTTGTCCATCAGATGTGCAATTTGTTTTTATCGCTCGTTCTTTGTTTGTCTGTTTAGATTTTGTTTTATTTCTTTGAACTCGTTTCTTATATTTTTCGTATTTTTTCCTTAACTTTTCTTATTTTAATCGTTTATTCTCTCTATATAGTTTTGTTCTGTTTCGGCGTACCTTCTTTCTGCCTCTAGTCATACTTTTTGCAGGGCTACTCAGTGGAATGGGATCAAATAAAGGCTGATTAATTGGTTGCTGGAGAAGTATGGACGGTGAACTTGGAGGTGTATTGTTCAACAATTCCTGTATTGCTTTTGTACGTTTTCTTTGTTCTTGCTTTCTCAGTTTCCAAATGATCCTGCAGTTGATTTCTTCTTGTGGCGTAAGATCTGTTAATAGTTTTTATTTTTATGGTAACTCTCTCGATTTTTTTCTTTTCCTTTCATCATATTTTTCCGGGTTTTGTTTTAGTCTCTCTCTATAACGTTTGGATTTTTCTTTTGATGTCATTCCCATTTGTAACGTTCTAAAATAAAAATATTTTATATTAATTTAAATGTTTAAATATATATTAACCTATAAAAATAAAATTAATTTATTTTGTCACTTCTTTATATATATCTTCATTAATTCATTTTGTTATACTGTCATACAGGGAATCCTAGTACGGATACCAGTCTCTCACAAATTAATTGTAACATATTAATATTAAGTTGTATGTTTATATTTATTACTAAATTTGTGAGAGGAAAGTATAAACTTATTATTATTTTATGCAAGTATTGTTACTTAATTCTTAATAAATCGGAAATCATTTGAAATGAATCCCCTGGACAACCAAATATGTCTCTTGGACAACCATTTCAGTTGTCCAAGTGACGGTGGTCCAAGAGACACATTTTAAGCTTAGGGACTTTAATTGGAAAATTATTGAATTATTATCCTGATTCTTAAGTTTACCATTGAACTAATAATATGAACTAACTTTTTTTTATAAAATCTGTAATGAAATATCTAGATACTTACAGTTTTGACGCGGTGGTTCAGTGGACTCCCAATTAACACACGCAACTTGTCTTGTTGTTTGCGGCCGACTGACTTGAACATACTTCCAATAAAAAACACAAAAAACCCTAATGCGCGTTAGCCACAAATCTTAAAAAAATTTGGCGAGTATTGCAAGATTTCCTCAACATTTTCGTTATTTCTTAGACCTACAGAAATTTTGCAATATACGGCAAAATTCGGAAGGAGTAATATAGAGGAATGGTGAAAAATTAATTAAAAAAATATCAAATATTCCGTCCTTTTTGTCTTTTAAAATAAATTCGGAATGCGTGGTAATGCATTATTTTAACTAAATGTCATCATAAATATCTAACACCTACTATTTTACTACGCACGCATGTGCACATTCGTTAGGGTTGATCGGTCGTCAAAAACGTTGTGAAATGTGAATTGACACCGTGCAATACACAGAGTAGCGCGCGTACGCGTAGTTGTTGCCCATAGAGCATTCCATTTGGGCTAATTTGAAAAAAATATAAAAGGTTTATTTACTAGTATGTACTTTCAAAAACTGCATTACAGTAAATAACTATTTATATATTTCAACTTAAGTATGAAATTTGGCTACTTTTTGAAATATAACCCTGTATATACTACATCATATTTATGGTTTTTTTCTTCTTATTAACTCGGTAATTTAGTTACACTAACCACAGTAGACGATCGCGTAAAATTGTCTTACGCAGCCAATTAGTTATTAATTAAGGGTATTCGATTTTATAAAAATCAAAATCGGACTAAGCAAATATGGTTTACACGGGATTATAATGATTTCCGGGTTGATTACGATTACAATTTCTTATCTTGTTAGCCGGTAACGTTTTATAAACATAAAACTAGACGTGGGTCGTTACGTCATTTTCAAGAAACGCAACGAATCCAGTGACTTGATCGGCGTCACCTGTTTCAAAACTAGTGATTTTTGTAACTGGCTATTTTTATTCGGCTACTGTAATTGTTTGCATAAATATCACCACCAACTATACAGTTACACACGAAACGAAAATAAATTTAATCACAATCTGTGTTTGTAGCTATACAGTAACTGTATACTGTTAAATCAATAAATTAACTTCCCTTCATAATTTATTTAGGTTTAGGACTGACTGCATTAAATGTATTTATGATTGATTTGTGTTTACTATGAAACTAAGATTTTCATAAAATTATTAATGCAGGCATAATTACATGTCAATTTGATTGTATATACAATGATTATTGATATTTACAGTTTATTTACACTGTACAATTAATTTGTTTGTTTGTTTGGATATTTAAACACAGTTTTTAAGTTTTATAATATTATAAACATTTAAATTTTTTATACACATTTTTTAGTTTTATTTAAATTTTATGAAACGAGTTCATGACACCGTCAAAAATGTTTTAAAAATTATTTTAGTTAAATTCAATGGGACTCTCGCTTCCCGGAATCGGAAACTGTTCAAATTATTTACAAACAGAGATCACTCCATTTTATTGTCTATATCTATAGTCTTACGTATGAAACTTAAACGTACAATAATACTGTTACGTACCCTGTTTTGTTTATTGTTGTATGCCACATGTGCGCTCGACCGACCGTCGACTCTCGCAACAATCACAGTTAACAGTAATAAGTAACGCATTTACAAAAATCACTACTTGTAATATGACTCGAAACTAGTGATTCGGTTACATGCCGCGTAGCCAGATACTGTATCTAGTGACGTGAAATAACGCCCACGTCTACATAAAACACAAAGTACCATTTTTCACACGATTCATAACAGGCCTTCTCTCAATTCTGAGAGTTTATAGTTTTAGGACAAGGAAGAGTCCGGCGCAACACCCTAATGCGCGTTAGCCACAAATCTTAAAAAAAATCGGCAAGCATTGCATGATTTCCTCAACATTTTCGTTATTTCTTAGACCTACAGGTCTTCTCAGGACGCAACGTATTCTTATACAATTATTGTTATCGTTGGGGATCGAACTTAAGTTCGTTCGCGTACTATGAAATTTTAAAATAAACGCTTATTTAATATTTACTACGATTATATACAAGTTTAATAAATATATTTAGTATTTTTATACAAAAAAACAACTTTTTTCACTTAACATCAGGTGAGCCGCATGCTCGTTTGCCCCCTCTTCTATAAAAAAAAACTAAATACTATATGTATATATTTAATAAAGTTTTTCTTTCTTCCAAAACTACAATACTGCACTGAATAATGTATAAGTACCCGGATCTATGTAAATAACTAAAACCTAATTGGAACCCGTCTCAAGTAAGTAAGTACTCTATTAATAACAGCTTATAAGCATTCCTCAGTCGATTTCATTCCAGCTATATTCGGTACCGGATCGCTCGTATAATTGTTATTATTAATTTTTTTTTCAAAGACAAAATTAGACAATTAATAATTTTAAACCCTTTTTATTATAGTTAAAACGTTGACACTAAACACATACCAGGTAACTACATCTAAAACAGCATGATTAATTTTACTAATTTCTAAATTTAAAGACCATGTACCTACTTGGGTATAGGTACTTGTAGTTGTTGTAGTCTTCGCTTTGAATTTCACAACATAAACATTCGAGATAACGTCATGTTATCTCGAAAGTACTTTTAACTATAGAAAAGCACATGTGCATGCGTCATTCCGTAAAATATACCTTTAAACGGATCTATCTACAGTTTGAAATAACAAGTTTTCTTAGGTAGGCCATATAACTGTATTGGAAGAACGAATAAACAAACCACGGAGCAGTACAAGCTGAAGTCTCGCAGCATAACATCGTGCAGTGACGTACTAGCTACTAGCTGTTAAGTATTAACCCGGAGGTTTGTGTAGTGACAGTGTGTTTATTTTCTACATTGCCTACGTCATCTTTAATCCAAAATGCAATCTTTCATTTCCTCATTCATTACGAATCTTTAATAGACAAGAGGAGTCTCTTTAGTGAATTTTAATATCCAGTATTATAATCGAAGATGCTGAAAGTATGTTGGGATTGCATCGCTGGGTATGATTTAATAATTTGTTTAAATTTAAAAACTCAACAGTGTAACATTAAAATTTATTTAAAAAAATTATGGATGCCATTTACTAAAATTCCTAGACGTCATTAAAAATGTCAATGTCAAAGTCAAACAAGTTTAAGTTTCATTTCGTGTTTCATAGACGTTGGTATAAACGTACCTATATTATGGATTTTCATACTTAATAAAAAAAGTTGTAATATTATTTTTAAATGAAATCACGTAAAAATTATATTCAAAAAGGTTGATATTACGTAAAAAGTAAATATGTTATGAAGCAAGCTTCATAACATGGTTATGTAGCGTATTCACTTTTTAGGTTAGAATTGAATGTGTTGTGTATACAATTATAAATAAACAAATACAAAACTGAAGGACTTGTAGTGGATTGCAATGAATGATGATAAAACAGTAAATTAATCAATAATGTTAAAATTACAAGTTCTTTAATGTTTTCAATTCTATAATTTCCAAGGAATTGTTCAATTATTATTGATTTTAAGTCTTCATTTATCGTCTTTCTTTCATTTACATCTTTATGAATGATAAATGAGTCTTTTTTTTCGTTGTAGATCGCGCGTAGAAAATGAGGATGTGTACATCACTCAACTGAACGGTAATACTCAAAGAGCTCCGCCTTGGCCAATATCCCAGTTAAGCAACGAAAAAATGTTTATCTTGCCAAAGAGATTGAATGCAGGTGATCAAATTAATGTTGCTGGCAACATGATGAATGACCCAAAAATGTAAGTAAATTTTGTCACAACACAAAAAGTATAGTATTATGAAACAATAAAGTTTAACTGAAAAGTTTTAGATGCAACAAATAGGTAGGTATAAAATTCATTTAATTATTCATGCAAATAATGATGGCAGGGCATCCAACCAAAAACTAAACAAGGATTTTATATTACAGTTTATTCTTATTTAACATTACATCGTATAATTCAAATAATATATATAATTACTGGGAATAAAATCATGTATAAATATTACTCAAATTTAAACCTATACTCTACAAAAACTATCTCGAAATATGTTCTCATTGGTTACCAAACAAAGTCTCTGTTAAGACTAAAATGATCAAAAATCAATCGGGAGGGCAATATTGATCACATTTTACTTTAACATTTTCAGATTGACAGTAAGTTTAATGACTGGGAATATGACACCAGACTACCAAAATATTGCGTGCCAACTGGAAGCCACATTTCCATCCAATCCTTATAATCCTAATCAATTGTCATTAAAAATTATTGAAAATGGATATAATGAAGAAGTAACTGGAGACTATCAAAGTTTTCTTGCAACTGAATTATTTACAGGTAATATTATTATCATGTCTGTTTGTAAAAAGCACCATGTTTCTCATCAGTCTTTTCTTTCCTGTACCCAATGCAATACTAATGTGTACAAAGTAGCAAATATATCTTCAGAAATTTAAGATGAGACAGTCTCTTTTAGTGAATACTACGCAAATTGCATTTAATTATGCAAGATTTTTCATGTATAACCACAAAACATAATCTTGAGAAATCTTTGTCCATCAAATTTTCAGTTGGTTACATTGTCGGCATATACATCCATGCATCACACATTCTACACTACTTGTGCCAGACATAATGCTTACTAGATCAGATTAAAGGTAGACTAGGTCTAAGATATTGGGATATTCATAATACTACCTGATTTAAAAACGTATGATGTGTGTTTTATATAAATATTGGCTCAAGCTTTAATCTGAAATTAAGCTGGAATTTTATCGTACTATTTCTAGTATAAAATGGTCTTTGGCTTCATTTTGATGTTTTGTTATATTATTAAAAAATGTATCCCAATGTCTTTCATATATT
This sequence comes from Parnassius smintheus behrii, assembly GCA_036936625.1. Classification (NCBI taxonomy): domain Eukaryota; kingdom Metazoa; phylum Arthropoda; class Insecta; order Lepidoptera; family Papilionidae; genus Parnassius; species Parnassius smintheus. The sequence continues at coordinate 31,334,274 of JAUPFT010000006.1, forward strand.
AATATTATTTATTTTTATTACTTCTTTAGGTTACAAATGTTACCATAAAGCAGCTAGCCTATACATAATTGTTCGAGGTGTGAATGTTTTGTCAATGTGCAATTAATGTTTATTAAATACCTCCATATTACAAGAGAAAATCCTAGTATGGAGGTATCATTTTTATTAAAAAAATAATAATGCTAAAGGAGTTTTGTGTACAGACTCCTTTTCGGCCTATTACAATAAAATATCTTTAATTTGTGCTGTCAGCCTATGTATTTGTAACAGTATTCATTAAGCATTACTGTTTTACCTGATTTAGCTCTAAAGCAGCAGTAAACGGACTACTGTGTTCCAGTTTGGGTAAAGAACATCCAGTTAAATAAAAGTTTACGTTACCATCAAGTTACATAAACTTTTATGTACTTAGAAACACAAAGCAATTAAATAAAATCTCTTTTTCAGATCTGAGCTTCAATTTTGGCTTCTCTATAAGAGTTAATGGAAACTATCAAAGTGGCCATATACTAGACATTTTTGTTGGAGAATCATTTTTGGAACAAGTGACATTAAAACATAATATTGATGACATAAGATTTCTAACATTGAGTGGTGATATTGCTAAAGTTCATAAACTGGATTTTCAGTTTGCTTGAAAAACCAGTGCACACAAAAACATACACACACAAAATAGTATTATCAGTTTACTTATGTAAACAGAATTAAGTGTTATTTACAACTCTTACTTGTTGCCATCCATTTTTTATTTCATTATATATAAGTTAGGTTTTGCATTTATTCTTATAATAAAATTTTAGAATCTTTTCTTTACATAATTACAAACATCCAATATTATGTTTTCAATAAAATTGTTATTTATTTTCATAAGTTTAGCCCTAAGATTACACAATCCCACCATATCAGAAATATAATATTATTTTATTATGTGCTTTGTAGCATTCCTAGGGAAAGCCTTTGTGCAGCAGTGGATTTACGATGGGCTGTAATTATGATTCTTTTTTTTATTAAAAAAGATTATATTCCAGGGGTAGTCCCATATAAATACATACATTATTTGAAGAAAATATTCCTCCCCTAAAAGTGGAAAAAATAAGGAATAGTTGTAATGTAACTATTTATACAAAATTCGAGCTGGTGCTTTTCTAGTCCACTCGAAAGGGTCAAAAAATTAGACTTAATAAAAATTTAAAGCTGCTATATATTTTTTTAGCTATATATTTTATAAAAAATCTTAATATATATAAAATACGTGTCACGTTGTTTGTCCGCGATGGACTCCTAAACTACTTAACCGATTTGAATCAAATTTGCACAATGTGGGCAGTTTGACCCAACTTGAGAGATAGTATAGTACTTTTGGCCATGAGTGACCCACAATTTTTTTTGCGAATTTATGGAATTTTAATAGGACATGACATGGGTCGTCGAAAAGGGCAGAACAACGTCTGAATGGCAAACTAGTATGTATATATTTTCACAATAACCTTTGAAGTCAAGGTTTAAATGTCTTAGCACTGACTTTTGATCTTCTCTTATATTAGGAATAGAGTTTACACGCCATTGTTTCGACTTGCGTTATTTATGCATTTATTTATTCATTTGATTCCTTCAGACATTAATGTGCACCTTTGTGCACATTAATGTCTGAAGGAATTCTCTCCCAGTCAACCATTAGGCTAAGTATAGATGAGTAATTGTTTTTCTTTCATTAAGTCCGGAATAATAATAATTAGAATGATATTTAGAATAGTTGTATGACAAAGTTTGATATGTTGATGCAAAAGTTTCACCAATATTATAATAATTAGAATCGTTGGCATCTATGGGTTTTAGTTATTAAGTTCGCAGCTGTTGTTGTTGTATTACATTTAGCTTAAACAAACACTAATTAATTATTATTTTATAAAGTATTGTGACTAAAACTTACTATTTAAAAGTTAATATATGTGAATTATGTTATTAACATAGCACCTTGTTTCTTTTATTTATCTTGAGCCTTTTTAATCAACTTTTAGGAAATCAAAAAAAAGTTTTAAAAGTGACGTGTAAGAACAAATAATTAGAAATATTCTAATAACACATTTGGAATATTTACTATAATAGATAATGATCAAAGTCTTCGTATCCAGTGTGTGTAACAGTTTAACCTTGTATAATAAAACTGTTTAATCAATATGAAGCATCTGTGACCTTCAAGTGTATGTCACTTGAAGGCCATCAGATGCTATTAATCCTATTTTATTCCATTCCTCTAAAGTGTTATAAACGAAATCACCACATGTTCAAAGTTTTTATAATTCATTTAAAAATTAAAACCAAATAGCATAACAGTTGCAGATAGTTCTGCCACTCAAGATTGTCTAGTAAAGTATTGTGTGGTAAGTACATAGGTACCTAAAAAAGTTAAATTCTAGACTTTATAAGGAGATAATATTTCTATCACAGATCCAGTCCCTTTTTAACCGGTATTGGAGAATGTTATAAAAACAGGGATGCAAGCATCAGCGTTCTTAATAAAAATAAGTATAATTCCGTCTCCAGGTCATTCAAGAGTTATTGCAAAGCAAAGTCAGAGCACATCATAATTAGCGAGAAACTACTTCGCCTTGCTTCGGGAATCCGAGCTGTTAAAATTTAGAATCATCAGGCAGGCAAGGGATGAGAGGAAGGGAGGGGGGAATGTCTCCTAACCCCGACACCACTCCTATCACCATTCTTGAGAAAAATCAAAAAGAAAATCCCATAGACCTAACCTACCCGTGCCTTCGATGTCTCGCCAAAGCTGTCCAATGGAACTTCTGTCAGCCATCTCTTCATTCTTTACACAGGGAGGACGACTCAATGTCTCATGCCGCAATGGAGAAAGCTGATCTTATATACATCTTTAGGCTCTCTTTTTGCGTCCAACTAGATGACAGAGAGAATATCCACCGTCAAATACAGCGTGTGAGTGCAAACAGGACGGTGAGTTTCTGCAAATCTTAGTTCCTCTTTCTGGAAGCCAACAAGTGGAGTAGGCCTGATAGAATCCCGCTTTTTGTACTAAAGACATATATAATGTCCTCCAGCGTCGGCACCAATAGTTACGAATCTTATCCGGTACTCCTACTTCTCTTCCTAGTTCCAAGAACCTTTGTGCATTCCTATAAGTAACTAATATGGAGCTTAGCGCGCGTTCAGATTTTCAAATTTTATGGTGACGTAGACAACTCATAACGTCGGTTGTACTAAACGTTACATACTTTGCACATTTTTGTTTTTGGTGGTATTTTACTTTTTCTCGATTTGTTTGATATTAATTCCGTCTATCCATTCTGTTACAGTCTTTAAAAGTTCGCGCAGCTGAACGTAGCCCTCCCCCATAGGTTGCCTCATAGGGGGGAATTTGACATAATTGCAACACTTGGCATGCACAGGCTGGCATTCGCAGTTGTTTTATTATTTTAAGTTATTATCAGGAAAGTACTGCTACCCTTCTTCTGTTTCCGCTCCTCGAGCCGACAGAGCCTCTTAGACATCCACGGGATGATAGATATAGATAGATAGATAGAAGGGGTAGTAGATAATCTACTACCTAAATTACTGTTATTTAAAATAAATGTTTTTACTGATTGTGTTTTTACAATTTGCTTAATATTGCGTCAATTTTTAAAATCTGAAAAAATCATCATAGGTACTACATCTTTGAACAAGTGGCGGTATTTTTACCCGACGGCCGTCTTCTACGCGGTAACTACATGCCACAGTATGCACTTACTAACAGACTATAGGCAATAAAAGAGAGCTGGAATAAAGTGACTCACCAACAGTTGTATAGCGTACGTAGGTCTCCTGGTTGTCCATCATGGCGTCGACTGCTTGCTTCTCGCAGTACAAGGCGGTGATGATCGCAATGCTTGGTTGTCGAGACGAATGCAGTGTAGGCATTTGTTTAACCACCTACGTATTGTAAATATTATATGTAATATTACTACCACTTCGTAGACTTAAATTACATGCGTACACACTTATTTTTAATGATACTGTGTGAAAAACGAAGATAATCTAAATAGAATTCTAATCATAGTGGAGTGGAGACAGGAATTTTATTTACCCAAAAACTCATTAAATGTATTAGCCACACTTCTATTTTAACATGAACAATATTAAAATAACTGATAAGTAGATGGGCTTAAATCCAAAATCTGTTGTGATTGTGAGCAATTTTTCATAGATTACCACGAGATGAAATTTGGCATTCAAATTATTCAATTATAGTTTTTACATGTGGTAGACATATGTTGCAGCTATATCATGGTTGTAGCACGTATGGGTCTGTTCGACCGGGGAAGGACTACGCTCTCATAGAATTACAAGCACAAAGTTGCAGCTCCATGCTGCTGTGTTTCACGTATGGTGAGTGTAGAGGATCAGAGACCCTTTTTATTGGATACAGGGGTAACAACGCATCTGTATTTTGATTCTTCATCGAGGATAGATGTTGATGTCTTTTTGCCACAGCATCCACTTACTGTCAAGAGGGCTGTGTCTCGTTAGTTACTCTTAAACCATAAAAAGATATTCGGACGGTGTTTCGTCCATAAAAACCTATTCCTGTTTTCTATTAGTGACTGATAATGACATTAAAACAAATATATTACGATATAATTGATATCTGCTGCCATTTTCCTGTGTCGCTTTTTTCCATAAATTAATATTTTAAAAACTAGGAACCCTTTCAAATTTCTAAAATTGCCCAGTTAGGGCGTATCATCACACTACTCGGGTTAACGCCGATCAGCTGTTGCGCCGGCTATTCACAAGCGATCGGGCAATCTTCGAAAGGCCGTCGCGACGTCTACTCACTTGCATTTGACAGACTGTTGTGTATACTCAACATTTCAAATAGGAAACAAAATCGTTATATACTTGAAAATATATAAGCCAAAATAAAATAATATCCTCTCATTTTGCTAAAGAGCAAAGTTTACCTGAGTATCAATACTATGCTGACGTATGTAAAGGCCGTCCGACATAGATCTCGTTAAGCCCTTTTCTTCTAACGCCTCTAAGGCATCTTTTACTTCTGCCTTTGACCATTTTCCAACCCTGAAATAATTCAATTAAATTTAATCTTAACATTTTAATAAGCAAACTGATGAATGTTACGAATTTTAAATTTAATGTTTAATTTACTATTAATTAAATAAAGGAAAAAATTGACACATGTATTGTGGGTCCTACATTTTGGTCCTAGGTAAGAATATTTGTGAATCAATTGTTGTATTGTCCTTGTTCATCTTAGACCTACCTGTTGAGGGCATTCAGTCATTTTGAATAAACCAATAAGATAATAATAGTCGTTAAGCGTTGTTTCCCTGCTCTGTAAGAGCGATTTTTTGAAAATGCATGTCTTCTATCGTATTTTGGAAAGGCCTTTTTCAGCACTTCAGCAACAAACTAAGGGTTAATGATAACGACAATGATAACTCGGCAAAATAGGAACTCGGCGCGGCGCAGCGATTCAGTGCATTGTACATCTACTCACCATGCCGAACATACAGGTTGGTGAGCGTAAAAGTTCATACCATCGCTGTGGTATGATGTTTATATCACCAGTCTTGATTTTTGGTTACGACATTTTTGGATGAATTTTTCATCGATGACAAACGATTATGTGGTAAGATTGAAGACGGGCTCCATGATAACCCAACATTTAAATGTTGAATGATGGATGATGTATTTTTTTATACAAATATTTTCTAAAAAATTATCAGACTTATGAATAATACTAACGTCACAAAATCTTCCACTGTCAATGGATTGGGATAAGCATTTTCGATCATGTCCAACACTCTTTGCTCCGATATAATTTGTGTTTGGTTAAAAACACTATCTTCAATAAAAGCTGAAATTAAGGTCTGTTGAAATAGTCTGCAATTATCAACAAATAAATTTGAACTATTAGCGAAAAATTATATTTTAAACATGCCCCTAATTATTATTAGTTTCCATTAAATTTTAAAGTGTAAGATATATGTATATTGGTAAATATTAAGTTACTAACTAGTATGTATTTTGCATTCATAATAACAGCGGATATGTAACACAAATGGAAGGTTACGACCGACATATCTCGACAAGTATACCCCAAAACTTGAAAACAAGAGTTTACAACCAGTGCGTATTGCTTGTAATGCCATATGAATCTGAGACGTGGTCCTTCACTGCTGGTCAAGGTCGCTCAGGTAGGTATAGAATGATGATATCCGCAGTAGAACCAGAGTAACCGACACGGCGCAATGGATCAAAAGCTGGAGTGGCAATGGCCCGGCCATACAGCTCGAAGAACCGACAACCGATGGGGGGCGGGGCGGGGAGAGGTATTCTAGCGTTAGCCTTGTGTTGGTATGCACAATGTAGGACAGCCCCCCACTAGACGGAGTGACGATCTGGTAAGAGATGCAGGAAACGCAGATGGCTCTGCACGTTTATGGCATTCCCTGGAGGTGGCCAGTGGACTTGTGATGGGCTGTAATGACGATGATCATGTAACACTATGGTAAGCAACAAAGTATTGAGTAGTTATTGCTATTAACTACTTATGTTACTAAAATTTTAATTTCATGCGGTAGTGCGATTGAAAATGCGCCTACTATGCGAGTCCATTACGGCAAGTCCTTCATTCTGAATGCAGCACTGGATTTTTTGCTGAACTTCTTTTACATTTGTAAATTAAAATTTAGTTCACCGCTTATTTTTTATCATATGATTTTTAAAATATATTCAAAGATATTTACATCAAAGTCGTGAGCAAAGCTTTCATTTATAAAACTGAAATAACAAACGATCTAACAGGGGCACCTTATGGAAAGTGGCTACTGGAATCCACACCTACACCTGCGATCAATTTACATGCAAAAAAATGTACATAATTTGTGCAATGTTGTTGAGGATTAAGAATGAATGCCATGCATACCATTATACTGGCACTCTCAAACACTTTAATCCGGAATACAATAATGAAAGAATTGCTGTACGGCAGCATAAATGTATATTTAAACATGCTGTCATATTTGCAAAAAATATAAACTACCCGTGCGGCTAAAGAATGGCATTGAAAATAGTGTCGACTCTATTCACCTCTCGACCGCACACTATCGCTATCTATACTCACACCCGCAGGTAAAGACTGCAAAAATTAGGTTGTGATATGCGTTTTTCGATACGTTCTATAACTTTAGTATATATATAATACGTTCTATAACCTGTCTGTCTGTCCGAGATAATCTTTGGAATGGCTGAAAGGATTATAATAAAAACTTCGTGAACAAATGGAGAATAATACTAGGACTTATCTAGACAAAATTTTTAGAATTAAAATTTAGTCTAGATAACTCCTGGTATTATTCACTATAAAGACTAAATTTTATTCGAAAAATTTAGAGAATTTATTAAAATAGAAATATTGATAAGATAAAATTAATGAATGGTCTTTATTTCTATAATAAAAAATAAGAAGAAAAGATACTATATATTATGTCTTTATTATGATTATTTTTTCTTTATAACATTAGGTGGCAAACGAGCACGCAGTCCACTTGATGGTAAGTGGATGCTGTGGCCCATAGACATCCAAATGTATCCTCACCTAAGAAAATCTAAATGTATATATTGACTTAAGACAATAAATTTTCTTAAGTCTAAATAACGCCACATTAATAGACCCTACCCAAGAGAAGCCAAAACATGTCACTAGTTATAAATGTTATATTTTAAATAATACAAATACTTGGATATGCAATTATTTTCAAATATTTTCTTATTAATAGAAAATTTCAAATTAACCGAATAATAACGTTATAACGATGTACCGTTATTAGCGCGTTTTCACTATAGGTATAGCCGCCATTTCTAATCCCATTCTTTATCCGTATGGACTATACAAGATGTTACAATTGCCCTAAAAAGTTGCATTATAGTAAGATTAAACAAAATAAATAAAAAGAAAAAAGCAAAACTCCACGCCACTAAAGAAAACTAATAGTGCTGCAGTTAATCAGTTAAATTTGTGTTAATATTATAAATAAAATCACAAAAGTGTGCAAATTTCGCAAATGTGTCATACACAAATTAAATAAACTTAAACAAGCGAGCTCAATAACTAAAACCTCCATGCACTATATATGCCAAAGATACCATACATACAGCCATTAGAATACTTGTATATAAGATCCTTACTCGTAATAACGCCATTTGATTCTGTTTCACAAAATTGAACAAAATAATAAATTAAACATAATAAGAATTATATATTATACCACACATATTATGACAAAATTAACAAATTGTTATTGACAAAATTATTTTAGAATATGCGCTAAGGCTGTAATCATTTCAACACAATTCAATAACAGTGGATAAAAAATAAAAAAATCTTAATGAACTTTTAATTTATGTTAGATGGCATTATGTGTTAGCGAAACTGAATAAATACAACCTTTCCCGAAAAGCGATTACAAAATATATAAACATATTAGGTTTATTTAAATTAATTAACTTTAAATATCATGATACTTATATCGTCGTTAAGTCTCAGAACAACAAATCAAGATAGACGGAGCCATGCATACTTTCAAGTAATGCCAAAACCAAGACAAAACAATGTTCAACTTATTATAAAAGCACGCACGCACATGGTTTTTGGTGCATATGTATCCGTCCAGCAGTAAGCTTTTACGAGCTCTTAAAGCAAGAAAGATATGTACGGTTTCGACTTCACTTGTTATGTAAGTGATCTTCTATCCATCTTTATTTTTTGGTCTGAGCGTTAAGTACAACTATTAAATAAAAAAATATTTTGCACTAACAAACAAATATTTGAAAAGTGCTATAAAGTTTAAAGGTTATTTATATATATTTTTGTCTGCTTATTATTTTTTACTTTACAGTAATTCTGTTTTTCCAAAATACACCGTACAGCCAAATTCATTAATATAATATACACTTGAGCAATGGTTTATAATATTGTAAGCAGTGGAACACTAAAAACATTGTTTAAAATGCTGTTTAGAATTTTAATTTAACACGAAGATATTTATTACTGAAAGCTTTACATCTCAGAGTAATTAATAGCATAGAGTGAACCCTAAAGTAAGAATAAAATTCTTGTACTTAAACGCTTTACGCATAAAGCGTTGTACGAAATAAGATATCTATATTATTCTCACCTTTTTTCTTACAAAATTGATGGTGCCATTGAGATATGAGTAATTTTTTTCAAAACTTTCGTTTGTCCGTCTATCTGAGCTAGTCTTCGCAATTACTGAAGCAATTGTAAAAAAACACCACGAACAAAAATAGAAAATAATACCGGGACTTATCTAGACTAAATTTTATCAAAAGAATTTAGAGATTTTATTAAAATAAAAATAAAGGGTCTAATGATTATCTCAAATCTACAACTACCCAGGCGAAACCAGAGCGGTTCGGTAGTTATGAATGTTTTTTATTAAATTAATGTTTATACTTGCGTATACAATTCTTATCAAATATTTTCCCATTAATAGAAAATTTCCAATTAACCGTATAATATAACGTTATAACGATATACCGTTATTAGCGGGTTTTCGCTATATTGTTAATGTGCATGTTGATGGTACGAGCTCAATATGCACATTTTTAATCCCATTCTTTATCCGTAAGGACTGTAACCAAGTACCCCTTTGAAATATTTTTATCGTTTCACGGAACGTACACAGAGGTTACTGCTACGATAGTACAAATACCGCGCCACGACCACGGTCTGCCTCCTCTATTTTCGCTCCACCACAACTACCAATAAATCCATTAAGATCGTACTACCCGTTTTCCTCTCTGCTCCCTCACGATATTATTATCTATCATTAATTCATTAATTACAGCCTATCAAAAATCAACTGCTAAACAGACCTATTCCATAGATTGCCTCATAGAGGGATATTTGCCTCAGTTCCCTCTCTTAGCGTTTTGTCAACAATAAAAGCACTGCTCTCTATTTCCTGTTCATTTTCCTCTGTCGCCTTTTACGATACTCAAGTGAGAGTATGGTGCTTTTAAGTATGAGGTAGTTGATTCTCTTACGCCGTCGCGCGAGCGTAAGCGTAACCGTAGCGATAATAAGGTATATTTTATCATAGATACCGTTACACTGTATCTTTTATCATCGCTTATCGAGATCCTGCCTTCACTTCACGAATTGCAATATATTTTTATTAAAGCAGATATAGCTTTCTCGATTTTTTTTTTATTTTTGCTAATTAGCATATAAAATTGGGATTACAAATGGGATCCAACTTTGCTATGTAATGTGTGACGGTTAATTAAGGGTAGTATTTAGTATTGATACCTCACTAACAACATTAAAAATCTGCGACACGAATATTTGCAATGTAATATCATCATCACATGATTTCGAAAACAATTTACATTATAAACATGGGAACGAAATCACTATAGATTAAAGACGTCATTTCTTGTAAAATATATATAAAACATATTATATAACTATAACAAGGATGCCATTATTCTAGTAAATAAGAAGATACGAGTGTACTTACTCTCATCTTTGGCATTAGTATAAAGAGACCAAAGATGACCACTTGTCATTAAAGCTCTAGGCAACTACTAAATTACATGCAACATCTTTCAATAGTGTTTCTCTTTTTGCCATAATCAAAAATTTTATTGGAAAAAGCGTGATAAGTATATTGACTCCATTTATGTACATTCCGTTTATGCATACATAATATGTATGTAATTACTCTGAGATTTTTATGATTACATTCACGTATTTACATATGATTTCATCACTTTTTTATACGGTTTACAGATTTCCAATGCTTACTTACCGTTACTTAGACTCATACTATACTAATGAATAGGACTGTAAAATTGAAATTTTTCAGATATGTTTAAAAAATACAAACCCGGTGGTGGAGGTCCACTACCTTCTTGTCTTAGTTCTACCTCCAACACTTTAAGTTGATGGTACTTTTGCTGCATTAATTTTATTATCTTTTTTATGAAACCCACATAATCTGAAACGGATCCATGTATAAATAAAAAAAGAACAGTAGTAAGAATAGTAATTTTACATGTAATATACAATACATTAAAAATTGTATATTACATGTATAAATAAAAAATTAAATTATAAATGTGGATTGTTACATTAAAAGAAATCTGATTATATCACTGGCGGTACTTGCATTTGTTCCTGCCGCTAGGAAGACAATGAAAGGCTTCTTTGCCACTTTTAATTGGGCTTATCTTCTCCTATTATACATCTATATCTTTTTCATACATAGGAGTTGGTTTGTCATATGAAAAAAAAAAATTTAAGGAACTAGGGAGTTACCTTTTGGAAAATCATGTGGACTAACAAGTTCACGGAAAAAGCTTTGGGCCTCATGAGGACACTCGTCACGAGGTACTTCAGGCTTGAACCAAAATCTTAATGCTCTTGCTTCCCGAGTATGAGTGCCAGTTGCTGCAGACACAAGATATACACAAAACTCTAACTGAGCATGACATGGCTCTGTCACTCCGTTTTCTGTAAAAGAGAAAAGGCTTTTACACTCTATGCTATGTATTTAACAAATTAATTGTTAATAACTAATTATAATTAGTACATATATAAAATTTCTAACTGTTTTAATAACTAATTTTAATATTTTAAGTGAGCAATATTTATGTTTATGGGTAAGGACCAAATTTTTATACCGTCGCACAAAATATCACACTGGAAAGTGTCACAATGGAACCTGACTGTCGCACAATAGATTTATTAAGCTGTGGTTACACTTAGAATAAAAATGTGATATTTCATTGTAATATCATGTGTGATATCACAATGTTACAAATATAGCTACATACAACTATAGTTACTGAATGGTATGTGACTATATTGCATCCAACAAATGAAAAAATAAAAATCTTATTTTTATTAATTATTTATTCAAAACGCCAAATAATCAAAACATTCAAACAAACAAAAATTACCCTCCTTTTAGAGCAGTCGCGTAAAAGCAAATAATACAGATAACTAAAGAAAACTCTTCTAAATCAAAACAAATCTCCACTATTAAATTATAACAAATTAGTGAATAATTTCTTTAACTAAAAATCTTCTAAAACAAAAAAATCCGCAGAGAACCAAAGCTAAACATTTCTATTAATAAAAAATATCTATTAAGCAGTAGTTAAATCCCAAAAATTTCCAAGTAAATAGTGTAAAAAGATCATTGATACTAATAGAAAACTAATAATTATTTAATTTTTTAATCTTAAAAGAAAAATTATTTTGTATCGAATCTCCAGAGAAATAAAATAAAAAAATTAAAAGTAAGTTTCATTAAAACTATCTAACAAATAATACTCTTTTGATTTTACAATCTTATTTTTTTAACAATTGAAATATTGGTTACAGTATCGAGATCAACTTTTTTTGGCTTTATAAATTTTAAATTAGGAGTTTTGACAGTCTTTAAAAACGAAACTGTATATAAAGTTGTACCATCTTTAATTTCAACACTCGTGACAAATCCTATGTAATACTTCCATTTTCTCATAAAATATCTTACTAACACAGCGTTGTCCACTTCAATTTTTTCAGTGAAGTCACAAATTCCTGAGTATCCATCCTCTTGTTGATCAACTGTTTTCGAATCTTTGGCATTACAAGTGTCTATCTGATGCTCCATATTTTCTTTTAAGATGGAAGATCTTTTGGAGGGAGATAAAAGGTCTGTTTTGGATGTGGAAGGAACAGAATTTGTACTACTTTTGCATGGAAGCTTTTTGGAATATACGTAGAAATCTAGACAAATTTCATTAAGAGTTATTTTTCCATAAGATTTAAGATCCAAATTTTTACGGTTTTTTGGCGTAATTTTAACGTCTGCCAAAACCGCCACCTTTTTATTTTCTTTCATTTTTCCACAGTGTCCTATACATATATATACTCATCTTCAGTTCTTCTTTGTTTTTTCCATTATTTTTCACTATTTCCTTATCTCGTGTCTTTTTCTTCTGGTTTTTTTGTATTTTTGACTCTGATTCAGTTGGTATATTCTGTGCATTCTCTTCAGAGGACGATATAACAAAGCTTTCATTTTCATTCCGTTCAGATGTATCACTTTCTGCATATTAAATCTCCGTATCCGTATTTTCGGTAGATGAATCTTGATTCTTTCTTGAATTCTTGCATTTTTCCTATTTTTCCTTTTTTTAATTTTTTTTCTATTTTTATTATTTTTATCAAATTGTGCATTTTAGTGTCAAAGCAGTCACAATTGCCTCACATGCAGAAGCAACTTAATGGTCTGTACTTTATTATATTTTCATATTCAGTTGCAGTGACTTGATGAACTTTCATTGTAGATGGTATAGGTGTTACCCTTTCAGACTCAGGTATTTGAATCATCTCTATGTCACTTTCTGGTACGTAAAATGTTTTCACAGACGTAACGGTTTTCGATAAAATGTCAAATATAGATTCAGCATCAACTATATCAACACCATATGCAACTCTTGCATCAAGGGTTCTCTTCACCACACCACCGACCCCGTCAGCTGCACCTTTACCATGTGATGTTTCAAAAAACGACCATGTTCCTTCGGTAAAGCCTTCTTCCTTAATTTTTTGACAAAAAAGGTAAAAGTTACTTTTTCGTTTATATTGTGTAGCAGGACCGTCAGACCAAAAGTGGATGTGGCTAATTTTGGGAAATTTAATTTTCACAAAATCTATGACGGGTTTCAAGTGGCCCCATATAGCTTCGGGGCCATGTTTGAGTGATGGAGAAACAGTACAAAAACAAATGGGTTTCTGATCTTTGACATACAACAAACCTGTATGTAAGAAGATTACTTGAGTTTTAGAAGCACCAAAGTGCATAGCCTGCACTTCTTCGGCCATTTTACAAACATAATTTTCTGAGAAGTCACAGTGAATGATAACTTCGTCATCTTCAATTCTACTTTTCGTATTAATTTTTTGTTTTCGTAGGCCACTGTACTACGATACCTGCGACGTGCTTTTTGACTATTATCTGTTACCGTAGGTGAATTTCCGAAATTTTCTTTTTGTTTTCTTTTGTTCTTTGCGCATTCTTTTTTTCATTTCTAGAAATTTTTCAGGATTTTCATTTTTTAATTTTTCGCGGTACTTGCGGCACCTTTCTGCTGACGATAAAGGCATCGGAGAAAAGAAACTAAGATTTTTTTCGATTCCTGAAAAATTGAAATGGAAAAGTTGTTCAGTATTACGAGTACAAGTACAACTGCCGCGTAAGAGGTTATTACTGTTTTACAAATAACCCTGTATATCAAAATTGCTTTGCCTTTTGATCTAGATATAATTGTTTTCTATTTTTGCAAAAATTGAAACTTATTACTTACAATGCAACTATGTAAACTAATCTTTAGGAATCTCTGATGTGACACGTCGCACAATTTCGTGTCACACGTGTTACAACGGAACAAAATTTCTTTACGACTTAACCTACAAAATATTATAACTCTTAAAACTTACCACTTAAATGAGCTTCAATGAATTTTTATGGTGCTTTAGTTCTTTATAATTCCTTTGTGTAAACTCAAACTGCAAAATACTTCACAAAACACAAGTTACTTATAATAAAATTTTCGAAATATTAATGACAAAACGGTACGTTTGAGACGCAATGGTCGATTGTCATTGAATACAAAATGGCGGCTGGTATCTGAAAATATTGCCAGCATTTACTAATATTGCAAGACTAAATAACAAAGATACTGCTAAAATACGCCGTTAGTTCCATAATAAAAGCGTCGCACAATTGGAAGATCACAACGGAACGAATATTAGGACACGTCTTTCATACACGATTAAACATAAAATTACTGCAAACAACGTTATACTTATGAACAGGATTAAAGGAAGTATAATGGAAAACAAATTAGTCTCATATTTGGAACCCTAGTACTCTTTATAAAAAATCAACACTGCATTGTACTGCGAAAGTCAGCATTGTGACACTGTAATTTTGTATGAAAGACAAATATCACAACACGAGATCGGGACATTATTTAAGAAATCTAAACAGTAAATCCAAGACAATAATGTCTGAAGCAGTTTCAAGCAAGTTAATATTTAATTTTGTTTAAACGAACTAGAATTTAGGGTGTACAAGTTTTTTTAAATTGATCTAAAAAACGTAGGACATCATTTTTTTGCCGACTCGTAGAAGAATTTGGTCCTTACCCTTATATAAATATATCTATAAGGGTTATTGTTATAGTAGTTTGGTTAGTTTACGGCCGGTTTTTCACGCAACTCCACATCTAAGCGCATATTTGGCGTGTGATTAGTATAATAATAAAATTCAGACCTAACTTCGGTCACGTCAACTTGTCCCGATGAAGATTAGTCAGTCAGGACAGGATATATTGTGCCTGAGTATATTATGCATGCGCAAGAACTGTTGCACTCTGTATTTCCTTGCTCTCATTGTCTGATAGGTTAGCAATTTAACTTGATTGGGGAGAGATTAGGCGCAGAACTTACGGCTTTATGGGCTTATCGAGGCACAAGCATGCAATCGGGAAGCGGAAAAAATCTCTTCGTATTTTAATTAATACTGCTGTTCCTGTGATGCTTGGAGATATGTACAGAGAGCGGCCAAGGGTATTGATAAAAAAAGAGCAACCAAAATGAGGCTGGACGAAACCACCTCGCCGAAAAGCTGTTATGCGACAACTAGAAGGCGTTGAATTGGTTGAAGGGGAACATCATTCCCCTCGTCCTTAAATCGGACACATTGCTGGTCATCAAGGTATCCTCATACCTAACAACTGATAATAACAAATTAGAAATCGTGGAATGATGTGGGCAAAAACCGTGTTGCTGTTTAGGAATAACTTCATGGTTGGAGAGGAAGTTTCTAATATGCTTTACTACAATTTTCTCCATAACCTTGCAGACCACACTGGTTAAGCTGATGGGTCTGTAATTGGATGGTTCCAGCTTGCTACCTTTTTTAAATATGGGTGTCACCAATGCTGTTTTCCATAAGTCCGGTAATATTATGCTTATCTCGTACAATGTTTGCATTATTTTTGCTAAATACTGAGATAGGTTGCATTTCTTCAATATAGCTACTGGTATATCATCTGGTCCCATAGATGAATTTGTTTTCATTTATGAAATGACTCGGTTGACTTGGTCTGGTGTGAAAAGAATTTCTTCAATGGAATTTTTTACTTGAAGTGGCGGGTCTAATGTAGGAAGTTGGTCATGCGGTTCTGTTTTGAAAACACTCGCAAATTGTTCCGCAAATATCCTGGCAATTTCGTGAGGTTGGGTCACAGTTTGTCCTTGTTCATTTAGCAAAATAGTAGTTATGCTTACTTTTGATATTACTTGCTGTCACAGTATTTCTTGTTCATAGGTTGTTCGGGCTTTCCTATTTTGATTTAATAGTTAGTTGTTTATGTTTCTGTAGTCTCTATAATGCTGTTCTAGTCCAATCAGCATGTATCTGTTCCACAAAGCTATTTTGTTATTGATGAGCTTTTTAGTTTTGTTTCTAATAACCCAGGGCTTGTTTGTGTTATTTAGATGGATATCCAACTGTGGTATGTACAAGTTGATAGCTTCCATCAGTGCTCCATGAATGGTTTCAAATTGTAATTTCACACACATTTTGTCTGCCATGTTTTCAGGTAACATTGATAGCAATTTTGTATTTATTTTGTCATAATCAGCTTTGTTAAAACTTTGTCCATGCCATGCTTTTTGGGAGCATCAAGGCGAAAAACCTTAATTCCATTACAGTTAATTTTGTTTGTGATAGTGCTTATTATAGCCAAACATTCACATACATCGTGTTTTATCTTTGGTCGGCTATATCACTTGTTGATTCAGGTACATCATAAATAATAAGACTGTTTGCTCTGTTAGCTCTTTCTGTCATCTCCTGTATTGCTGATTCAGTAGTAAGCATACTTTAATGCATACACTGTTGCTTTACATCTTCAGAAAGTTCATTTAGTTTTTTCATTATGATTGGCAGTTGAGTCATGGCCAATTTGCAATCTGCATAGTAAAGTCATAATGCGAGCGACTGTCTTTAGCTCAAGCACTCATACTTCGGTAGGTGACAATCCGTGGCAGTCCCTACATAACAGAATTTTACAGGAATTGCATGTTACAGGTGGTTTTTTATCATTTGGTGGTTTACTGCACTTAGAACGTATTTCAGGTGGTAAATTGTTTTTTTTTTTAATTGAACTCATTTTGGTTGTTATTTTAATTACATTCCTCACAACACGAAATACCACTTGCACAAAACCCACTAATGTTGTGAAGCACTTTTACAATGGTTATAATCAGTTCCATTCATTTTTTGTTTAAAAACTAATTTATTATGGAGATCCTCTATTACACCTCAGCCATTTGACACTAGACATATCAGGATCTATATTTTAAAGAAACTTGTGTAATTCGTCATGAATATATATTCACACCAACAGCAGAAGACTGGAATTTAGCACAGACAGGTAACAATGGATAAGATGCATTGGGCCATTTACAGTTTCCTCTCCTATAAGGCAGCAGGATCTGATGACATATTCCCCACACTTCTACAGTGGAAGTAAAGCCCTAATTGTCAGACTTGTTGCCATAATTAGAGCATGTCTGGTGTTCAAAATGACGACTCCATGGCGCAGTAGCTTAGCAATGAGTAGCTGAGCTGGGGGTCGCGGGTTCGAATCCCTCACGGAACAAGTATTTGTATGGCCTACATATAGTTGTTCTGGGTCTGGATGTTTGTCCTTGTGCAATTTATGTTTGTAAACCGCCCACGATACAAGAGAAAATCTTAGTGTAGGGGTAACGTCTTTTAAAAAAGAAAAAGAAATATGTTCCTAGGGGATGGAGGGAAGTGAAAGTTACATCTATCATACCTAAACCAGGTAAGTGACTATACGGACCCTAAATCCTATTATAGACCCCTTAGCCTCACATTATTTCCTAGAAACAATATTTTTTAATTTCAATAGTCTCGCATACATCCTTACTTCTTCTGCAACGATTTGTTGTTTATCAAATCTGATGTAATGGTAGGGAAGATCTTGAACATGTTGAAAGACTGCAGACTTCCCAGAGCCTTGGTGCTTCACATCAGATATATGTTCTTTCTTTCTTATAGCTAACTTGAAGCACTGAAGAAGTAGGCATGAATAGAGAAGAAAGAAACAACAGCCCTTGTGTTGCTGACATATTCGGAGATCGCTGCATACAGAGCTAAACATCTCAGCACACAGCGATCACTCCCTAAAGTTGCTCGCAACATCATAGGACTGTTGAACTGCTTCGGGGACATTTCATGGCTCGAATAATGACATTATTCCTGCCCACAAGCAAAATACGCGATTAGACATGGAGTTGCAGAAAACAATCCATCATTATTTAATAATCTATATCACATACAACCTGTTATAGCGCCTGGCCAATAGTATAAATGCTTTCCAAGTTTATCTAGAAAAGTGTCATCCTTGAGAGAACTATTTATTTCTAATGATGAGCAAAGCTCAGTCCGCTCAATTAATAAGTTAATAAATCACTAACATGGTTACATCATTATTATGTACACATGTATAAATTATTGACTGTGCAGTGGAAGTGTAGTAAAATCTGTTACCCCATATCATTCTGTGACTGTAGTAACAAGCAGATTTTGGGATTGAAGGGATTTTGCAATAGTCAGTTACCACCGATTTTTATTATTTTGTTATTATCAGGAAGATGCTGCTGTGAGTCAGATTGTATCAGTTCACCTCTGTCATGACACCAAGAGGATGATAGTAGATGGTGAAAACTCTCATGCCATCCCTACATAGCAGTATTTTAATTGTAACTTAAAACTTATTAATTCATAATTAAAGTATGAAAACTAAAATTAATTTCCTATAGTCAAAATAAAATAAAGAAGTGGTTTACAATGACAATTATATCATTAAGAACATTTTAGATTAGATATTAAAATGCATTTTTATCAGAAAATTAAATTTGAACATCACTAATATATTTTACTGATAGTTTTATTGTTACTTGATGTTGTTATAATACGAAGACTTGGCACTCAAAATGTTGAGTTTGTTTTGTCTCATGCTATCATAAATCAATACCTAATTTAAAATGCAATAGACCATGATACCTTGTTCAATTTTTATAAAACGAGAGCTGATTATTTTATTCTTTACGAAGAAATAGAAAGTTTGTCTTACCATAAACTTTTTCCTTGTTTATAATGATTCCAGTGTGATCACCACCAGCAATGTGTATTTTATCACTCGGTTCGGTATCAACAACCTTTCTTTCTACAACTATGGTAGTGGATGTTGGTGTTTTACACTTGGGCGTCATAATAACTTTTTCTTCGGAGTTTTCCATAACTTTTATTATTGAGATTTTTCTAAAAATGACTCAGTACACAAATTTCCGCTGTGCAATAATAGTTTAGTACGTACACAAGCAAGCTGCTATCAATCACTTATTTAAGTTCCTGTTTGAACTGAGGCTATGAATCACAAAGTATCTTTTTCCTTTAACTAAATTTCAAGCAATCAGACCAATAATTTTTATTGGTACATTGTAAATGTAAAATATATTTAAATAGATAATTATCATACAATTCGAGTTTTCGAAACAAGGAGAAATGTTTTATTCTAAAGGTAATATAATTATATTTCTTAGAAACTATTCCAAAATCATCAAACAAGGTTAACAATAATTATCGAAGGTAAACAAGCCATAGAATAAAATTATTACTCGTCGATCCTCGCCTTGGGTGGAACCACAGATTACTCATACAACTTTTTTTATTAACTGACTTTACGGCTCTGGGTTCTAGCCCTTCTGAGCCTATCATTTCTTTCGGAATATTCATTTTATATTCTTTTTCTTCACAATATGCTGATGGGTCACATTGCGTAGTTCTTGGGAGATTTTGACGACAGCTCAACCTAGCGGACAGTTGATGACGACAGCCACTCAAGTTCATAAGGCGCCCAAGTGATCAAAATATCTTGAGGTTTATATCGACATCAAAGCTCTTGTTTCGTCGTTTTCTCTAATAGTTCACACGCGCGGACACTTAATTCACAAAATCGCATCACTTTTATGAATCAAAATCCACTTCAAACCATTACTCAAGAGACAATCCGTCTACGGCCGGAATCTTTATGATTGTATAAATACATTCAGAGATTGGGCTCAAACCTTCTTTTATTTTTCAATAGAAGGTAAAAATTAAGCCCTTAGTTTTGGTAGCCGGAAAGATGACCTTCAAAACGCCATTTTTATAAAAACTAAGCTAAAGAATTTAAAAATTAACTTATATTCTTAAAGTACACAAAATAAGCTTTCTATTTCAAAAAAAAAAAACACTCCAAATAATCCTTGAACCGCCTTGAACATAAAAATGTTAAGCGATTCAAAAATATTAAAAATATAGTGTCCTGTCACATTATGACCGGTCATCAAGCAAGATATGAATTGAAAAAATTGAAAAGCGTGCAGTGCATTTATTTTTCTAAATATATTTAATGATGATATTATCAAAGGAAAAAAAGAAAATTAAAATCTAACCAAAATTATGCAGGTAAAAGGTGTATTTATATCATTGAGTTATAATGTACTACGTACTAGAGAAGCTATTCCAAACAAAAATTGTGCACTACTCGTATGTCTTCGCGCATGCGCGGTAATAGTAGAGTCGCGCATGCACAGTTGGTATAAACGCGCATTGCGCTTGCGCGGTCAGTTTTTGTTATTATAGATTATACGTAAGTAGAATGGTCAGTATGTAATAATTGTTTATTTATATTGTATTGTTAATTATATCGAGTACAATTTTTTAAATTGTTTTTTATTTTGTATATGTGCTAATTTAATATAATATTACATAATATTATGTCAGAATTACATTTTAATGATATTTTTATCTGAATATTTTAAAAGGTATCTATGTCAAATATAAAAAAACGTACTAAATGTATGTTTAACAAAACTTATTAACATAAAATTTAAATTACAAATATATTTATTTAAATTAGAATCATAAATGTTGTAAATAATCGTTCATAAATGCTGGGCACGCGAGAGTTAAAAATGGATGAATTTATTCCACTTTGACTTTGATGTGGAAACTTAAAAATAAAATAAAAGAATAATAAGCGGATTTAAACATGGAAATTTTTGCCAAATCGTAATAACTTATATATGTTTCTATAAAAAAAATGTGTATAATAATATATTCGTCCTATACTTAAGTACCCACGGAAATGTCGCATCTGAACATATTAATTTCATAATCTATATTCAGTGACACGAGATGGCGTCTTAGGAATAATTTGTTTTATTATTAATTTATAATACTTTTTTATTGAATAAGTATCTTATTAACCGATGAAAAGTAATTCCTTGGTTTTTACTGACATTTCTTGAATTATTTGTGCAATATCTAAGTACACAAGACGGCATATTTTTTTCAAGAGATTTTTTTTAAATCAACACAACACGTGACAACTCTACAAGCGCCTAGCGAGTGACTGATTAAAGTGCAGTGCATGAACCGCAGTTGAGTGGAACAGAGTAGCTGAATGCGGTGTCTCCTCTAGTACGTAGTACATAATAGCTCAATGATCTATATTAATATAACTCTGCTTGACAGCCGGTCATATCTTAAATGGCTGGTACACGCATTTCGTTAAGCCTAAATATTTCAAATACGAATGAATTTATGTACTTCTACATAATACAGATTACTTGCTTATGAAGTTATTAACTTAATAAAACAAAAACAATATGATAAAATTTGAAAATAATTAAAAAAATCTTAAGAAATACGGCAGTGTGCGGATAAAGGTGAACGCACATATGTCAGCAACGTACGCGCCGCACGGGTGTATCTAGTTAGTTTGTGCGGTACACCAGCGGTACCAATGGACGAAGTGGCTTTAATATCGTTTGTATAACAATATGAGGAGTTGTATAATTTGCGACATCCCCACTATATGAACCAGCAAAGATGGGACAACATATGGGAAGAAATTGGGGAACAAATCAATGATACTGGTGAGTAACAATCATTTTTATTTCAAAACAATTTTAAGACCTACGTACAGTTCGCGATACGTAAGTTTTTAAGTGACCGTTATAGCTGCGCACCATGTTGTGCCCCGCTCCTTGCGTGATTCACCGCGATACCTTATTTTTGTTTTCTGCGGTCACTTATCAATTTACGAGCCGAAATCTGTACTCAGTCCGTTCACAGCAATTTTACCTCTGACAATTTGCTTAGAATTATTTTTTGTGCAATCGGTAGTTTTACAATTTTTGGGGTTATTTTTAATAGAATGACATATCCTTTCTGTACAGAAGCACAGAATGCGTGTTACAAACTCTTATTACCTGGCAGATTCCGGCCAGCCAAGCCATCTCTTTCTAGCTAGTATATAAGCAAAAAAGGGATGGGTTGCTGGGCTGGCCGGAATCTGCCAGGAAATAAGAGTTTGTAATACTCCTGCAGGTAGGGGATCTAAAGCTAGGATAGCCATTGAAATCCATACTATAACTTCAGAGCCAGAGGTAATATGTAAACCTGTAAACGGTACGTAAAGTAGGTTGGTAGTAGGTAGGTACTTATGCAAGTAGGGGTTCCCTACGTAACTTCGGAAGTCATTTGATCGATTTTCATTTCACCAACCACCATTGATCGATTGCTCCTTTGAACGATGCATTATTTCAACGAAGTTTTAATTGCCCGATGTAACGATTCATCGAAAAACCTATTACCGTTACCGAAGTTTATTTTAGCGACGGTATATATGACTGACGTATTATTTAGTCGATGTAACATTTCAGCGAATATTTAGTTAACAGATATACCAGTGACTGCTATCGGTTATTCGATGAATCGTTACATCGGGCAATTAAATCTTTGTTGAAATAATTCATCGTTCAATGGAGCAATCGATCAATGCGGTGGTCGGTGAAATGAAAATCGATCAAATGACTTCCGAAGTTACATAGGAAACCCTGGAAGTAGTAAAGGTATTTTTGGTTTACAATTGCAATAGTAAATAATAAAAATTGGCCAAGTATACGTGTCGGGCTCGTGGTACTTAGTACGGAATCGTCTATGAGCGTATCCGAGTCGTACTTGGCAAGTTATTTTGTTTATAAAATCACTGTTGCCGTCTTCCATCACGTACTCTACTTCTTTGCCACGGAACTGATCCACTTTCGGAATAAAAATATTCTTTAAAGGCATTTCTTACTGCCAACGCGTCAGAAGTTGAATGTCCTCCAATACCTCTGAAATTTTCCAAGGCATTCATGTCGCTCAACGTCACCATTTGATCTCTTTCTGACCAATAGCATGTATCATCGCGTAAAAAGTTATGTAGGCAACATATTGCCGTTACAACTGTGACAGTATGATCGTCGACTTATAAGTCATCTCCGTTCAAATAATCTGAATTTTTTCACTAATATACCAAATGTATCTTCAACTGTATTTCGTGCTCGGCTCAGGCGGTAGTTAAATATTTTTTTCCTTCATCTCCTCTGGCGTCGTCACGTGAATAAGGTCTCATTAAATACGTACTTAAGCCAAATGCTTCGTCTGCAATGATTACATGTGGCAGGACTGTGTTTCCTCCTGGAAGTGCTTTTGGTGAAGGCATGTTTAAACTTTCCTCGCTTAGACGCTTTCCCAAATTAGAATTTTTGAATATGTTGGCATCTGAATTCTTACCACAAGCGCCAAAGTCTACGGCAATAAATTTGTAATTTGCGTCTACCAGTGCCAGTAACACTGTACTAAAGTGTTTTTTTTATAGCAATAATACATAGAGCCACTGTGCGACGGAGCTTGGAGTAATATATGTTTACCGTCAAGAGCTGCAACAGCATTTGGAAAATTCCACTTATTGCGGAAATTTATTTCTGACGACGTCCACAAATTGACATTACAATCGGTTGTAGTGTTTGATATATAACTTTACATGTTGAATAAATTATTGCACGAATTGTGCTCTCGGCCATACGAAAATTATCCGACAGTGATGTAAAAGAATTTCCGGTTGCTAAAAACCTGAAAAAAAAACATTTTATAGTAGGTATATTTCATTTTCAATTTACTCGATTTATTAAAAAAATATTTTGTTCACAGGGTCAGTATGTAGAGAAAGATGGACTAGAATACGAGAAAACTATAGAAAGGCGTTGAGTTTCAGAAAGACCAAAAGTGGTCAAGCCGCTAACAAAATAAAACCGACTAAATATAACAAAGAGCTAAGCTTCCTCTTTCCCTATATAAACGATGATGAACATAGAGTTTCAAATATATCAGTACCAGCACGAGAAACGCCCACTTCATTTGTTTCTCCACATTCAGAATCTGGAGATGATTCCCGACATTCAGAATCGCCGTTACCGAGATACACTCCGATTCGCCCCAGTAGTCGTACGTCATCGCACAGATCCACAGGCAATCCCACCACTAGTGTAGTAACAGTACTAAAAGACTATTTGGTCGAACAAAAACACCAGTCACATACTTCTGCGCAAAGTAATATTAATGTTAACCAAGATCCTTTAATAGATTTTTTTATGAGTATGGCTAGAACTGTACAACGACTTGATGAAAAGAAACAACTGTACATCAAAGGTAAACTCTTTCAATTAGTGCATAATGCAGAACTGGAAACGCTAAATGAAAAGGATGCTACTTCTGTACCTATTAAAACGGTTCACTCCCCTGTAATGGACCTCTTTACCTTGCCGCTAAATCCAGTATAAAATACTACAATCGTTGAATCCACTATATCTGGACAGCCTCATTTCACCAATAAAGAAATTCGCTCTCGACAACAAACTTCATATATATCACCGACCACCTCAGCTATCACACCTGCAGTGGCTCATTTCACAAATGCTAAAACTGAATGACCACGTATTGTACCGACCACATCGACTGTCACATCTGGAGTGTCTCATCATACAAAAACAGAGAATATACGTTCAATTATTACACCGACAACTTCGACTATGACAAATGAAGAGTCTCGTATTACGAACGAAGAGATTCTGCATTCAAATATTACTCTGACGATTTCGCGTCAAGGAATGAGACCAATACTTCCTACACATCAGATAACGATATTAAACGACCAGGTTCTCAATGCATCCTATGATAATGATAGCTGTGAGGTGGATGAAGACCTAAAGAAATACGTAGTATTTAAATAAGTTTTAAAATGATTACTTGCTGATTCGTGTTCTTTTCTAAATTATACCTGAGTACTAACTTCTCAATAAAACTTATCAATAAATAATACCTTCTACAACAAGCCTTTCCTCTGGTCCGATAACCCTTTTAAATCTTGAATTTTGTATAGGAAGATGTGGTTTTAGAATATGTAGTAATTCTTGAAATTTCTTGTATGTCAAATGCAAATATCTGAAAAATCGTTGATCATCATCTACTAAGTCTGGAAATAACGTATGATATTCTCCATACAAGTGCCTTTTAAAATTAATGTTGTGAATCCAGAATCTTCTATTTCTTCTTCCTCTGCCAATAATCAGGCTATTACAACAATTTCTTCCATAGCTCAATGTCACAATACCACTCACTGTACCGTTTCACACCAAAGGTAAAAAACAGTAAAATTGTTTACAGTACCAAAGATTTGCCTACGGCACGTACTGCGCGAATGTGCGAAGCTATCAGGAAATGCGGCGCGTTCGGTGCGTGCGGCGCGTACGTTGCTGACATATGTGCGTTCACCTTAAATTCTCGGTAACCCATTTGAGAAAATGTTTGTATTTTAAAAGTATGCGTAGGGATATTAATATTTAAAAAAATCGAATAAGTACTTAATTTGGCATGATTTTTACGAACTTTGAGTGGATTCACTGCAAAACATACTAAATTTCTTCTTTTTAACGGCCACTTGCACTGACCTCTATATATACATGTACGCTGGACTTGCTATACCATACAAAATGATGTGCCAATTTGAAGCGCCGCTAAAGGTTGTCCTGAAAAACAAAATTGACGTAATATGCCAGTCTGTTGTCTTATTTATCCTATACTTTAAACGAGCAATTCTTGTATATATATATATATATATATATATATATATATATATATATATATATATATATACATATATATATATATATATATATATATATATATATATATATATATATATATAGTACCTGGTTGACCGAGCTTTGCTCGGTATTTTTCGCTTGACTTTTTTAATTCATGTGTTTTGGAAATTATATTTAGATACAAATTACATACTGATGAAATATAAATAATATTTTTTGATCTTAGCGACATAACAGAAAAAACGGAACTGGTTATTTAAATAAAAAATCATGAGTGCAATTATTTTAATTTAAATTTTCGTGTTTCTAAAAAATACTAAAAAAGGGCTCGAAAAAATAGATTTTCTCAAAAAAGAAAAGAACATGAAAAAAAAATTTTAAAAAGTCGGTCGGTCGGTCTGGGCTCGAACCGGGGTTTTAAGATTCTGTGATCGACCATTATACCAATTAAGCTACATATTTATAATCACTAACAATCCGTCAAAATTTACCTTCTTATTCTAACGATAACGGTATATATACAAGAATTGCTCGTTTAATAGTATAGGATATATATATATATATATATATATATATATATATATATATATATATATATATATATATATATATATATATATATATATATATATATATATATATATATATATATATAATCGGAATCTCGGAAACGGCTCCAACGATTTTCACAAAATTTTGTGTGCAGGAAGTTTCGGGGGCAATAAATCGATCTAGCTAGGATTTATTTTTAGAAAATGTCTTTTTGTCCGTGTTTTAGGCAATGAAAAACTGCTACAATATCGTTAGAATAAGAAGGTAAATTTTGACAGTTTATTAATGATTACAAATAGCTTAATTGGTATCTTAGGCGGTCACAAAATCGTAATACCATGGTTCAAGCCCAGACCGACCGACCGACTTTTTTTAATTTTTTTTTCAAGTTCCTTTCTTTAAAACACGACAATTTAAATTAAACTAATTGCACTCATGATTTTTTATTCAAATAACCAGTTCAGTTTTTTCTATTAAGTCGCTAAGATCAAAAATATTATTCGTATTTCATCAGTACGTAATTTGTCATCATCATCATCATTACAGCCCTTCACAAGTCCACTGCTGAACATAGGCCTCCCCCAAGTAATGCCACAAAGCACGGTCCTGAGCCACCTGCATCCATCGAGACTTCCTGCATATCTTACCAGGTCGTCACTCCATCTAGTGGGGGGTCGCCCTACACTACGCCTACCGGTACGAGGCTGCCACTCGAGAACCTTTCTTCCCCATCGGTTATCGGTTCTTCGAGCTATATAGCCGGCCCATTGCCACTTCAGTTTACTAATCCGTTGGGCTATGTCGGTCACTCTGGTTTTACTGCGGATATCCTCGTTTCTGAGTCTATCACGCAGAGAAACTCCGAGCATAGCCCTCTCCATAGCTCGCTGAGCGACCTTGAGCGTCCTCATACGGCCAGCAGTGAAGGACCACGTCTCAGATCCGTAAGTCATCACTGGCAACACGCACTGGTTGTACAATCTAGTTTTTAGAGATTGAGGTATACCTGACGAGAAGATATGTCGTAATTTCCCGAACGCTGCCCAGCCGAGTTGAATCCGTCGATTGACCTCTCGGTCGAAGTTGGACTTACCTAGTCGGACTATTTGTCCCAGGTAAACGTACTCGTCAACAACTTCGAGCATAGTGCTCCCAACAACTACCGGCATAGCTGTGACATGGACATTAAACATGATCTTTGTTTTGTCCATGTTCATCTTAAGACCTATCCGTTGGGAGGCACTATTGAGGTCATTGAGCATAGTGCTTCAGTCCTCCAGCGATTCTGCCATAAGGACTATATCGTCGGCAAATCGAAGGTGAGTGATGTACTCGCCATTGATGTTAATACCGTATCCTTTCCAGTCCAGTAGCTTGAAAACGTCTTCCAAAGCAGCGGTGAAGAGTTTCGGGGATATAACGTCACCCTGTCTTACACCTCTCTGCAGTTGGATAGGTTTCGAGCTCTGGTTCTGTACTCGGATAGCCATCGTAGCCCTACTGTACAAACACTTCAGCACTTCGATATACCGACAGTCAACTTGGCACCGCTGAAGGGACTGCAGCACCGCCCAAATTTCGACGGAATCAAAGGCTTTCTCATAGTCCACATACGCCAGGCAAAGTGGCAAATTGTACTCTTCAGTCTTCTGTACAATCTGCCGCAGGGTATGTATGTGGTCTATGGTACTGTAGCCTTTTCGGAAACCGGCTTGTTCGGGAGGCTGGAAGTCGTCGAGTCAGCGTGCGAGACGATTCGTAATGACTCTCGAAAACAGCACGTAGACGCGGCTCAGAAGGGAAATCGGTCTGTAGTTCTTCAAGAGAGCGTTGTCGCCTTTCTTAAAGAACAAGACCACCGCACTTCTGCTCCACGCCTCTGGAGTAGTGCCACCATGGAGGACGGAATTGAAGAGCTTCTGAAGGACTTCAAGTACCGGTGTTCCACCCGCTTTCAGAAGCTCCGCTGTAATTCCATCCTCACCTGGGGCCCTGCCGTTTTTAAGGTGCTGGAGAGCCATTCTAATCTCGCTTAGACTGACGTCCGGGATATCATCGGACTAGTGTCGGAAAAGACTTGCTCTTGGATCGTTACTCACACTTGCGTGTGGCTCCAACGATGATGTGTACAGCTGCCCATAGAACCTCTCAATCTCACTCAAAATCTCAGGTGTCCCGGAAACGATGCTGCCACACTCAGTCTTCAGCTTTGACAGTTGGCTCTTACGGGCAGACAGATCTCTGGCAAAGACTTTGGAGCCCTGGTTCCGCTCGATCGCTTCTTTAATACGAGCAGTATTAAAGTTGCGCAAGTCTCGCCGCATGCATTTGGAGATCTGTCTGTTCAGTTGCCTGTATGCTGTCAAATCTGTTGACGATTGCAGCCTCATCTCCCGTCTAACAGCCATGAGATTAAGAGTGTGATCGGAGAGTTTTTGTGTTCTTCTGCGGCGGGTCTTGCAGAACTTAGCTCCGACCGCATGGACAGTTTTCACGAGCTTGTCATTCATATCGTCCACTGCATTGCAATCTTGTAGGCACTGAAAGCGGTTGTGTAACTCGAGCTGAAAGTTTTCGGGATTCTGGATTAGAGCACGAGGGGGATGGAGCGTTGACTTCATTAGACGAGACCTCTCCAACTTAACGTTTAGGTTCAGTGTGCCTCTAACCATTCGGTGATCGCTGCCAGTTTTCACCCTTGCGATCACTGAGACATCACTGAACAGCTGGCGTCTGGTCGTCATAATGAAGTCAATCTCATTTTTTGTCGAACCGTCGGGGCTCGACCAGGTCCACTTTCTGTGGGGCCGCTTCTGGAAGAAAGAGTTCATCATAAAGAGTCCCTCTTTCTCCATAAAGTCGGCCCCTTCGGTTCCGTTGCCCTACTCCAAATTTCCCTAACTTCAGCTCACCGCTTTCTCTTGTGCCTAGTTTTGCGTTGAAGTCTCCCATCAACACCGTGTAGTGGGTTTTGGAGGAATGCATGGCTTTGGAAATATCCTCATACATTTCCTCCACCTCCTCATCGGGATGTGCCGAGGTTGGTGCGTAAACCTGTATGACCTTCAGCGAATACCGTTTGGTGATTCTGAGTATCAGGTACGCGACCCTCGTCGACACACTCCCAATCTTTACAACGTTGTTGACGAGAGACTTGTGGACGATAAATCCGACACCTCCTTGGGACAGATGGTCGCCCTCCCGGTGATAGAACAAGTTGCCGGATTCGAGAATCACCGTGTCCTCCCCCTCTCTTCGGACCTCGGATAATCCTATAATACTCCAGCGCAACTTGTCTATCTCTTCTTCCAGCTCCAGGATCTTGTCGTCAGTCCTCAGTGTGCGTGCGTTAAATGTTGCCAGGTCGAGTCGTCGTAGGTGGCAACCGAACCTCCACCGGAGATTCTTAGCACCCCCTGCCCCGCCGTTACCATGGTCGCCACCGTAGCCAGGAATAGCGGGGCCGCCGGGGACTGGGGGCCGTCTGTTTGTGTTATTGTTCATGGGGGGTATATTGCCATAGTTGCCACGCTTGGCGAGCGGGTTGGCAACCGCAGTTTTTTTTTGTGTAATTGTTTTTATCAGGAAGATGCTGCTGCCCATCTCCTGCCTGTTTCCCTCTGTCGCCTTTTACGACACCCACGGGAAGAATTGGGGTAGTGGATTTTCCTAACCGCCACTACACGGCATACGTAATTTGTATCTAAATATAATTTCCGAAACACACTAATTAAAAAAACCGAGCGAAAAATACCGAGCAAGGCTCGGTCAACCGGGTACTATTGTCTTATTTCATAAGTCTGTATTTTCACTTTTAGACCAAAAAAAGAAAGTATTTTGTTATTTGATTGTGTATAATATTAGTTAATTATATACATAATAAGAATTATTTTTATTAATAATGAGAGTGTGCGTAATCTGTAAAACTCGTTACTAAAAAAAATAACATTTAACAAGTAAGTGAATTTGCAGCAAATATTAAACAAATTAAAACTATTTGATAATATAAGTACTTCAAAATTTGTTACTAATCTTAAGGTGAATCCCTGACCAAAATGTTGCGAAAGTGCGTTTTTCAGACTCTATTATCTCATTAGTTATGAAAAATAAACTACATCTAAAAGTACATTATTAATGTTCGATATCTTATCATCGCATTCCACGTTCTAATTTATTTTTATGTGCTATAAATACATTTAAAATCAACTTTAAAAAAATGACTAAAATTCTTGATTACATTCATCTGTTGCTAAACGCAACGCTCTAATCATTTGAGGATAACACAAATGGATAGATAATTAAAAAATCTGTATTCTCCACGTTTTATTTAAATTTTTAAGTTCGTTTTTTCTCTTTTAATTGAAATAATTCCGAAAATTGTGTGACTTCTATGATAAAGGGGCGTGCGCAGAGTGCGGGCGGCATTACGCTGTATGCGTTCGTAGGAGGTGGCCGCGTCGCTGGTCGCCGCGTCCGTATTTCGCTGCAAACATAATATTATTTGAGTACCTACCAACCGATGCGCTTACGTCACGGTATATTGTAACTCGGCCGTATCTTAGAAATAAATCTTACAGCCTTGCGGTACGTAAACATGCGATAGGGCTGCCTGCCTCCAGCATTTTTACATTTGCCCATTGATTTATGTGTTTTATAACTCAATGCATTTTCCTACTTTGTGTTTCCATTTAGTTTTATGATTGTACTTAAATATACTTTTTTATATAAACAAATATATAATAGGTACTTTGTGAATTGAATAGGAAGTGTTCAATAAAAATGCGTGTCGTTTTATGATTGTTAGATTTAATTAAAAAACCATGTTTATGTTTGAATAACAAATCGGTCTTATAAATTTGCGGCCGATAAATATTTGTGCCTCGGCTGAGACGTACGAAATGCTTTATTATTAAAATTTTAAATATAAAAAATCCGCATTATAGTTACTAATGCTATATTTATTATTTTAATAATTACCTACCCAGTAGGTAAATATTAAAATAATAAATGTAGCATTATAAACAGTAAATCTCCCTCAAACTCAGTTTACTAATATTGTTCCTAAATAAGGAATAGCAGATAAAAGATTAGTAACTATTGCTTCTCAAAATTATATTTGACCTCAAGGTAAAACGTATCCTAAAATTCAGTAGCTAAATAAAATAATAATACCTACTATTCAAGTATATTTTCAATATATAAGTAAATGAAAATAACAAAAATGAAGCACCATTAGCATGTAAATTTCGAATCCATAATTAATATTTCGACAAATATTATAATTTACACTATAAAAACTAATTCAATATTTGCAGTATAGTATATAGTTAAAAATAATCAAAATAGTCCTTTTTATTAATTAGATAATATATTAGAATACATAATTCTAATATAATGCAACTAATATACCGAATAAAGAAAATTAAAATACATTTATCATTGTACGCCGTGTCTATTTCCATAGAATAGTTCATTGACATTGAAAAAATAATACTACGTTCGTAGCAGTGGTGGTAGTGGTGGCGTATTGAAGATTTCTTACGCGATATATTGTAGCGAGCGTCGACAGACCAAACGCTCAAGGTCGTTCACTGGAGGTATCGCCTTAATGACATAATATATATATACCAACATGTTTGGGTGTATATTACTGAGTTTTGATAAACAATAAAATTCAATAGGGTTGTCGAGTTCCTTGTCTATAATACTTATCGATGCTCTTTCCTACCCATATGTGTTAACAAAAAAAGTCTCCAACAACGGATGATTATCAAATGTTTATTAATTAACAGGTTTCTAACTAAACTTAAAAGCATAAATATTGTGAATTGGCGTCCGAAACAAAATGATCATATTTGTTCCAAACATTTTACAGACGTTTTTATTAGACATGAGAACTGCACCACTTTGAAAAAGTGCAGTTTACCGACAATATTTTCTGGTACCAGTACCAATAAGTATAAAAGTATTAGATTATTATTTCGAATGTTTTTTTATTTCCTCTATCCTCATTTTCCACGAAACTCAAGGGCCATAGCCAAGTATCGAAAGATCGCTTGATGATGTCGAGCCACGTTGGATGTTTGTTAGTGGGCTGCGGCTAGAGGAGATTTCTGATGCTTCCAAGTGCTCGTTTTTCCCTGGCTCCATTCACATATCGGGCTCGGGGAGTCCGTAGTGCAGCTCGTATCTCTATAAATGTTTCCACGGATTAAGATCTTTGTAGAAGATTTAGAGACGATACCAGGAGACCCGACGGTATGGGTTTGGTTGCTTGAGAGAGAGAGAGAGAGAGAGAGAGAGAGAGAGAGAAAGCTTTAGTGTGGGATAATACTTACGAGCACTTTGACAGCATCGCATCTCAGGGGTATCTCGTCTAAAGTAGGGGTGGTGGTAACGCCAGTTAACAAAGTAGATACTTTATCAACATTACATTACATATCGCATTGAGTTCATCCTAAGTTATATCTACTTTATCAACATGACTAGTGCATATTTTTTGTCTCCTTCCCTTCCCTTTCCTACCGCACGCGCTGCCGCCGAGGTGAAGAAAAAGGATCTCGGCGCGCGTCATTATACTAAGTGACATTACGTTCTCCGCACCGCACGGCCAGCCGTCGCGTCTTATATATATTAACCGCAAACCGCGCAGGACGAACATTGAGTTCTCCTGTTTATCTTTAATACTCACCGCATCAGACATTGTGTCTTTGTAACTCATAAAAGTGTGAGACGCCCCCGTAAGGGCAAAGGTCGAGAGTGTGGGACTTCACGAAACTGTTAACCGAGAGTGCGTGTGCGCCGAACCACGTGGCGAGCTCGCTGTATAGCAGACACTCCAGGAGGAAGGCAAGGCAGCCCTCATCAGGTCAGTGCGTGCTATTCCACCTATTTATTTTCCCCTTTGCCGTATGCACCAAAATTACAGTCCACTAAATCTTTATCGAAGATACCTTAAGTTACTGGCGTCTCCATTTTAATGGTCACTTCTCGCTGGATTGACCTTGACTTTCCGCCCTTATTAGATCGTTATCGTAATAAGCGTTCATATAATTAATTATTTATATTTTTAATCCGACTTCGGATTAACCCCGCCCTTATTAGAACACTAAAATAGGTCCTAATAGGTGACATCCATAGTAATTTTAAAACTATATTCATAGAATGAATAAGCATATAATTATCTATATAAATTATTTTGTTGTATGTTCACATCACGTCATCAACTTTTAACTACATCTATAGATTATACTGTTAATTACCTTTATTATTTGCATATATAAAAGGATTATATTCGTTATAAATAACTTCATAATTATTATAAAAGTTAACAGTTAAAGTTCATCGTTAACAAAACTAATATTTAATAATTCAACCGCGTAGCGAGGACGCTTAGAGACTACCCACTTATAATTTTATTTTTGCCGTATAACTTAAGCTGTAATGTCGCCTAAAAAACAAATAGCATCGAATAATAGCGATTCGTCGGATAATGATGGCACACCTGATGCTGAGTTGGTTTTATTGTTAGCTAAACGAGATGCTTTATTTGAAATAGTGCAAAAAATATATGATATGTCCTCGGACATCCACACGAACACTTCCACGATGGAGTGTTTTCTTGATGGAAGTTCTAATATTAATGCTTTACGTATTGAGTTTAAACAGGTCTTAGATATTAATTTTTGGTCCGATTTACGCAAAAATTAATATTCAAAAACTGATGGTAGCCGGACTAACTATGACATTGGGACGTCAAACATCTCAGTCCCCCCCGTGACCATGGTTGCTGTAAAGCACCCGAAACGTCGGGAATTAAAAATAAGTAAAAGTAGTGAAATAAACGCGATAAAATCCGTAAATTTAGTTTTATTCAATGTGTAGTGTTCGCGTAAATTTAAGAAATCATTAGGTCTTAGATAATTATAATTCACATTTATTAAAAATAAACCCTATTGCTAAACCTGATTATAACAGCCTCATTGCGTTTGAGTCTCTTTGCGGTAGAATAAATAGGGTTTATTTACAATATTCGCAATCTAATTCACAAAGTACTAGTACACCATCTAAAGCCAGATTCACACTTCCGCCTATCGAACTTATGACATTTTCGGGTGACATTCGCTCATGGCCTTTATTTTATGCTAGCTTTAAATCAACCGTCCATGACAACCCATCCCTCACCGACGCTGAAAAGTTATACTATTTGCTAGGTAAACTAACGGGCAAAGCCCTATCTAAATGCTCAGGTATAACTCCTTGCGCTGAAAATTATAAAATTTTATTGCAAGCACTCGTTGACAAATATGAAGACCGGCGTATGCTAGCATCTAAATATATTAATCAGATGTTCGAATTTAAGCCATTGCAATCGGCCACCGCAAATAATTTTGATTTATTTACTGATAACTTTATAAGTGCAGTGCGCGCTTTACAAAACTAAAAGTTAGATAATCTCGCGGACCTAATTGTTCTTCATATCGCGCTTAAGAAGCTGGACCCGGATACCATTCGCTCTTTCGAATACAGTCATAACTCGATAGTACCTATCTTTGATGATTTAGTAAATTTTATTAAGACCCGCTCCAAAGTTTTGCAACGCACCAATTCTAGTACAAATTCTAATAGCGCACCAAACAATCGACGAGGTAACGGTAATAAGTATCAGGCGCCGAAGTATCAGGCGTACGTAAGCACGACGACTAGTTGCTCAAAGTGTCTGTGCGATAATATTGTGCATCAACAACTATTTAAGTGTGCAGACTTTAATATGACGCCGCAGGAACGATTTAAATGCGTAAAGAGTAACAATGCATGTGTGAATTGTCTCAGTTTAAGTCATCGAGTGTCTAGTTGCTCTTCAAATTATAGTTGTCGAGTTTGTAAATTTAAACATCACACATTGCTGCACTTCCACCGCAGAAGCAATAATGCTTCCCCTGCGCTGGCGCATTCTCCACCGCCTCAGCCAGTTACACTGAAGTCTACAGCCCCCGCGCCCGCACACTCCCCACCCCTCACCGCAGGTGCGCGTTCAGACGTCGCGCTGTGTACTTCGTTCAAGAATGTTTCTCAACATTCACCGCCTCCCGCGCGCGCAAGTCGTTCGCAGAGAACTGTTTTATTATCAACCGCTCAAGTCTTTGCATACGATGCTAAGGGAGAGAAACAAATTATTCGTATATTATTAGACTCCGCGGCTCAAAGCCATTTTATTACTAAAGAGTGCTGTCATCGTTTAGGCGTTCAACAACACGATACCGAATGTACTGTAGTAAAGGGATTCGGTGGACTTGAAAAAATTGTAAAATCGAAATCGATTGATATTAAAATTTTCTCACGATTCGACTCGAATATTAATTTCAATATTTCAACGCTAGTTGTTGATCAAATCACCGACCTTTTGCCCACCGCTGTGGTAGACACATTTGTCTTATCACACTTCCATGGCATAAGGCACACTGATGAATGTTATAGCATGCCTAATAAAATTGATGTTCTGATAGGCGCATCCCTTTTCCCGCACTTACTGTGTCCAGACGTAATTTATTCGTCTAACGACCCGGTCCCTTGGCTTTGAATACGGTATTTGGTTACGTTATTATGGGCTCAGTGCCGACACTTCAGGTAAATCATTCCTTAACGTGCTGCTCAGTTCTGGAGTCTCCTTACGTTGATAAATTAGTGCAACGATTTTGGGAGCTTGAACAGCCACTCTCCGCACCGCCCATTCAGTGTCCTTCAGACATTGAATGTGAAGAGTTTTATAAATCTACGACATCCCGCGATCCTTTTACTGGTAGATACATTGTCGGCCTGCCATTTAAAGATGACGTTTACTCTCTAGAAGATTCTTATGAAACCTCTCGACGACGATTCATGTGCTTGGAGGAAACTTCAAGCCTCGCCTACATTAAGGTTAGCATATGATGACGTCATAAAGGAATACTTAGCTAAAAATTATATATCCCCCGCACCGCCGTATGACTCTCATGAACCCGCTCCAATATATGTCATACCGCATCATGGAGTCTTACGCGAAGATAAGAAGTCAACGCGTCAGCGCATCGTCCTGGATGCTAGCAGTAAGACTAGCACTGGGCGATCATTAAATGATATTCTGCATTCAGGACCAAATTTGCAAGGCGACTTGTTCAATATAATTTTAACTTTCCGCTTATATCCAATCGCTATGACAGCCGACTGTCGCCAACAATTTCTGCAAATACACAGACAGGCCGCTACACCCGCAGGCCAGGCAGTGGGGGCGTAAGGTGCACATCGGCCCGGGACGATCGTTTTATTGTTATGGAGATTTTGAGAAACCGCTACCTGACCGCTGTTGAGATACGCCAGCGGCTCCAAATCGCAAGAGGCGTTAATGTTAGTGAGCGTACGGTGAGAAGACGAATGGAGGAAGTGAATTTAAAAGCTCGTAGACCAGCACGAGGTCCAGAACTTCTCAGACAGCACCGAGTAGCCCGACTTCAGTTCGCAAGAGAACATGTCAATTGGACCCACGAGCAATGGGCTAGAGTGTTGTTCACAGATGAGTGTCGAATAGCTTTACGTGCTCCAGACGGTCGAGAACAAATGTGGAGAAAAAGAGGAGAGAGGTTTCTACCCATTACCACCACCCAAACTGTGAGTTTCCATGGAGGCTCAATAATGGTATGGGGAGGTGTAAGTTCCGACGCACGTACAGAGTTGGTCATCGTCGATAATCGGCTTACAGCTACTCGATACATCGAGGAAGTTCTTCAGGAGCACGTAATGCCTTATTCGGGATTCATTGGACACGACTAATTCCTCCTCATGCACGATAATGCACGCCCGCACGTCGCACATTGTGTAGAGGAATATCTGGAAGAGGTTGGAATACAAAAATTACAGTGGCCAGCTCGTAGCCCGGACTTAAATCCAATTGAGCATGTATGGGGTATGCTCAAAAGAAAGATAAAGTCCAACTCCAAACCGCCACAAACTCTAAATGAGCTCCGAAATGCAGCGCTGGCCGCTTGGGACAGCATACCGCAAGTTGATGTCAGAAACATCATTCAAAGCATGCCAGATCGAATGCAAGCGGTTATCAGGGCTAGAGGAGGAAACACCCGATATTAAAACTGATAGACAATAAAGAAACAGACTTAATTTTTAACTTTGTAGTGTTTTTAAAGTGACAATGGAAAGATGTTAATTTTAGTGAAAACATGTTATCTTGAAAAGAAAAATTTCGGTGAAGTAAACATTAAATTTCTATGTTCTAAAACCATTAGAGACACTTATTGAATGCATCTACCCTTAATTTACCGTGAAAAAAACGTTTCAGTGCAAATAATCAGCAAATTCACGAGTGGCCAAGTTTCCGTGCCGGTGAGTGTAGTTGTTCGCGATTCTGATCGTCGTTACCAATGCTTCCTATACCGCTTCCGTCCACAAGACCCACTTGTGTTGTACCACTTCAATCGCGTGTGCTTCGGTTTAACTTCGAGTCTATACCATGCATTGCGCACGGTAAGACAGCTCATTGATGACGACGGCGCAAAGTATCCACTTGCGAGTCGTATCGCTGAATTACCAGCTCTTAATGATTTACGTATCCCGCGACATGTTGGTGTATCCAAAAACTGTACTGCGTCACTCCTGGGGTTTTCCGACGCCAGCGAGCACGCATATGGTGCCGTAGTTTACATACATGTAAAGAGCGTCAATGGTAACACCGTCCAGTTGATTTGTGCAAAGACTAAAGTCGCACCGACAAAACCACTATTGCACGCCTTGAGCTTTGTGGAGCGGTTTTACTCTCAAAATTGCTTCGCAGAGTACTCGACAATTATTCTCTTGACCTTGCAATATCAGACTATGCCTTTGTAGATTCAAAAGTAGCTCTGTACTGGATAAAGAGTTTGCCACATAAGTGGCAGACCTTTGTTGCAAACCGCGTTGTTCAGATTACCGACAATATTCTTATGTTCTTATTTTTTGTTCTTATTTAAAAAAAAAAACGCTTTTTGCTCTTCACAGAGCGAATGCGGTATCCATCGGGAAAACAAATTATTTACACCTAATTGTTCATGCAAGATTATTTGTATTTAACTCATGCCAAATGTAAATGCCCCTACACTAGGATTTTCTCCTGTATCGCGGGGGCAGTTTACAAACATAAATTGCACAAGGACAAACATCCAGACCCGGAACAATTATTTGTAGGCTATACAAAATACTTGTTCCGTGCGGGATTCGAACCCGCAACTCCCAGCGCAGCCACTCATTGCTAAGCCACTACGCCACGGAGTCGTCAATATATAAAATATTCGCGCTGATAACTTTTATCATGTCGCAGGTACTGAGAATCCCGCTGACATACTTTCACGTGGCGTTACGCCAAATAAATTAGTTTCAAACCCCCTGTGGCTCCATGGGCCTCAGTGAACCTCGTTAGATCCATCTCAATGGCCTCTTCGTACTTTAGACAATGAGGTTATTGCAAATATGCCTGAGAAGAAGATTTTGTCGCACACTGTGTGCACATCCGTCTGTAATTCTGCGATTTATGAGCTCGCACTCCGCATCTCTTCTTGGAGTAAACTTCTACGTATAATTGCGCACGTGCGTAAGTTTGCTAAATTATTGCCCCGCCGCAGCACTACTATAGTGACTGCTGATGATCTCAGTTTCTCTGAGGTTATAATGCTCCACGCCCTGCAAAAACAACATTTTGCAATGGAATATTTAAATATTGAAGGTAACAAACCTTGCTCGCCTGCTTTCAATCGTTTAAGGCCTTCTATTGAGAATGGTTTAATCCGCATTGGAGGTCGTCTTTCGAACTCCGCATTAGATTACACGCAAAAACATCCAATTATACTCCCGCGCAGTGATCATGTAGTGAACATGATCATTGACTATTATCATATTAAAAATTTATACGCTGGGCCTGAATTGTTATTGTCATTGCTCCGTCAAAAATTTTGGATCCTTTCGGCACGCCGCATCGTGAGAACTACCAAGGGAACATACCTCCGTCCTGTTGCTCGTATCTGCCCTCCCCCAAGACAATAAATCACGATCATTTTGATTATAATTATTTATCTAAATTAGGAATTAAGTTTATATTTATATATATTAAAAAAGTATTAAACCGCAATATTATATTTATGTATACATTTTCTCGCTTACCAAGTAAGGTTAGTAGATGAGACATGCGCATTGAGCGCATCCTCTCACTTTATATACCGCTTATTTATTTGTTTTCCTTTTCTTTTATATTACGGTTGTCTTTTAAAGGTGACCCTTTAAGGGCGGGAGGAAATGGTAACGCCAGTTAACAATCTACTTTATCAACATTACATTACATATCGCATTGAGTTCGTCCTAAGTTATATCTAGTTTATCAACATGACTAGTGCATATTTTTTGTCTCCTTCCCTTCCCTTTCCTACCGCACGCGCTCCCGCCGAGGTGAAGAAAAAGGATCTCGGCGCGCGTCATTATACTAAGTGACATTACGTTCTCCGCAACGCACGGCCAGCCGTCGCGTCTTATATATATATATTAACCGCAAACCGCGCAGGACTAACATTGAGTTCTCCTGTTTATCTTTAATACTCACCGCATCAGACATTGTGTGTTTGTAACTCATAAAAGTGTGAGACGCCCCCGTAAGGGCAAAGGTCGAGAGTGTGGGACTTCACGAAACTGTTCCGAGAGTGCGTGTGCGCCGAACCACGTGGCGAGCTCGCTGTATAGCAGACACTCCAGGAGGAAGGCAAGGCAGCCCTCATCAGGTCAGTGCGTGCTATCCCACCTATATATTTTCCTCAATCGTGTCTCCCGACCGATAGGTCTTAAGATGAACATGGACAAAACAAAAGTCACGTGTAATGTCCATGTCACACCTAAGCCGGTGGTTTTTGGGAGCACTTAGCTGAAGTTGTTGATGAGTATTTTTACTTGGGACAAATAGTCCGACTAGGTAAGTTCAACTTCGACCGACAGGTCAATCGACGGATTCAACTCGGCTGGGCAGCGTTCGGGAGATTACAACACATCTTCTCGTCAGGAATACCTTAAAACTAGATTGTGCAACCAGTGCGTGTTGCCAGTGATGACCTATGGATCTGAGACGAGGTGTTTCACTGCTGGCTGTATGAGGAAGCTCGAAGTCGCTCAGCGAGCTATGAAGGGGGGGTTCAAACTTAGGAATGAGGATATCTGCAGCAGAACCAGAGTGACCGACATAGCCCAACGGATTAGTGAGCTGAAGTGGCAATGGGCCGGCCATATAGCTCGAAGAACCGAATACTGATGGGGAAAAAACGTTCTCGAGTGGCAGCCTCGTACCGGCTGGTAAAGTGTAAGACGTTCCCCCACTAGATGGAGTCAAAAACTCGTAAGACATGCAGGAAGTTGATGGATGCAGGTAGCTCAGGACCGTGCTTTGTGAAATTCCTTGGCAGAGGCCTTAGTTCAGCAATGGACTTGTGAAGGGTTTTAATGATGATGAATGATAATGGCATTATATTTGTCGGTGACAAGCATACAATCAACCAGTGACGAACTGTGTTTT
This sequence comes from Parnassius smintheus behrii, assembly GCA_036936625.1. Taxonomy (NCBI): domain Eukaryota; kingdom Metazoa; phylum Arthropoda; class Insecta; order Lepidoptera; family Papilionidae; genus Parnassius; species Parnassius smintheus. The sequence continues at coordinate 31,375,595 of JAUPFT010000006.1, forward strand.
AAGAGTATTTCAATTCTTTAAATTAGTGTAGTTAGCGCCTGCGACAAGTGTAATTTACCAAGTGACGAACTTTATTTTAAGACTATTATAATTTCTCAATTAGTGTATTTAGCGCAAACTTTGAAAGATGAAGAATGTGGGTTAAGAATGGGCGAGTTAACCGTCAAATGCCTTTTGTATGCCGATGATCAAGTCATACTTGCGTCATCGGCGGCAGAGTTGCAAATGATGGTTACATTAATGAACTGGGAATTGAAAGAAAGGGGAATGAAAGTGAACGCAAGTAAGACGAAAGTGATGGTTTTTGAAAGAGAAGAAAGCAAAACGGTATGTGAAATAAGAATAGAAGGAGAGTTAATTGAGCAAGTGGATGAGTTTGTGTATTTGGGATGTGTATTTAGCAGGGATGGTAGATATGATAGGGAAATAGAACGACGAGTAAATGCAGGGAATAGAGTGAATGGGGCACTACACTCTATTATGAAGAACCAGAATGTGTCAAAACAGGCACGTATGGTAATTCATAATGCTGTGTTAGTCCCTACTTTAATGTATGGTAGTGAAAGCTGGGTGTGGCAGAAGAAGCACGAAAGTAGAATAAATGCTGTAGAAATGCGGTCTTTAAGGAATATGCTAGGGTTTAATCTGAATGACAGGGTGAGAAATTGCGTGATAAGAGATAAATGTGGTATGCAAGATGATGTTGTGACCAGGATTAAGAAAGGAATGCTTCGGTGGTTTGGTCACGTAGAAAGAATGAATGAGGAAAGAGTGACAAAGCAAATTTATATGGCAGATGTGAATGGCCGAGTCGGAAAGGGACGCCCTAGAAAAAAGTTTATCGACCAAATTGGCGATATTTTGAAAATGGGCCACGTTAGAAGTACCCTTAACCGACGAGCATGTATGCGTAGATATATGGATGTAAAGGAGGCGAAAGAGGTATGTCAGAATCGTGCCAAATGGAAGTCCGTAGTCTCTGCCTACCCCTCTGGGTGACAGGCGTGAGTGTTTATATGTATTTAGCGCATTAACTCTTATTAGAATATAATTTAAATATAATTACAAAATTGAAAGCTTAGCCTTTAATAATAATTTTTAATTTTGTAAGGAAGTTTTTAAGCAAGAATTTGTATTGTAAATACTTATAAAAAATTTAAGTTTTGTTTAACGCTTGAAAACTGGTGTTAGAATAAAGGTTTATATGTAACATAATGTAAACAAAAAGAAATAACTAAATCAGACATCTGTTAAATGATAAATATAAGACAAAATGTATAGTAAATTAGCAATTTTGTAGGGTTTTTTTTCTATAAGTTTTATATAGAGAACTTAATAGTTTTATATTATTATTTTATATTATAGAACATAACTACAGCAATCTAACAATATATAATTTGTAAGGGTTATGTGAAAGTTTCAATAAATAAAGGCTCCTAAGGTTTCGGCTCGAAACAAAAACTACACGCGAGACTGGGAAAACCGCGCTAACGTCCGCACGGTAACGCCGGCGGGTATAAAAGTTGAGCAAATTTCGGCTCAAATCGTTGCGCCCTCCTTTCTGCCAAGGAGGGTCGCGTTCGTATACGGCTTAGAAATCTCTAGTCAGATCGTTAAGCCAATTCCTAAAAGGTTGGGTTTAGTGGGTAAAAGTCACCACATAACCACGCAGCCGGCTGCGTGGTATGCTATGAGCATTCCCAACCTCCCTCCCCCGCTTTCCGGAGGGTTGCCCATATTTGCTTCGGGCGCAAAAAAAAGGCTCAAATCGCAGTCGCAGCACAGCCGTCAAAGAGGCTACAACAATAAGGAAAAAGGAAGCCGAAACCTAAGGAACAAGAAGCTACCCAGGAAAAAAAGTGTTTTAATTGCCTCCTCCCGGCTGATCGTCTATCTCTCTCTCTCTCTCGGGGTCCTAGTAGGGTCGTATTATACATACGCATTCAGGGGTGCGTGGGACGTGCGTCACCAGTACTAGGCAAGGAACGTACGTCATTAAGTGGGAGATTGTCCCAGGGCGACTGCGGGCACTGGACGTGTCCCTGCCGTCCGAAACAGTTGGTCCTTCGAAATCCGAATCCCTGCTAGAAGTATATAGAAGAATCCGTTCAAGATGCCGGTTACCAGGTCACAGAAGGATGCCCCCTCACGTCCCGGGTCCCGTCCCTCAGATAAGGACGCGACAGGTGAAATGTCAGGATCAGAAGGGGTCACGTCTGCGTCAGCGTCAGCATCATCAGGAACAGCAGCTACGTCAGATTCTTCAGGCACTACGACCACAGAGGATACCACAACGACAGAGACCACAGTTGCAACTGCCACCACGGCGGCAGCCGAGGATAACGGACAGAAGGATGAGACCGCACAGAAGGAGACGACCAAGAAGACTCCAGAGGATATTCCAAACAAGGGCGTTCATGGCTCTGCCACAAACCTTAAGCCAAAGGGGGTCAGTCGTCGCGCCAGGTCTATGAAGACCACGAGCTCCTCAGCCAGGAGACGGGAGCTGGAAGCTAGAGAATAATTAGCACGCATGGAGCTAAAGCAAGCTCAAGCTTCGGCGAAGCTAGCACGCGTCAGATTAGAGCTGGCACAATGTGAAGAGGAGGACTCCGTGAATGAATACCAGGAAGACAGAACAGCACAGGTGCAGAGCTGGATCTAGACATCAGTAATGGAAGAAAACAACATGGGAAAACACGAGCAACGAGGTCAGCACCCTCCGGAAGAGCCAAATGTGAAGCCTGAAGAGAACTCCTCAACGAAAAAAGATACGAGCGAAATTCAAGCGCTGACGATAGCAATCTAGGAAGCCCTTACCGTACGAGGAGGACCAGTAGCTGAGCCGAAGTATATCCACGAGCTACCCTACTTCGATGGCAACAGCAGCGAGTGGTTGGCCTTCAAGGTGGTCTACGAAGATACCGCCCCTATGTTCAACGCAGTTCAAAACATGGCTCGACTAAGAAGAGCACTAAAGGGAAACGCAAGAGAAGCTATCAAGAGCCTACTGTACTCCGAAGCCTCTCCACTGGAAGTAATGCAGGCCCTCATGAGACGATATGGAAGACCTGATGCATTGGTGCTGGCTGAATTGAATAAAGTCAGGGCATTACCGAAGATTTCTGAAAATCCAAGAGATATATGCGTCTTCGCGAGCCAAATGAACAACAGCGTAGCAGCAATAAGGGGTTTGAAGAAACCATAGTACCTGCATTCACCTGAAATGGTAAAGCAAATTATAGAAAAAATGCCTACAATCCTGAAGTTCCGATGGTATGACTTTACGGCAGCAACGGAAGAGAGCGAGTTCTCCGACTTGACGATGGTCTCCAAGTTCCTGAACAGCGACTCAGACAAATGTGGAGCCTTCGCGACCTCAGAAGAGAAGAGCGGGTTCAGAAGAACTCATCGACAAGCGACGAATTCTACGAGGGAAAAGGACTTTAAAGAAAAAGATACAAGACAGTCAACAGAAAAGACTTGTCCTATGTGCCAAGGTGGACACTTCCTCGTCGACTGCCAGAAGTTCCAGAAGACGTCAGTACGAGATCGATCGGCAACAGTAAAGAAAAGTCACGTTTGCTTCAAATGTCTTCAAGGAAAACATCGAAAGGAGAGCTGCAAGAAACCACCATGTAAGGAATGAAGAGGTGGCATCATCATTTGCTGCACGTCGAATCAGAAAATGGAGAGAAGAAGGCGGAAACACAAGAAGAAGTAGCAAGCGTCATGACATCAGTAAATGCAGTCAACAACGCAAGGGCATACCTGAAGATAGTTCCAGTAGGAGTATTCGGGCCAAAAGGATCCAAAAGAATATTGGCTCTCATGGATGAAGGGTCGACAGTGTCGCTTATTGATACAAAGGTGGCAGAAGAAATCGGCGCTCAAGGCAACAAAGAGGAGCTGGTCATCGAGACAGTAGGAGGCAGGCAAATCAAGAAGAAGGATTCTCAGATGCTGGACCTTGTAGTGAAGGGGGTTCATCAAGGAAGCAAGAAGACCTTGAGGAGAGTCCGAACTATCAACGAGCTGAAGCTTGCACCACAGATCCTAAAGAAGAAAAGGATAGAAGAATGCAAACATTTCAAGAAGATCGCCGACTCTCTTTATTATAAAGGGGAATCACCACAGCTGCTCATCGGTCAAGACCACTGGGAGCTGATAGTGACTCAAGAAGTAAGGAAAGGGGAACCAGGAGAACCAGTTGCTTCAAGAACAGGGCTTGGATGGGTGCTTCACGGATCAGACACCGGGGCTGTAAGAGTAGTACACTTCATGAACACGTGTCTACATGTCAGCACACCAGATGAGGAGATGCATCAAGCCATCAAGGACCACTTTGCAATCGAGGCGCTTGATGTGCAGCCACGAAGACCCACCACAGACTCAGAAAGAAGAGCACTAGCCATCCTAGAGAAAACCTGCAGAAGACTTGAAGATGGACGATTCGAAGCTGGACTCTTATGGAAAAATGAAGATGAACAGATGCCTGAGAGCTACTCATCTGCAAAGAACCGGTTATTCAACATTGAAAAGAAGATGGATAAGGACCCTCAGCTGAAGGCAGAATGTATCAAGCAGATCCAGCATCTTATCGACAGCAAGAACGCAGAAGAAGCACCTATAACACAAAAGGACTCCAAGAAGAAATGGTACCTCCCTCACTTCTCCGTAGTACATCCACTGAAGAAAAAGATAAGGATCGTCTTCGACGCTGCAGCCAAGTCAAAGGGAAGAAGCCTCAACGATGCTCTACTGCCAGGACCAGATCTACTACAGTCGCTCTTCGGGATACTACTAAGGTTTCGACAGGGCCCGCTAGCTGTGGCAGTCGATATCAGAGAAATGTTTCTTCAAGTTCGCATTCGACCAGAAGACAGAGATAGCCTGAGGTTTTTATGGCGCGGGGATCGTCGCAACGTGCCTCCAAAAGAGTACAGGATGACATCGGTTATCTTCGGCGCAACATCATCTCCGAGCACCGCAATCTATGTGAAGAATCGAAACGCAGCGGACTTCAAAGAGCAGTATCCAGAGGCTGCAAGGGCTGTCGAGCTAAACCATTACATGGACGATTACCTGCACAGCTTCCACTCAGAAGAAGACTTTAGAAAAGTGACGACGCAGGTGGACTTCATATACAAGAAGGCAGGCTTCGAACTCAGGGGATGGGCGTCAAATCAACCCAAACTGCTGCAAGACGTGAAGATCGACTCTATTGAGAAGACAGAAGTGGACCTAGGCGAGAAGGAACAGAAGACATTAGGTCTGCGCTAGTTCACCAAAAAGTATCGGTTTCAGGGCAAATACACCAGAAGAAATAGCAAGAGGACTCAAGGTGCCTACGAAGAGTGAAATTACCAGTGCAGTAATGTCGACCTTTGATCCGCTTGGTTTAGCATCACCAGTTCTCATCCAAGGCAAGAAGCTGCTTCAGAACTGGCGAAGTGGCGTCGGTTGGGTTGACGAAATAAAAGAAAGGGAGTACGAAGCATGGAAAACCTACCTGGAGAAGATGAAGCTGCTCCTGCCGCCTGAAGACCTGCAAGTTCCAAGATGCCTGGCGCCACATTGCATCGAGAGGGAGCTACACACTTTCGTTGATGCGAGCGAGCTGGCGTACGCAGCGGCAGTTTATTGGAGGACAGAAGGGCAAGATGGAACCTACCACGTCAGCCTGGTGGCAGTAAAAGCGAGAGTCACTCCACTGAAGCCAGTGTCCATCCCGAGACTCGAACTACAGGCAGCCTTCCTAGGAAGCAGACTGACTCATTCAACTGAAGAAGAATTGGACCTAAAATTAACAAAGAAAACATTTTGGACAGACTCCAGCATCGTACTTTCCTGAATAAAAACAGACCCGAGGACCTTCAAGACGTTTGTGGCTCATCACTTAGCGGAGATAGAGGACCTCACCAAACCGCAAGACTGGAGATGGGTGCCTAGAGCAGAATCCTGCAGATGACGCAACACGCGACGTGCCAGAAGACTTTAACTGCACTCACCGATGGTTCACCAGACCAAGCTTCCTGAGAAAAGAAGAAGCACATCGGCCGGCACCAAGAACTTTCAAGAAAACAACTACCGGCGAAGAAAGGGCAGCGGACGTCGCAGCAACAACACAAACATCTCATCTATCACCAGACCCGGAGAGATTCTCTTCATGGAGGAGGCTTTGGCGAGCCACAGCGAGAGTACTGCAGTTCTTACAACTCTGCAGAAAAGGGGAGAAGGTCAACGTCTGCAAAAATGATCCCACCTGGAAAATGACACAAAGAAAAGGAACGAAGACTGTAGAGAAGCAACACAGATCTTCAAAAATAACAGAAAGGAAATATATACCGATGGACACCCAACTACTCGAGAAAGCTGAAACTCTTTTGCTGAAAAGAAGCCAAGACAACAGTTTCAGAGAAGACATCAGCAATTAGAGGGCAGCAGTAAATTGAAAAGGCTCGACGTAGATACGATACAGGGTGTGACCAGGGACTACAAACGACCCATCGTGCTCGACAGCAAGGACAAGACAACATAACTCATCATAGAAGAATTCCACTACCGCTTCAATCATAGAAATCACGAGACGGTGATGAATGAAACACGACAACGCTTCTGGATACTAGGTCTAAGGTCAGCAATCAAGGCGGTTCAGCATCAATGTCAATGGTGCAAAACGAAGAAAGCAAGACCTCAAGAAATACCAACAGGCAACTTACCGGCGGAAAGGCTGATGCACGGATATCAACCTTTTACGTGCACGGGCGTGGACTACTTCGGCCCGATGACAATCACCGTGGCAAGACGGCACGAAAAGAGATGGGGGGCTCTATTTACATGCCTCACAACAAGGGCTGTGCACATTGAGCTAACTCCTTCGCTCTCCACCGACAGCATGATCATGGCGCTGCGACGATTCGCCGCAAGAAGAGGAATGCCTAAGAAAATCTACAGCGACAACGGGACTAACTTCGTCGGTGCCAACAAAGAAATAAAAGAAGCGCTCGACACCTTGCAGCAAGAAGACCTCACCTCAGAAGCAGAGGCGTGCAATGGAAATTCATCCCTCTAGGTGCGCCAAATATGGGTGGCGCATGGGAACGTTTGGTGCGATCAGTCAAGACCGCACTAGACGCCACACTTCACGAAAGGTATCCACGAGAGGAGGTACTCCACACTCTCCTCCTAGAGGCCGAGCACATAGTCAACTCTCGACCTCTCACACACCTCTCTGAGAACCTTGAAGAAGAAGCACTAACATCGAACCACTTCCTCATCGGCAGCTTCGACGACAACGAACTCGTGGGCAGATCCACATGGAAGGCCACGCAGCGGCTTGCTGATCACTTCCGACAGCGTTGGCTGCGAGAATATCTACCCACTCTCTTGCCAAGGAAGATGAAGGCAAGAACTAGCACCACAGACCTGCAAGTTGCGGACATAGTGCTGATCGTCGACCACAGCCTACCAAGATGCACCTGGCCACGCGGCAGAATCTCCCAAGTGTATCCTGGACCTGATGGGCGAACAAGGATCGTCGACGTCAAGACGCGCGGAGGTGTGCTGAGAAGACCCAGTTCGAGAGTAGTGCTGCTGGTGCCGGGAGTATCGCCGAGCCAGGAGGATGGTGCGACGCACGAGGGGGAGAATGTCGGCGACAAGCATACAATCAACCAGTGACGAACTGTGTTTTAAGACTATTTCAATTCTTTAAATTAGTGTAGTTAGCAACTGCGACAAGTATAATTTACCAAGTGACGAACTTTATTTTAAGACTATTATAATTTCGCAATTAGTGTATTTAGCGTATTAACTCTTGTTAGAATATAATTTAAATATAATTACAAAATTGAAAGGTTAGCCTTTAATAATAATTTTGTAAGGAAGTTTTTAAGCAAGAATTTGTATTGTAAATACTTATAAAAAATTTAAGTTTTGTTTAACGCTTGAAAACTGGTGTTAAATTAATGGCTTATACGTAACATAATGTAAACAAATAGAAATAAGTAAATCAGACATCTGTTTTAATAAATATAAGACAAAATGTACAGTAAATTAGCAATTTTGTAGGGTTTTTGTTCTATAAGTTTTATATAGAGAACTTAATAGTTTTATATTACTATTTTATATATGTAACTTGTGTATTGTATGTATATAACATCGACAGAAGATGCAATTATTGAATTAAGCACATTTGTAACAGAACAACTCGACCACGGCAAAAAATGTTTGTCGGTCTTCCTTGATCTGAAGAAAGCATTCGACACCGTCTCTGTCCCTAACCTTGTGCACAAGCTTGAAAAAATTGGAATAAGAGGGACTCCGCTTGCTCTTTTCGAAAACTACCTATCGGAGAGAAAACAGAAGGTGAAGCTTCCTGGGTTCATTAGTGGGGAAGCGGTGGTGTCATCATATGGCGTTCCACGGGGTAGCGTTCTGGGCCCGACCTTATTTCTAATTTATGTCAATGATCTGTGCAGTATGACCATACCAAATGCCAAAATCCTGTCGTACGCCGATGACACGGCTTTGGTTTTTGCTGGTGAATCTTGGGAGGCTGTCAAGATTAGTGCTGAAAGTGGGCTAGCTCGAGTCGCTCTATGGTTGCAACAAAATCTCCTCACTTTGAATACAGCTAAGACAAATTTTATTTGCTTTAGCATTACCAACAACTTGCAGCCACAGAATGACTTTTGCCTTAAAATTCATATGTGTTTTGAGGATGCTAAAAACAAAGCTTGTGACTGCCCATCAATTGAAAAAGTCTCTCACACTAAATATCTTGGCATCGTTATAGATCAGAGGCTATCGTGGTACCCACACCTCGACCATGTCATTAATAGGACCAGAAAATTGATTTGGATTTTCAAAACTCTAAGACACGTAATACCTGATAGTACTAAGCAATCGGACTCTCCTAGATATCTTCTTAACCAAATATACACGTCCCTTGCGCAATCTATCATAACATATTGCATTCCGGTGTGGGGTGGAGCTACAAAGACCAAATTTCTTAACTTGGAAAGAGCCCAACGAACCCTTATTAAGGTCATGTATTTTAAAAAAAGACGTTTTTTCACTGAACAACTGTATAGAATAAGTGGTTTACTCTCAGTTAGACAATTATATGTTACTATGACAATCCTCAAAGTACACAAATCCCTGTCCTTTGACCCATGCATCTTGAAAAAGCGGCGAAAAGATATTGTGGTTAAGCCTTCTGGTACCAAAACAGTTTTTGCTAGTAGGCAATTTAGCTCATGTTCTGCATTCCTATATAATAAAATAAATAGAGAATTGAACATATACGAAAAAACGTACAGGGAGTGTAAAAACCTGATACTTAAGTGGGTGCAGTCGAAAACTTATGAAGAAACTGAATTTCTGCTGTACCGCATTTCATAATTCACTTCTATGTACAATATAATTTAACACACACACACACACACACACACACACACACACACACACACACACACACGCACACGCACACGCACACGCACACGCACGCGCGCACGCACACACACACACACACACACATACACACACATACACACACACACTCACACATGCGCGCGCGCTCTTACGCACGCATGCACACATACACACTTTTGTAATTTTTGTAAATTTTGGTTGTTAAAGTCGAGTAATTTGTTTTTGTTATTTTTGGTTTTTTAAATTAAAAAATGTATGTTTAGATAAGGAAGAGCGGGATTTCCAAACACAGGCATTACTTGCTTAAATGGAGATGCCAGTCAACTATGTCATTCATTTAATTTTTATTCTTCTTTATTCTTTATTCTTTATTGTACACACAATAAGTTGGTAACAATTATTAAATATTTAAATAAATGTACAAAGGCGAGCTTAACCCTAATAAGAGTTCTCTTCCAGCAAACCTATATTATATTTTGTGAAGAAAAATAAATTATTTTATTATTTTATTATTTTTATACCCACCTTTAAACTCATAAGTGGGAACACTTATTGTGACGGACGGGAAACTACGGAACCCTACACTGAGCGTGGCCCGACATGCTTTTGGACGCTTTTTTTGAGAGGTATTATACGGGTACGTATGCATGGTGACAGAAAAGTTATGTGGTGGTCTTGAGATTATAGTTTTATAAAAACAGTAGTACCATTGACGGTTAAAAGATTATTTTCCAGCCATTTTGTGACCACACGTAATCCATTTTCAGCACAATGTTGCACAGTATCCCAGTCTGTACCATGAAAGAGGATTACAGTATCGTCCGCAAACATAAAAAGGTCCGCACAATCGATGTTAATTTTACACAATTCATTCATGTACATCAAAAATAGTGTTGGTCCAGGAGTGCTGCCTTGTGGAACACCATAGCTACATTCGGCTTTATCGCTTAGCTTGTCACCAACACGTAATATTTGGGTTCTGTTTATAAGATAGTCACAAAACCATGCATATTGCATACCTCTTATACTTAGATTTTCGGGACGTCCGAGAAGTATAGGAATTGACACAGTATCGAATGCTTTTTGCAAGTCTAAGAAAACACATATGCATTTATCACCTTTGTCTACATAAGATATTATTTTTGAAGTCAGTTGTAAAACTGCGTCTTCTGTTGAACGATGTGCCCTAAAACGAAATTGATTCGCAGCTAGATATCCGTAGTGCTCTAAATATTTTGTCAATCTTGTATTCACGAGCTTCTCAATTATTTTTGAAAAAGTAGGTAACAATGAAATCGGCCTGTAATTTGAAGGAGCGGTCTTATTGTCAGATTTGTATATTGGTGTTACTATTGCCTGTTTGAAGGATGACGGAAATTGCCATGTTTGTAAACTAGTATTACATAGATGTGCTATAGGTGCGCAAAGAATTTGACTATACCTTTTAACGAAATTGACAGTAATTTTGTCCCAGCCAGGGGAGCTATTTGATTTAAGTTCGTTAATGGTAGTTCTTACTTCCTCAGATTCTGTTAGGAAAACGCCATCGAATGTGTTGGACCTATCTGTTTGACATTATCAGCAAGTTCTGGAACTGATTTGCCTACGGTGTTCAGAGTATAATTTGCAAGCTGTGAACCAATTGTAGTGAAATAAGTGTTTACTAGATTAAGTGAAGCTTTTGGAGTATCTTTAATTGTTAATATTTCTGTCGTTGTTTGTTTGGATTGGCTTATATTACAAATTTCTTTAATTATCTTCCATGTCTTTCTAACGTTTCCAGTACTGGTGTGAAGTTCGTGTTTATAATACTGTCTTTTTAAGTTTTTTATTATGTTATTGCATGTGTTTCTGTATTTTCTATAGTGTGATGCTAAATCTTGATTAGTGTTATCCTTTTTTAATTGTTTATATAATTTGTCCCTCTTTCTTATTGATCTTACAACTCCCGGTGTTATCCAAGGTTTTAATGGCATATTTATTTTAGAAAGAGTTATTCTAATTGCTTGTAGCTTTGTTGTAGCTTGTATTAAATCTAGTTAAGGTCATTCATACCTACATCTATCTTGTCAAAGTCAATTTTTTCTTTATAAAATTTAGTTTTGTATGTACCAATTTTTACTCTGTCAATAAGTAATAAAATAGGGTAATGGTTAGTAAATTTATCAAAAACAATCGATGTAATGCTATATTGGGCTCGTACCATAAAATGATCTAAGCACGCTTCCATCCTTATTGGTAAATAAACGCATTATTTTAAGCCACGCATAGATAGCATATTAAGATATTCTGCAGAATACCCTTTTATAGCACAAGGCATAACATCTAAATTTACATCTCCAGTTAGGACCACGATAGTTGTATTTATCCAATTAAGTATTTTATCAAGTGATGTGATATACTTCGTTGGATTGCGAAAACTTGGTGATCTATATCTACAGATGACCGTGGTGTCTGTTTCAACAGTCAGTATTAGTACATTGCCGTCATCAACTATTGGTTCATATGAAGTGACGCTGTTATTTTTAACGTATGCTACTACACCGTCATTCTGGTTAAATAAACGTTTAGTATAGTATGACATGTAGGTATCTATTTCCGGTATTATGGAATCATCTTTTAACCAACATTCAGTAAAAACTACAACGTCTACATTAAGATTCAATTGTGACATAAAAACTAAGAAAGCGTCTAAATTACGGTTGAGACTTCGTATATTAACACATAATACACAAAAAGAAGAAAAGTTTTTATCATTACGGTTTTTTACATCTTTACATAGGAAAGGACTTGTCAAGCTTATACACCTTACCTCGTTTACTTGGTCAATCTCATCAATTACAGTTTCACTAGGAAGATCGATTAAAAGTTTTTATTTTTTTATGACTTATTCTCAATGATGTTTGGAAATATTCTTTCATAATATATAGCATACATTGACATATTATTTTGATTGCGTTATAATAAGTAATAATTTTTCTAACAGACAGTTGGTTTTCGGTAGGAAGTTATTATGTGTGATTGTGGGTTTTGTGTAAGTTATTGTATTAATTATGTGTCTGTATATGTCTTTTATTGTGTTGTATATGTTACTTATGGCTAACAGAAACATTACATAATAAGAACAAGCATACAAGTAAGTTCGGTAAGAGTAATAAAATAGAAAACTATTACATCGATAGTGTAAATCTAGTCGTAAAAAAAAAGTAAATCGTTTCTACACGTATTCTTGGCGAGCCCTCTTTTCTACGTAGAAATACCCTTCCATATGTTGTCCAGCAGAATTTAAATTTTTCTTGAGTAGCAAATTCTCTAGCCAAGTAGAGTAATCTTCTGGTTTTAGTGCTGAGATTTTCTGAAATATAAATTGGAGTTTTGGGCCCCCTAATTTCCAGGTGTTCAGTGTTCAGCTTGTTGTGCTTATTTTCTTCATTGAAGGTTGTAACTGATTTAACTAAGCTTTCTTTGACTAGAATTGATGTAAATTCAACAATTATCGGCTTATTCGTGGTCTTAGAATTAGTGCGAAAGACGTCTTTGATATCAGATGGTTGAATTGGGGTCTTAATAACTGTATCTGTTTTCAGAATGAGATTCAACAAGTCTTTTTTTGGTTTCATAAACATGCTCAGTATTTCATTTTTGAAAGTCGACATATCCGAATTTTCATCTTTTATTGCACTGGGAAACATAAATCACTTCGACTTCTGTGCTATCTGTCATATTTAAGTTTGGTTCTGATTAACAAAGGGATTGAGAGGTGTTCACATTAAAAACAGGCGTCTTTGGGGGCGTTCTCTTTAGTGGCATTATTGGATAAACAATGGGATGATACTTCAATTCTAACATAATAAAATATCTAAAAGTCACAATGGTATTATTGCAACAATAAGCAACTAGGCGCTTGATATTTACGTTTCGTATTGCTTTTTTATTTTTATAGGCGTTGTAAAAAATAATATCAATGTAGGTAAGTCAAAGTCAAATTAGTTGATAACACAGTAGCTAGTTCCAAATTCCACACACTGTATTTTAGTTATTAATGATAAGAAAAGTTGATAATATTAACTTTTAATGCACTTTTCAGTTCACTTTACACTTCTATAAATGGATTCGTTCACTTTTACGTTAAAATGTGCACTTTAGACTGTTTTTCGTTATTTTTAAAGCGGAGTGATTTCAACTGCGTCTGCACAACTTGACGGCGCGCGGGAAGTTCAGTTAAAGTGTTAAGTGTGAATAATTATTAGTGTGATTTAATTTTTAATTGGTGTTCAGTAATTAAAGTTTAATTTTGGTAATTTAATCGGCAGTTTTTATTGTCACGAACCCTAAGCTCGTAACAATATCGTCACTTGAATATTAGACCTAGTTTACATCACTATACGACAACTAAAGAACTATGGAGTGTAGAAGTAATACTCCATATAAAGAACTGTCCTATCCATGGAGGTGAGAGAACAGGAGAACGATCACTACGTACTAAAGCATACCCCGCCTATCCTTGAAAATTTTTAGAATTTATAGCAGCACTGCCGTCGGTGAGTAGTGGCTGCGAAGTTAGTTATTTATGAGTACAAGTAGATGATTTTAGTTGAATAATGTACAAATTTTCTTCACGGCATTGGTGAGAAAATTTTCATGCTACGTAATTTTTTTAATTTTTGATAAAAAGAAACATTTAAAAATGGAGAAATATTTTATTGTGCGAGGATGTGCAAGTAGTTTAGCATCTGATCGGAAAAATAAACTGAAAATGACTTTTATTGAGCGAACTTAGCGATCGTAGCGCCTCACTTATGGTATCAATATTCCTGGGATACTATTTTCTACGGAGATCGTTCTCCTGTTCTCTAACCTCCATGGTTCTACCTGTCTCCGACTAGTATATGGAGTTTTGGCGGGAATTTAGCTGACGATGGACTGTCGCTACTGTTTTGTCACTTGAATAATGTTTTGAAGTGGATTTTAATTCGTTATAGTGACGTGATTTAGTGAATTAAGTGTCCGCGCGTGTGAACTATTTGAGAAAACGACGAAACAAGTGCTTTGATGTTGATATAAACCTCAAGTTAATTTGATCGCTTGGGCGCCTTTTGAACTTGAGTGGCTGTCGTCATCAACAGTCCGCTGGGTTGAGCTGTCGTCAAAAAAATCTCTCAAAAACTTCGCAATGTGACGCATCCGCATATTGCGAAGAAAAAATGAAGATTATTAGAGAAATGATCAGAAGGGCTAGTACCCAGAGCCGTAAAGCCAGTTAAAAAATGATTATTATATGGAGTTTTGGCAGGAACTTAGTCGTAGACGGATTGTCGGTCCTGTTTTGTCGCTTGAATTATTGTTTGAAGTGGATTTTGATTGGTAAAAGTGACGCGATTTTGTGAACTAAGTGTCCGCGCGTGTGAACTATTAAAGAAAACGACGAAACAAGTGCTTTGATGTCGATATAAACCTCAAGTTATTTTGATCGCTTGTGCGCCTTATGAGCTTGAGTGGCTGTCGTCATCAACTATCCGCTGGGTTGAGCTGTCGTCAAATTCTCCCAAGGGCTTCGCAATGTGTTTCATCAGCATATTGTGAAGATAAAATATAAATAAGATTCTGAAATAAATGTTAGGCTCAGAAAGGCTAGAATCCAGAGCCTTAAAGCCAGTTAATAAAAAAATGACTAATATATAGTTGTCTGTGGCTTTGCCGGTGTCTATGTCTAGATTTGAGATTTGAGTTGAGGCTCTACTTGAGGCTCTCTTATTTATCTATGTCTAGTATATAGTCAGTAATCTATGGTTGAGGCTGTTCATGTCATGAACAGCACGGGGGGTCAAGTCTCTATGGAGCCGATGCAAACGTCGGGCAAAATAAGCGAAACAGAGACAACGCCATACGCTAGAGCTAGACAGAGAAATCACTATTGATGCTTTGCTTTGCAATATGGTGGATTATTGAAAGCGCTAAACGTACTTTGAAATATTTTTATTTCTATTGTATATTTCTTTGCTTTTATAGCATGTGCCTGAAGATTTTTACGAGATAGAGACTCATTATTTCGTGCTTCTGTGTTTTTGTTTTGTGTGCCCGCTGGACGCTTAGAGATAGAGACTCATTTCCTTATATTATTATTTGGTGTTTGTAATTCTTTTTGCCTGGACAATTTTACGAGATATAGACTCATTTCTTTTTTTGTTTTGTGTACGTGTGTCTGAGCATTATTTGTTAATATGTCACGCCATACGCGCTATGAACGAAAAAGAAAGTGTGCAAAGTGTAACATCACTGCCACAGAAGATGGAAACTTGAGTTTCCACAGATTTCCTCTACCTGGTAGACATACATTTTTAAAGTAAGTAACTAAGCTATTCTAATTTTTTGTTACTTTTTCCCTCATTATCTTATTAAGTACTTAGTACTTAATGTTTTTAACATTCATAATGTCCATAACATAGTAAACATAATGTTCATAACATAAATTTTTCATTGCTGGGCACTGGCCTCCCTCAAGGGTCACCATAACGACCAGACCTGTGCGTCTCGCATCCATCTGCTACCCGTGACCCTTACCAGGTTATTGGTCTTATCTTGTAGAAGGCCTTCCTAACTGTGATCAAAACTACACTTAGATTTTAAAAAATCAATAATTTCAGGGCTGAATACTGTTACCCTACTGGAGAGTGGTCAACTGAGAAATCACTAAGAGACTTGCACTCGCAACACAAAATGTTATGCAGTAAGCACTTTGATGATTCCTCATTCACTAACAGTGCGAGGATAAGATTGCACAATTTTGCCATCCCAACTGGGACACAGGATTTAATGGTAAAGATTCGCCAGGAACAATGTGCAACTGCAAGTGAAAGTAAACAAGATACAAATATCTCAGTTGAAAAACCTCAAGTAAGTAAACATTAATTACTATATTACTCAAAACTCCATCAATCATAAAGCTTGATATGTGGTTCGAATTTATAAGTACAGTCAAACAAATACTTAAGCTAAAACTCACAGAAAGAAATTAATAGGCCTTGTCTAAACTCTATTTTAAATTTCATTTTGTTTTAGAGAAACCAAACAACCAAAAGATTGACTTGTAGAGAATGTCTTGATGCATGAAATCTGCCCTTGTACCACTGTTGTACATAAAATTTAAATAAGTAAATAAATAGACCTCATTAATTTTCATCAGGCATGATTCAGATCAAGAGCAAACTTGTATCAGTAATAATAAAAACAGTTAACTCAACGTCAACCATAGTATTGTTAAAAACCAAAATAAATACACAACCCTCAATCTCAAATAATGGTTTTCATAAAAGTATTACTTACTTACTCTTTTTTATTAGAAGTTCAATCATGAAGTTTTCAACAAGTTGAACACAAAAATGAGGATAATATGGCATTGGAAACATCCTGATAATTTAAATGTAGAAACTGATCATTACCTTTGTTTACAAAATAAAATAAAAAACCAGGAAAATAAAACTGCTTGTCTCTAGTTACTCAATTGGTAATGTAGTTTTGCAAGAGGTACTGGTGATTAAAGACTTAGGAGTAACTATTGACAGAAAGCTAACCTTTAAATCTCATATAAACATTATTGTTTATTAACAAAGCCCTGAAATTCTTAGAATTTATTAAGCGCAATATAAAGGGTGTCAAATTTTTTTTATATAATGCTTTTGTAAGAAGACTCCTTGAATTTCGTTAGTGTCATATGGAATCCATCTTCTAGTGTGCACTCCCAACTCATTGAAAGTATACAGCATGCATTTACTCGACATCTTGCCTTTCATGCCAGTGGTATCTCACATAGGCAGCCTTACTATCAGCAACTGGTTAAGTTTAAGATGATGTCTCTCCAAAATAGACGAAATATTCTAGATTTGTGTTTTCTACATAAAATAGTACACCATTAAGTTAAGTGCAGTGACCTCCTTGACAGCATTTCGTTTGCTGTTCTGCATAAATATCCCCGTTGTCGCATCGCAAAAAAAATTTCATATTCCTTTTGTGAAAACTCATCTCGGTAATCATGCTCCATCGTGCATGTATGTGGAAAATAGAATGAATTTTCTAAATTTTTCATTGTAATTTTCAGGTGCTAGTGTTGGAACCTTCATTACCTGTTCAGGTGCCAACCATAGCCAACCCTACTACATCTTTACCTGTTCAGGTGCCAACCATATGTGAACCAACTACTGATAGCTTGAAGGTTTGTAGTACTTATAATAATTTTCACTCACATGTACACATTATATATGTACAACATTAAAACTTGTGAAACTTTTGTTCACATTTTTGGTCGTATAGAATGTATGCATTTATTTATTTGCAAAATTAATTAACTATTAGCTCTAGTAAACAATTATGAAATATTTTTTAAAGTACCTTCATCAGCGACAATGTTATAAAGCTACAAAGATACCAATTAGAGATGTCCGATAAAGACTATGACGGCAATGTCTGTGCTGACCATACATCTGCCATACAAAACAGCATTTTCGCGAGACGGATAGATATAATTATTTAAAATGGTTGCATCTTGTTTGTTTTTATATCAATTTTGATTCTATTGCCCTGTTAGCATTATGTTTTGTATATTTTTAGATAAACTGTATGGTCTTATGAATATTTTTTCATGCATAGTCCCTATTTCGGGCACAGTGACCAATTTCTCGTATAAATAAGAAACAAACTAATGCTTGCTAATTATGTAGATTAATATCACCATAATGATTCTTACTCAGGTAATGTTGAAACTGATCATCACCTTTGTTCACAAAAATCGTCTCATTGTAATTTTCAGATGCTAGTATTGGAACCTTCATTACCTGTTCAGGTGCCAACCACAGCCAACCCAACTACATCTTTACCTGTTCAGATGCCAACCATATGTGAACCAACTACTGATAGCTTGAAGGTTTGTAGTACTTATACTAATTTTCATGAACAATCTTAATCACAGTGACCAATATCTCATAATTAAATAAGTATAATAAACAAGCTTTTGACTTTGGCGCTTGCTCAGGTATCAAGAGTTTTCTTCATTGTTTATTAACTACCTACAAGAGTGACACTGAAAGTTCTTAGAAAATCAAAAACTGAACAAACTAGGAAGTTATATTAATATAACTTAATTTTTAATATATATTATAAAAAATTAATCTTATAATATAACATTAGTTTTTCTATATCTTTTCAAAATAGTGTCCATTTACATCAATACATCGCTGCATCCGATGGAATCACTGATTTCACATTTGACATGTTTTTCTTGAACTTTTTACATTAAATCTTTGAATCATTTCACAACACCAATCAACACGGTGGAGTTTTTGGGCCTCTATCAAATAAATCATATATTATCCATCGGGCACAAAGCTTCCTGACCGCAAAATGTTCATGGAGAATATTTGGTGCACTTGACTTATACTGATTTTTATTTATTTATTTTATTTTTATTATTCACAAAATCCACAGCTTGTAACAATCTATTTACACACAAATCTTATAAAATAGGTCTTGAAGCCAATTACGGATTTACAATATACTTATTTAGCTTAAAAGAACTTCACAGAGTATTCACCACCTTACTTAAAAATAGACATATGAAATATAAACATATTTAAAGGTAAACAAAGCGCACGAAATTTTTATTAAGTGCAGAAGATTGTGTATGTTTGCACACGTATGTGAAAGCGAGTCAAAGTGTGTGTTTGTGTGTGTGTGTGTGTGTGTGTTTGTGTGTGTGTGTGTGTGTGCGTGTTTGTGTGCGTGTGTGTGTGTGTGTGTGTGTGTGTTTGTATGTGTGTGTGTGTGTGTGTGTGTGTGTGTGTTTGTGTGTGTGTGTGTTGTGTGTGTGTGTGTGTGTGTGTTTGTGTGTGAGTTTGTGTCAAAAAACATCCTAATTTCAATAGAGAAGATGGCTGGGTGCTACCATCTGCTTGGGATCCTATAACAAATAAAATTAAATCTCAACCCAAGCATACAACTGCAAGACTTCAAGATACCATAAGTTCGTACTGCATAGATCGGAACAAAAGTTAAATTTTAATCTATGGTAACCGCGGTTAACTATGACATATGGACGTTGAACATCTCAGTCCCGCCCATGACCATGAGTGCTGTAAAGCGTTCGAAAGCAACGTCAGGTATTTAAAAAGTTAAATATACGCGATAAATTCCGTAAAAACTAGTATTATTTCAATGTGTAGTGTTCGCGTAAATATAACAAATCATTAACACTGATGTTATCTTCGGTCGTCGCCGTAGAAGACCGTCCCTCATGCAGATCATCGGTGACATTAGTGCGACCATCTTTAAGCTCATTAAACCAGTTGTAAACAGTGGCACGAGATGCGGCTTCATCGTCGTGAAAGGCCAATCAAAGTCTTATCATAATTTTCTTGTTGACTCTAATAACATCGAAAGTCATAAAAAATCATTGGGTGCGTTTGGCAGAAAAAAGCGCTAGCAAGCGCTTGTGAGCAAAATGGCGATAGTAAGCGGTAAGCGCTGTCAAATCGTAAGTAGCTGTTTTCCTCTAGGACACGATGTTAGTTTTAACCGGGGAACCTAACCTAATTTAAATATATGTTTGTGAAGTATTCATATTAAAAACTTACCAATCATGAATTTTTAATAATATGTATATGTCTATTCATGTCATTATACATATTACTTAAAACTAATATTGCACAAAACAACTTATAAACTCTACTTCAAAACAAACAAATTAAATAAGCAAAATGGCGTATTGTGTCAGCGCTACTGAAGTAGCAATCGTGTCCTAGCCGAAAACTATTTTAGCGCTAGTAAGCGCTTGCTAGCGCTTTTTTCTGCCAAACGCACCCATTGTACGAAAATTTTCTAGCGTTGAGTTCATGTTGTCGTGACACAGATAATTTTCAATTTGCCGCCAAATCGTAACCAAGTGACAAATTAATAAAATACATACACAATAATATTGGTAAAGAGTTCCACTTTCAAAATTGGAACTTATTTTTTATTATATCGTTTGCAAGTGGCCAGTGCTAAAAACTTTCATTGTTGCCCTCATATGTATAGGTTTCGAACCTACAGTCTGTTTAAGTATTGTTTAAGAAATGAGGATCTATATGATCACAATATTTAACTTATTTCCAGATGCCAAGGACTAAAGGGATTTTGAGGGAGCTAGATTTAAGCAAGTCATTGGAATTGACCCCTAAGAAACTTAAACTGTATAAAAGATGTAGGAGAAATTTGAGCGAAATAATGAGACTTAGAAAAAAAATTAAGAAACAACCACGTGCCCTCTTCAAAACATTAACTACAAATAATAATGTCCAAAGTCTCATGGACAAAAATATATCAGGGCCATTTGCTTTATTGTTGCAAAGTCAACTGCAAAATACTCCCAGAAAACTAACTGGTCGGAGATGGAGTATAGATGACAAAGTTATGGCTTTAAGCATCTATAAAAGGTCTACTGGCTGCTATAGACTGCTGAGGCGACTTTTTTGTTTACCAAGCGAAGGTACATTAAAAGCATTGCTGAATAAAATTCCGATGAAATGCGGTATAAATAGCCAAATATTCAAAACAATTAAAGATATAACTAAAAATCGAGAACCAGAAGAAAATCTGTGCATTTTGGCATTTGACGAAATGTCAATACGGAAACATTTGCAATATAATAGTAAACAAGATGTAATTGATGGTTATCAAGATCATGGAAATCAAGGCAGAACTATGGAGCCAGCCACACATGCATTGCTTATTATGGCTATTGGAATCCGAAAAAAGTGGAAGCAGCCTTTAGCTTTCTACTTTTCTGGTGACTGTGTTACGGCTGATAGATTATCTGTTCTTATAAAAGAAGTAAGTATGCAATATAGTTGACTGAAGAAAAAAAACCATTGCATACTCAATATATTATATAATTATATATTTGTATTTACAGGTACTTGATGCAAGCTTCCAAGCTGGGTTGAATGTCACAGCTACTGTATCGGATAACTTTGGTGTAAACATCAAATCACTAAACTCCCTTGGTTCCTCAGTAGCTAAACCATATTTTGAGTTTAAAGGCCATGAAATCGTCACAATTATAGACCCACCTCACCTAATCAAATGCTTCAGAAATAATTTACTGAAGTACGACATTAAATGCCCTCAAGTATTGCAAATTGATGGAAAATCTATACCAGGTAATTTAAATGTTGTAAATAATAGATAATAAGTAGGTATGACATGAGTACATGACTAAGGTCAAAGGTGGCAATTCAAACTTCATAAGATTTATCTTGTCTTCTGCAACCCGCCGCGTGGATGATCATCAGATTAATATAAACTAACACAGAATCAATAAATGTATTTTATTAATACTTCTGTCATTATTTATAATATATTTTACATGTTTATTATTACAGGTGTAGCCAAGTGGAGCCACATTAAATCATTCTTTGAAAAAGACAATGAAAATCCAAATTTTGTTTTTGCACCTGCTTTAACCAAGCAGCATATTGAACCCAATTTTAAACAAAAGATGAAAGTCAGCTTAGCTTGCCAAGTATTCAGCCATTCAGTTGCTGCAGGAATGCTTGCAAAGAACCAAAATAAAGAAACAAATGTAGCTGTTAAAACATTTGATTTAACAGAAGGTGTAGAAGCATCTAATACTGTAATACCTCAGTGTTCTGGAGAACTGCAAGCTTGCGCATATGTATGTGGCTTCATGATAAAAAAATTAGTACCCATTTGCCATCAGTGCAAAATCACAATGCTTGCAGACCAGAACACAGAGGTAAGTCATTTATTCACAAGCTTTAAAGAATACAGTTGTATGCGCAACAGTCTACATTATGTTAATAATTTTTTTACGGAGACAGTGGAGATTGCTGCAACAATTGTTAATAAATTTTTGGATGAGCATGGGTGTAAAATAAATATAAAAAATGAACTTATAGAAATTTTAAGAAGAAAATTAAATTTCGAATGGTTGCTTGGTTGTTCTGAGCACTATGATAAAAATAAAATGCATATAATTATTTCCACTATATGTATATGTATAAAACGACACTATATTTTAAAAAATAGGCAGTTCACCGATGAAGCTTCGAAAAAAGCAATGAAAAGAAAAATAAATATTTTAAAACACGCTTACAACTTCGTTTTATTTAATACCTTTCCATAAATATGTATGCATTATGAAAATAAACCAAAATTCAGGTAATTTTCAAATTAAATACCAGAATTTCGCTTTGTTTTCATGATACATGGCATAAAATAAAATGAAATAAAATCATGAGTCTATCATCAGTTTTGAAATCTGGCGCGAAAATTAGTTCACGGGTCAAAAACTGGCGCGCTAGTGTCGCAAGTTGTTGGCATTTCTTTTGTATGAAGTTTTCGTTCTTCCCGTCAGGGTAAATGTATTCTGTGATGAACAGCCTCAACCATAGATTACTGAGTTCATGATAGCATGGCATTTGATGGCATTTTCTGTCTACGGTTCATGACGTTTTCCATGTTTTCCGTGCTGCATTTAATCTTTTTTTCGTAATAGAGTTAATAAGTTTAATTAATTAACCATTTGCTTTCTATAATATATCATTATGTTTTTTAAGTTTATTTTAATATTCATTATATGCATTTGTCCATTAAAATCCGATAGTGTTAGTTTACAAAATGCTAGTGATGAAGATTTACTGCAATTAATTAAAGAAAAAGAGAAACTTATTGTTTTATTTTGTAAGTTTGAACAAATTAGCAAGATTTTATTGTGATATACAGTTTACTTAATACATTTAATGTTGCTTGTTTAGTTTTGTTTGGCAAGCTGTTTTTATTTATTTAAAATTATGTTCTTTTTATTTTTATTAACATTTTTGAGAATAGATTCAGACGTAGAAAATAATGTTTAGTGGCCAGCGCAAGAGAAGTTTTCGCCTTGTGGGTGTCGAAGTGATTAATCTTGATGATAGAACATCTCATTTACACTACGACCGGCGCGGCGCGGCGGTCTGTTTATTTTGCATCTAGCAGCTGCGTCAAAGGCGCAAGATATCTGGTACTGCAATATTCAGTCCTGCCAAGTATGACCATTAAAGCAAATCCCTACCACAGTAGAGGCCCATCACCTGAAGTGGTCATTCATGGTCTGATGAATAGAAAATATTAGAATAATATTTAATTTATCATTATCTTCAATTGTTTAAGGATATGTAGATTGTTAGTGTTACTCATTTGGTGTAATAGTTGGTGACATGACTTATGGGTGCAGGTCTTAAGTTCAAATCCCAGCTGAGAGCAGAAAGTTGTGCTAAAGGAATAATAGGTTATCTTTCAGTTACACTCATATGGTAACAACAATACAATTAATGACTTCTTGGGTAAACTATAGACGTCCAGTACTCGCGTACGGTGTTGGGAGGGGGAGGTGAGGGGGTCATGAGAAGCCCCCCCTACCCTTCCCCCGTTGTGAAAATGTACAGTTTATGAGTAATAATTTTTTTGTAAAATTATAACCTCATGTTTTATACAGGAATATTGACATAAAGTTACTTCTGCAACGGCCATACGGTGTTGAGAAAGGGAAGGGGGTCATGGGAAGCCTTCCCTTCGTTGCGGAAATGTATAGTTTATGAGTAATAATTTTTATTGTAAAATCATAACCTCACTTTTTTATACAGAAATATTGACGCAAAGTTACTTCTGCAACGGCTTCGGCACTGCGAGAAGTGCAGCCCCTTCGTCCTTGTGTAGAAAATCGCAGGCACCTAAGTGAGCCGTAGTGTTTGAGGCTGGTCGCCCGAAGATAACCAATAAGCCAAAGCTGCGGAGGCACGCATATAGCAGGCGGGGGCTGCTCTCCCTGCATTCCTATGGCTTTACAAAAACACTCAAGGGGTAGGGCAGATAAGACTACATGCTATGTGGAGTCTGGTTGCCCTTAACTCTGATATAGTGGTAAATTAAATAATGTAATGTGAATTGTTATAATTTTGTTTTCTGAAAAATCTCTTGACTACTCTCCACTGCGACTCACTTTGTTGTATATAAGTCCTGTATCCAGCCACAAATGGATTGTCTGGGTCCGAGTAATCTAACTTTTTTATGAGTGTATCTTTGTTAAAAAAACAAATTGACATATTTGTGTTACATTATATGCATTTTAGTGAAATTTATTTTTATGGTATTAATTCAAAAGGCATTTCCGAAATCCAAAAACAGTGTAAATGGGTCAAGCTTAACCCTGACAATCCTCCTAAATTGAAAACAAAATTAAAAAATCAAGTAAGTACATGACATCTTCTTCATAATACGAGAACAAATTGACATGTTTGCGTTTCGTTATTACTAGGGATGGGCCGAATATGGATTTCACCGAATACGAATATTCGGCCGAATGTTCGGTAAAACTTTTAGCAAACCGAATATTCGGCCGAACATTATTCGGCAGGATAACCTCGGGACCTAACCAAGTTATGTCCAAACGTAAAGCTCGCGGGATTAGCGATTAATTCAAAAGGCATTTCCGAAATCCAAAAACAGTGTAAATGGGTCAAGCTTAACCCTGACAATCCTCCTAAATTGAAAACAAAATTAAAAAATCAAGTACCGGACATCTACGTCATAATACGAAAACAAATTGACATGTTTGCATTTCGTTATTACTAGGGATGGGCCGAATATGGATTTCACCGAATACGAATATTCGAACGAATGTTCGGTACAACCTTTACTGAACCGAATATTCGGCCGAACATTATTCGGCAGGAGAACCTCGGGACCTAACCAAGTTATGTCGAAACGTAAAGCTTGCCGGATTAGCGCCGGACCCTGCCTCTCGCTCCCCGCCACACCTCACAGTTATTGCATCATCTAGTATTGAGCAAATTGTGGGCACATGCTTATGTTTGACTATTCTTGTGATAAAAAAAGTATTTCGTTGTTTTATTCTTAGTGAAAATTGATAATTATATGATAATAATGAGCAGCAGCATTATTTTAGAGAAACTGACTACCAAAGAAAGTCAAATGTACTAATGTAGGTAATGTAATGTTTCTTTGTTTGATTCCAAAAACATTTCATCAAGTTTCTATTTGCTATAATTGGAAATAAACCTACAGTGCCTCAAAAACAAATGTATAGATTTATGCACTTAAGGCCGTAAGTAGATTTAACCCATAAATAAAATATACTTTCAACAGTAAAAGACATCACATTACTCAATTCGTACATTTCAATACATTGGACACTCTGAAAACGAATATAAGGTGATTTAACCGAATATTCGGCCAAATACGAATATTCGTTAAAGTTGCCGAATATCGAATATAAAACGAATATTCTGCCCATCTAGTTATTACGCAATTTTTAGTGAAATTTGTTTTTACCGTAATTAATTCAAAACACATTTCCAACATCTAAAAACAGTGTAATAGGTTCAAGCGTAACCCTAACAAGCCTCCTAGACTAAAAACATAATCAAAATCAAGTACCGGATGTCTATAGCCAACCCGATTTCTTAAATTTATGCAAACACTACACAATGAATAAAACTGACATTCGGGTCATGGATCACCCATTGTCACGGGGAGGACTGAGATGTTTGATGTCAACATCTCAGTCTTCCAAATCCCTATATATATAACAAACATCTCAGTCCCTAGCCTGACCATGGGGACTGTAAAGCCCCGAAAACTTGAGATTTAAAAAATAAGTTAAAATAAGTTAATTAAATGTGATAAAATCCTTAAATATAGTTTTATTCAACAATACAATTATTATGTGATGCTGTATGCTCACTTAAGCTTGTCCATTCCCCTTTTAAGAAGACAATAGTGTGTTCTTCATGATTAAATGTACTCTTGTGACTGTATAATATGTGTAACTCAGATAATATTATCATATTGTAACTGCTATGTAAAGTAGCAGCCTATATGTGTACCGCAGCTGGACATAGGCCTCCTCTCATTTCTAAAAGGGTTATAGAGCAGTTTTATTGCCACATTAATTTAGTATAAAACTTTACAGGGCAGGACCTATTTTTTTTTAATTCCGCCAGCACAAATTAAAACAGGCTATGTAGGCATTTCTTGGGAGAGGTCTTCGTCCAGCAGTGGATTTGTGAAGAGCTCTAATGATAATGATGATGATATATAATAAAGATGTCTATTAATATTTTTCAACACTAAGTGCATTTTTCGCATGAATAATTTAGGATATAAGTTTTTCTAAATACCTTATAAATTTTTCTAGATAAGTGTAATCTCTAAGAAAAAAAAAATATTTTTTTTCCAACACAGTTAAGTTGTTTGCAAATATAACTTTTAGCTTTGTGGAGTATTAAGAGGAGATGATAGAAAAGCAAATTGTACGATTTTAGACATTTTCAAAAGTTAAGCCCTTGTGCCGTATAACATCATGCATAGACATTTTGGTAATCTTATCTTAAGAGTACTTGAATTAAGATTGGGTTGACTTAGGAGGTAGCTGACCTAAATGTTGTTCAGAGAAATGGCTTTCTTTGTGCTAATTATAATTTTTATTTATGTTTCAGCAAAAACAAACTGTCCAGTCTGTGATAAATTTGAGCAGCATTTGGAAAGCTTAAGCGAAGACTTTAAAAAGGAATTAAGTGCATTTACAGTTAAGACTGAAAATAGCCATCTAGTTCGTCTGTACAGTCCTAGTAAAGAACCAGCTCTAGTATTCTTTAGACATGGTGTTCCTCTATTATATAATGGTAACAGCCTTTTTTATAAAGTTTTTTTTATTTAACTATCATAAGCCAATGCTTGACAACTATCCCACCTGATGATAAGTTGTGATCCAGCGAAGAAGGTTTTTCACGTGGTAGAGCCACGCTGCAGCTATATTATGGTTGTAGCATGAATGGCTCTGCTCAATCGGGGAGGACCACGCTCTCACAGAAAACCAGCGTAAAATAGCAGGTGAGTGTAGAAATCCGGAGACCCGTTTTACTGGGATAGAGGCATTCCATCTTAGTTCTCAGGGGTGACAACGCATCTGCATTTTGATTCTTAATCAAATGTAGATCTCGATGGGCCACAGCATCCACTTATCATCAGGTGGACTGTGAGCTTGTTTGTCACCCTTATCTTTTTTAAAAAAAAGAGGGCAAAACGAACTGACGTAGCAAAAGCCTACACAGTCATTGTCTTGAAGAAACCTATATTGTAATGGGAGGGTGGACAAGTGAAATTTTTTGCCAGCATCTGTTTTACACATTATGATGAAGCAAACCTAACAAATTGACCTACCATGAAATGGACCGTGAAAAAGATGGGAGAACAGAACTAAAGAACGAAACTTATCCAATTACAGAAAATTTTAAGGTAAGTTAACATTATATACCCAAAACTCTTCACTGCTGCATTGATAGACCTTTCCAGTGTCTCTAGTGTTATTGTTAATGTTGTGCCATCCTTGAGGTAGGCCTATGTTCAGCAGTGGACTTGTGAAGGGCTGTAATTATAATATTTTTTTTTAATAGATGTAATCATTTTCACGTTTTTAAATCATTGTTTATCTCAAATATTTTTTTTATACTCTAGAGATTCATATTTCCTATTTTCGACTAATTATACAACAAATTGTTAAAGGTGAACCTGATGAAAATGAAATTTATGGATTCTTTGAAAAAAACCAATCACCTGCTGTTAAGGAGCTTACAGACAAAATATTTGAGCATATGACGCAAGCAGCTACTGGGGCAACAACAGGAGATTGGTTTGTCATGTTGTAAGTACATAATTAAATATTTTGTTTAACAGTAATTAACAATACATGAGCACAACTTATTTGAGAATAATATCGTAACTAATAAAATGTAAGGATTCATCTATCTATTAATTGTTTTTAGCAACTTTTGTGGTGTTCAGAAAGAGTATAATGTTTAGCGGGTATGCATAAACATTATTACACTGTACATCATGTTTCTATGACCTTACGTAAAATTAAATTTTGTCCCCAGATGTCAACAAATATTTAAATCAATTTGTCATAACTCATAACTGTAATAAATGTGATCCTTCTGCATCGGCGGCATTAAATTCTCAAAAAATTATTACCTAAAAATTCTTTAAAAAGTTAAATTATTAAAAGTAAAAGCCGGCTTTAAAGAACTAAGAAAAATAAAATAAATTTCACATTCTGAAGTCGGTGCTTTAACTTTTTTTAAATATTTTTTTAAAAAAAGTACCAGTAGTTTTTGAGTTACCCTTAATAATGAGTATTCAATCTTCGACTACACTGATGATGTTCTCATTTTGTTTATATTTAATTCGGTTGTACAAATTATAATTTTACCACTTGTTTAATCTCACAGAATACCAGCGTAAAATAGCAACTTAATGCTGCTGGGTTTCATATGGTAAATGTAGGAAACCCGAGACCCTTTTTACTGGAAACATGACATTCCATCCCAGTCCTCAGGGGCGACAACGCATTCGATCGATCAAATCCGCATTTCGATTCTTTATTGCGGATAAGTAGAAGTCTATGGGCTCCAGCATCCATTTGCCATCAGGTGGATTGTGTGCTCGTTTATCACCTTATTCTATAAAAAAACCTTTAATATTTAAGTGATCACTGATCAGTGATTCATTTAGATTTACTTTTCTTTTCAGTTATGGTGCCTCATGTGTGGAGTGCCAAAGAATGCATGCAGTTTGGGAGAGTGTTGGGGCAACACTACGAGGCCGTATTAATGTTGCTCGTGTAGACGCTAATTTAGCTGGTTTAAATACTGCCAAAAGATTCAAAATTACTAAACTACCTTCTTTTATTTTGTAAGTTATCTTATATTAAGTTTTAAATATATTGTTAGGATATATGACAGAGTGGATAGAGATGAGCTAGGGCAAACACTGAATTCATTTGGGTTGAACGCTGGCTTGATACAGGCATTGGAGTCGCTTTATAGGGACTCTAGTGCTTGTGTTACGATCAACGGGGTCTACTCGCACTGGTTTGGCATCCATAAAGGTGTCAGACAGGGCTGTGTGGCTTCTCCGTGGCTGTTCAACCTATTTATGGACAGTTGTTCGCAAAATTTGAAATTTGAAGAATGCGGATTAAGAATGGGTGAGTTAACCGTCAAATGCCTTTTGTACGCCGATGATCAAGTTATTCTTGCGTCGTCGGCGGCCGAGCTGCAAGTGATGGTTACATTAATGAAGAGATCATTAAAAGAAAGGTGTATAAAAGTGAACGCAAGTAAGACGAAAGTTATGGTTTTTGAAAGAGAAGAAAGTAAGACGATATGTGAAATAAGAATAGAAGGGGAGTTGATCGAGCAAGTGGATGAGTTTGTATATCTGGGTTGCGTATTTAGCAGGGATGAGAGATGTGATAAGGATATAGAACGACGAGTGAATGCAGGAAATAGAATAAATGGGGCCCTACACTCTATTGTGAAAAGTCAAAATGTGTGGAAAAAGGCACGTATGGCAATTCACAATGCTGTGTTGGTCCCTACTTTAGCGTATGGTAGTGAAAGTTGGGTGTGGCAGAAGAAGCACGAGAGTAGAATGAACGCAGTAGAAATGCGGTCGTTAAGGAGTATGTTAGGGCTGAATCTTAATGACAAGGTTAGAAATTGTGTAATAAGAGAAGAGTGTGGTTTGCAAGATGATGTTGTGACCAGGATTAAGAAAGGAATGCTTCAGTGGTTTGGTCATGTGGAAAGAATGAATGAGGAAAGAGTGATAAAGAAAATTTATGTTGCAGAAGTGAATGGTAGAGTCGGAAAGGGATGTCCTAGGCGAAAATTTATCGACCAAATTGGCGATTTATTGAAAACGGGCCAAATTAGGAGTACCCTTAACCGACGAGCATGTATGCGTAGGTTATGGATGTGAAGGAGGCGAGAGAGGTGTGTCAGGATCGTGCCAAATGGAAGTCTGTAGTCTCTGCCTACCCCTCTGGGCGACAGGCGTGAGTGTTTATGTTATATGTATGTTTATGTCAGGATCTATTTTGATCCTCAAAAGAGTGCTTAAGTACTTCGTTCGGAGAAGCACATTATGAGAAATATTATAATTGACTCATTGTTAATTATTTCAATCGAATTTTGACAACTAACGAAGTTATTATTTATCAATAGTGTCACAATTCTGTATTATATCAGGATTATAAATAAATAAGTAATTTAAGTAGGGGCTAGCAATGCGGTTTTGGAGTAACGAAAATTTAAGCAAATAGCTCAAAAATTCCTTAAGATTGGTAGCAAATTTATGAAAACGAACAAATTACAGAAATTATACCGGCTGGTCGATAGCTTTAAAGGTGATATGTAAAGCCAATATCTGTGTATATATACACATTTGAGAGTCAAACCAATACATATGTCTAAGAATCTTCGTATGGAGCCTTTATTGACGTGACAACGTTTAATAAATCGACGAACGCTGACTGCATGCACGAAAAATGATGACTCATTATCCCGTTACGCTCCAGGGAAACCGAGTACGATCGGAGCGAGAGCTCGGCACGGACGAGCAAAAAACACGATCGGCTTGAGCAATGTAGATTTCATTTCACTCCTTTGTATCCATACACAAAATAGTGATAATTCAATTTTATTCATAAAAGTATGCAACCATTTCATCAATGTTTTGTTATGACGTTGTCACGTTAAACTATAACTAATATTTTATACTATACATAATATTTAGATTTCGCGTCGTGTAGATTTTATACGTTGTAGGACTATTCTGCAGCTATATTATGCTGAAATAGCAGAATGATGCAGCTGAGTTTCGCTGCTGTGCAGTTACTGGAAACTTGGCATTCCATCTTAGTCCTCAGGAGTGACAATGCATTCTGCATTTTGATTCTTAACCGAGGATAGATGTAGATCTCTTTGGGTCACAGTATCCATTTACCATTCATTTGAGCCCGTTTTCCTCCTTTCCTTTACTTTTGTCTTTAAGAAAGGTGATAAAACCTTATTGAAGAATTACAGACTAATTTCCCTTTTAAGCCGTGTCTGTATACATGCTGTTTTCGAGAGTCATTACGGATTGTCTCGTACGCAGACTCGGGGACTTTTAGTCTCGCGAACAAGACGGTTTCCGAAAAAATTTAAATACTATAGACCAAATATATATAATTCCGCAGTTTATACAGAAGACTAAAGAGTATAATTTTTGTTGTATGTAGAGGGTTATGAAAAAGCTTTCGATTCAGGTGAAATTTGGCGGTGCTACAGGCCCTTTAGCTGTGCCCAGTTAACAGTCGGTATATTGTGATGCAGGAGTGCTTGTATAGTAACGCTACAATAGATATCCAAGCACAGAATAAAAAGCGCTAAAACTTTGACGTTATATCCCCGAAACTTTACTGCTGCATAGGAAGACGTTTTTAACTGCGTTGCAATCGATACGGTGGTAATATCTATGGCGAATCCATCACTCACCTTCGGTTTGTCAACGATATAGTCATCACAGCGGATTTCATGAAGAACCTTAGCTCTATTAGCTACTATACTCAACGACTTCAGTAGTGTTTACTAACGGGTAGGTCTTAAGATCAGCGTGGACGAAACAAAGGTAATGAAATGGAAGTAACATTCAAGGGAGACAAAAATCTTATTAGGAATAGGAATACCACGCTCGAAGTTTTGTACCTGGTTTACAACCCTCTTAATAAGCTCTGCAATTATGGCAAACATGGGAAATATTTTTGAGGCAATCGGTAGGGTGACCTATGTTTAGCTGTGGGCTGTAGTGTTAGTGAGTGATTAGTAGTGAGCTAATTATTCTAGTTATTAAATATAGTTTATTTAAACTGAAATTATTATTTTGACAAGGTAACAAATAAATTCCTTACAAAAAAAATGCGGGGCATTTAAAACTTGGCCATACTTTTAATGATTTGATTAATTTGTTTAAGGATTTATTATTATAGTATTACAAACTGAGGGGTTAGCCAAGATTACATTCTACGATCGTTTACTAGCTGTTTATATTTTCTATATGTAGTCACGCCATGTGACCATTTTCGTAGCAGTTCGGTTTTAGTTTCACCCTTCTTTTTATTTCTTTTAGTATCAAGTATTTATTGTTCGATTGATAAAACATTTTTACGGTACAATCTTATACCATAGTATGGTATAAAATGTATATTGTGTTATGTTATAATCATTTATTATTTCATTTACTTTCCAGCCTACGATTGGGTAAAGTGTACAGGTATGATTTACCGAAGACCGATGTTAAATCATTCGTGACATTTGCGCAGGATTGGTATAAAAATTCTAAAGCGGAAGTAGTGCCGCTTCAAGCATCGCCCTTGTGAGTAGTATTTTCTTAATTGTTCCATTTATTATATGTGTTTTTAATTCATAATAATAGTTGCTGCTGGTGCAGCAAGCTCTATGCTCGGAGATTCTCTGTGTGAAAGTATCTTAACGAAGATATCCGCAGTAGGATTAGAGTAACTGATAGGTATACGTAATTCAACAAATCAGTGAGCTGTAATGGTAATGGGCCGTTCATCTAGTAGAGCCACGTTACAGCTATATTATGGCTGTAGCGTGAATA
Source organism: Parnassius smintheus behrii (assembly GCA_036936625.1). Classification (NCBI taxonomy): domain Eukaryota; kingdom Metazoa; phylum Arthropoda; class Insecta; order Lepidoptera; family Papilionidae; genus Parnassius; species Parnassius smintheus. The sequence goes on from JAUPFT010000006.1 coordinate 31,408,589, forward strand.
TTTCGGCTCTACTAAGAAAAGAACACGCTCTCACAGAATACTAGAGTAAAATTGCAGCTTGATGTTGCTGTAATTTGTATTGTGAATGTAGAGAACAGGAGACCCTTTTTACTAGAAACGAGGCATTCTATGTTAGTCCTCTGGGGTGACAACGCATCTAAAATTTGATGTTTATTCGAGGATAGATATAGATTTCTGTGGGCCACAATATCCACTTACCATCAGGTGGACGGTGTGCTTGTATGGCACCATTGTTCTATAAAAGAATATTTTCAATATTCGCTTCGGAAGTCTAACTGAGTTTTTATTTACTAAAGTCTAATTAAGTGTCAACACGCCTTTGCCCAGTTATTTATGTTAAACTCAGACCAATGACTTACAAAAATTCATGATAAACTTTTTGTGTTACAGTGATGGCGTAGTCGATTGGTGTGTGCAAAACCTTAAATATAGTATTGCATATGGATTGGATGTGTTAGCCAAATATCCATGGATTTGGCAAATTGGGCTGGGGGGATTCAGCCTAGTTGCGATCACAGCTTTGATTGCATTAGTTAAAGCTGGAAAATCTAAGACAGCAAAAAATGTCAAAAAGGAGAAAAAGAGTAAATAGTAGGAACAAAATATTTACAAGTAAAAATGTATTGGATATTATATTTCTCGAGTAATTTGTTTCCAGTTGATCTCCCGTTTTATATATCCTGAAAAAAAAAGAATTATATTACATTCCTCTATTTTTTATCATCTATTTTTTGTAATCCGTCCAAAGTTGACGATTTTATAGCGATAAGTTTGCAATCTACATATAAAAGCAGCTACATCCTTTTTTATTTTTATAGAAAATTATAATAAAAATTATGTATATTATTATCCATTGACTTTAATTTGTCATAACCTTTTATATATTGGGTGCGTTTGGCAGAAAAAAGCGCTAGCAAGCGTTTACTAGCGCTAAAATAGTTTTCGGCCAGGACACGATTGCTACTTCAGTAGCGCTGACACAATCCGCCGTTTTGCTTATTTAATTTGTTTGTTTTGAAGTAGAGTTTATAAGTAGTTTTGTGCAATATTAGTTTTAAGTAATATAATGACATGAATAGACATATACATATTATTAAAAATTTATGATTGGTAAGTTTTTAATATGAATACTTCACAAACATATATTTAAATTAGGTTAGGTTCCCCGGTTAAAACTAACATCGTGTCCTAGAGGAAAATAGCTACTTACGATTTGACCGCGCTTACCGCTTACGATCGCCATTATGCTTACAAGCGCTTGCTAGCGCTTTTTTCTGCCAAACGCACCCAATGTAATTCATTTTCATATGTAAGTGGAGTAATAGCATTGTTGATGATACAGAAGTGGCTATCGTTTTTTGCGGGGGCAAATCTGCGCGCATAAATAATCGTCTGTCTTTACCATAGACTTAGGATATACACTGGCGTAGGGATGATCCGTCTTTAACTCGCTGAACCTAGGCCCCACTTGAAATTTTTATTTTTGAGTTTTTTATTTTCTTCATTGCTTGTTCCTTGTTCGTTATTGTTCGAACATAAAAATTTTTTGTTCGTCTCTTAATTATTATAATTAATTAAACAGATTTCATCCTTAGGTTGGCGCCTCTTATTGTTAATTTTAATTTTTATTCCTTAATTATTCCTTCTATTCCTTATTTTTTCTAAATATTACTTCTACTAAATATTAATCTATTTAATGTAATCCTTGAAAGTACCAAAATACCAGATACGTGGAGAAACAACAATTTGATACCCCTATTCAAAAATAAAGGGGATGTTCCGGACTGTGAAAATTATAGAGCAATTGAACTAACTTCTCAGACCCTCAAGATCTGGGAATGTGTCCTCGTCAAAAGACTGGCAAAAATTACACCGAACCAATGTGGATTCACTAGCGGCGTGGGCACTACAGATGCAATTCACTCAGTAAAAATACTTATGGAAAAGTACGTCACGCAAACAAGATCTTCATCTTATTTTCATTGGCCTTGAAAAGGCGACCGAATTCCTCGAGAACTAATCTGGCAAGCACTAAGGGCGCAATTGGTGCAGGAGCATTATATTGAACTCCTCAAAGATCTGTACCACGATGTAACTACAAAAGTGGTCAGCCCAGTAGGGACAAGTGAACCATTAGAAGTCGGAGTAGGGGTTCACCAGGGTTCGACCGTAAGCCCTCTTCTATTCATAGTCATAGTCATAGTCTTTATTGCAAACAAATGGTTACAATAGATGTTATGTTTAAAAAAAGTCCGCATTTGAACCCAGTTTGGGCGTAGCAATTATAAAAATAGTAAATTATTATTTTTAAACTACAATACTTAGATTTCATTAATACATTACATTATTAGATTATATTATTTTAAAATTCTGTAAATTTCATTTAATTCATAATCACAATGTCAAGTAAAAAGTAATTATTATTATTATAAGTAAAAATAAAATTAAGTAAAAAATAACAATTGAATAACAAAATTAAATTAAATTAGATAGGCACAGGCCGAAGTTGTCACATAAATTAAATAATATTTGTATCAAAATATTCATTTAAATTATAGAAACATTTTTCAATTAAATATAACTTTAATTTGGATAAAAATAGTGTAGTATTCGTTAAATTTTTTATGTCATTTGGAAGGTTATTAAAATTTTTAACTGTCATACAATAGGGACTAGAGCTATGCAAAGCAAGAGTAGATTTCGGCAATAGTAGCCTATTCTTATTTGGTCTAATTGAGTATTTGTAATTTGTTTCACTTAATTTGGTAAATAGTTCTGGGTGGTTTTTTACAAATTTGCATGTTTCCCAAATATAAATAGACGTCAAAGTCAAAATTTTAAACTTTTTGAAATGTGGCTTACAACTTTCTGGAATTTTTATGTTTGCCAAGATTCTTATAAATTTCTTTTGCATTATAAATAATTGCTGTGCATCTTTACTATTTCCCCACAACATGATACCGTATGACAGCCACGAAGATGTGTATGCGTAATATGCTGACAAAGCGCTGGGGACATCTGTGGTTTTCTTTATTTCTCGTAATACGTAAGTGAATTTTGATAGCCTATTTTTTACTTTATTTATATGGGCTTTCCAGTTTATATGGCAGTCGATTTCCAACCTAGTAATGGACTATATCACTGCGGACTTTCACTTCTATACGCTGATGATGTAGTACTTATAGCCGAATCGATGGTGGAAGTACAATCAGACCTGATAATATGGCAGAAGTCCTTAGAAAGAAGAGGGTTGAGAGTCAATAGAGAGAAGACTGTATATATGTACTGTAACTTTTCTAATGCCAATGTGAATGTTATTCCATGTTCTATTGAAGGCAGTCCTCTTAAGAGAGTTAAAGAGTTTAAATATCTCGGATCCATTGTAGCACCAAAGGCATGTATAGAAAGAGACATATAAAATAGAACCCAAACAGCTCGGTTAAAATGGAGATCGCTGTCTGGAATTCTATGCGACTCCCGTATGCCTATTAAAATAAAGGGCAATGTTTACAAAAGAGGAGTAAGACCAGCTCTGCTATATGGATCTGAGTGCTGGCCGATGAGAAAGACGGATGAACAGAAACTTCACGTTACTGAGATGAAAATGCTACGTTGGTCTGGAGGAGTTTCTAGAACAGATAAAATAAGAAACGATTACATTCGTGGTAGTTTTAAGGTTGCTATTGTGCACGAAAAACTTAGAGAAAACCGTCTAACCGTACGGACACGTGATGAGACAGGATGATGACCATATGACTAAAAGAGTTATGAACATAGAAGGGGGGAAGAAAGGCCGTGGACGACCACCAATAACCGGGCTGCAAACACTAAAAAACGACCTGAAATCTACTAACATATCAGAAAGGACATCCAACAATCGCACGATGTGGTGCAAGATTACTAGGAGGCTGGCCCCAATCAAAATGGGACAATAGCCAGGGAGAAGAAGAAGAAGAAGATTACTAAATACAGTGGATTTCGTTAATAACGACCTCGGTTGTAACGACTTTCTGGTTATAGCGACGACACACTTACGTCCCTTGAATTTAAACATACTTTCGTAAGAAATTCATTCGGTAATAGCGACTTCGGTTATAGCGTCAATTTCGGGTATAGCGACTTGTTTTTATGAACCATTTATGACCGATTCCTAGAAATCCCTTGCGGATATTGCGACTGAGTCGGCAAAGGCACAAATACTCATTCATAAAACTATTAAGCTTTCTTATCCTTTGTTTACATTCACAGATGGTCAAACTAATCCATTGTTTGTATGTAGGACTACGTAGCATGTTTACGAAGTTAAACTTGTGAATCAGTTACATAGAAATTCCAGTGAGTGAACAGTATTTCTTAAACTTGTGAATATGGCTCCTAGACGTACATTTACTGTTAAAGGAAAAGTGGATTTCATTTCGAGACTGCAAAATGGAGAAAACAATGTTGATCTGTGTAAACAATTTGGAGTTTCACATTCTACAATATCAATGATGTGGATAAACGCGCTAAAATTATGGAGTGTTTTGAATCAAAATCCCTGAAAATAAAGAAAAATCACAAAACACCCGTGTATAACATAATTAAATAAATAAAGTAAATATGTACATGAATTTTTATTATTTCGGATATAGAGACCGCCGGATATAGCGACGACATAAAAGTGGTCCCTCCGCCGTCGTTATAACCGAAATTCACTGTATTGTCAACGTCTTTCACGTTGAAAATGTTTTCTGAAATTTACTCAAATTTATTTCATAGGTTTAAAAAAAATAGGTTTGGATTTTAATACCTATTTATCATTGCTTTTTGCTTAACTTCAGTTATTCTCAGAATACTTCATTTTCGTTTATAGATATTTCCTCGCGATTGTATATATGAAAGATTTTTTGTGAGATGTTGACTAAGATACAGTATATAAAAGTAGCAAGCAGTATACAGTGTATAAAAGGATATCTTCCAGAAAATAAAATTACATAACTATTTTTATACCATAGTTTTTTTTTTGGTTTTAATTTGTCCCACGTGCTAATCTAAAGTAAATTCGCCCCTTTTTAGGGTTCCGTAGTCAACTAGGAACCCTTATAGTTTCGCCATGTCTGTCTGTCCGTCTGTCCGTCCTCGCTTAATCTCTGTGACCGTTAGCACTAGAAAGCTGAAATTTGGTACCAATATGTGTATCAATCACGCCGACAAAGTGGTAACATAAAAATTGGAAAAAAATGTTTTATTAGGGTAGCCCCCCTATATGTAAAGTGGGAAGTGATTATTTTTTTAATTTCAACCCTAACGTGTGATATATTGTTGGAAAGGTATTTAAAAATGAATAGGGGTTTACTAAAATCATTTTTTGATAATGTCAATAATTTCGGAAATAATCGCTCAAAAAGTAAAAAAACAATGTGTCCCCCCCCCTCTAACTTTTGAACCATAAGTTTAGAAAATATGAAAAAAATCTGGAAAGTAGAACTTTATAAGGACTTTCTAGGAAAATTATTTTGAACTTGGATGGAAACAACAGTTTTTGTACAAACTCATAAGTGGGTACACTTACAGTGACGGACGGGAAACTACGGAACCCTACACTGAGCGTGGCCCGACACGCTCTTGGCCGCTTTTTGCTATTAGTTTTCTGGCAAAAAAAAAGTTTCATGTGGGGGCCCACTGTGGCGTTAGTAGTATACACTCAAAGACTCGTGTTAATTTTTTTTTTGTTTGAAGATAGCATGCTTTTCTCGGTAGAGTAATTGTGTTGTGACCGTAGCTGTAACAACCGTCGATACGTATTATTAAAGGAAAAATAAGACTATTAATTTCTACCATAATTACCTATCATTTAACAAATAAACTTATTGTATATAATTTTAAATACCAGTAATAGTAGTATCAAGTATTTAAAATAAAATAATTTTGAATATATTCGAATAAATTTTTGTGGAAATGGTGACGGACGCCAAGGAGTAATAGTGTTCTGTGGACGCCAAGCTGTAAGTTATGGAGTCATGGAGTGTAGAAGTAAGGAGTACAGTGTATTAAAAAGTGGCCATAGAAAACCGTTTAATAAGGGTGGCGCCACTTTAGCTATGGGCTAAACTTGAAAGATCGTGCCGAAAAATATAAGTGGGATAGACGACTTTTTCGAGGTTATATTTACTAAATAAAATTATTATAGATTTTAGAGCTACTAAGCAGTTTAGCAGCACACTTCAAACCGGCGACAACTGCTAAGTTCATTTCATCCCAGTAGCTACTCCAGCGCGGTTGTGGAGATATTTTGACAGTTTTTGAACTGTTATTTACTGCTTACAGATGGACACTTTTTCAACTATTCTACTATGGGAGTTGGTACTCCTTACTTCTACACTCCATACTGTAACTGATCAGGTATATAAAAAGTACTCTGTGGTAACTGACATGGCCGACTATGGACGCGACTTCAGTTTAACCATCTTTAAAATACAGATCCTGCCTTACTTTGGAAAAAAACCTGCCAAATGTTGTATCGAAAAATGCCTAAATACTGCCAACTTTATTTACCATTGTATTAAACATTTCATCACAATACGCAATACGGCAAATTGTGTTCTACGAAAAAACCAGACATGTTTAGCTCTGGCTTTTTAATTTCTTTTTGCAAGGAAGATTTCTTAAAGAATTTTTGCACCTGAAATAATTCAGTGAATCTATCTATCTAATCCTATACTATTAAACGAGCAATTCTTGTATATATATATATATATATATATATATATATATATATATATATATATATATATATATATATATATATATATAATCGGGATCTCGGAAACGGCTCCAACGATTTTCATAAAATTTAGTGTCTAGGGAGTTTCGGGGATAATAAATCGATCTAGCTAGGATTTATTTTTAGAAAATGTCTTTTTGTCCGTGTTTTTAGGCAATGAAAAACTGCTACAATATCGTTAGAATAAGAAGGTAAATTTTGACGGACTGTTAGTCATTATAAATAGCTTAATTGGTATAGTGGTCGGTCGCAGAATCTTAAAACCCCGGTTCGAGCCCAGACCGACCGACCGACTTTTTTAATTTTTTTTTCATGTTCCTTTCTTTTTTGAGAAAATCTATTTTTTTGGGCCCTTTTTTAGTATTTTTTAAAAACACGAAAATTTAAATTAAAATAATTGCACTCATGATTTTGTATTCAAATAACCAGTTCCGTTTTTTCTGTTATGTCGCTAAGATCAAAAAATATTATTTATATTTCATCAGTATGTAATTTGTATCTAAATATAATTTCCAAAACACACGAATTAAAAAAAATCGAGCGAAAAATACCGAGCAAAGCTCGGTTAACCAGGTACTAATACCTTTAAACGAGCAATTCTTGTATATATATATGTATATATTTAATTATATATACATATATATATATATATATATATATATATATATATATATATATATATATATATATATGTAACGAATTCACTCATATTTTTTTGATATTTACCAGTAGCGGTATGCTCATTTAAAGCGGACAACGGGATGCCAATTTGCAGTTACAGGCTTTACAAAAGACCACGTCTGGATCATTTTTAGCTTTGGAGATCCACGACGAATGTAAAGGATCTTACTCCTGCTCCGCTCTATACGCCCTATCATACTTTCGCTTTATCACCACTACTAATAATTACCATCGTCCACGAAATATTATTAACAAGATATCGCTAACAATATGTTATCACCGTGAAATATAATGCGATACCTATAAGTATAAAAAAGTACTCTGTCTGCGATACAAAACTAAAGTACGTTCTTCTATGACTGATTGAAATATTAACCATAAACTCGTGTTTATGAATATTTGTTTTAAGATTATCAACTTTACAAACAAACTTTTAAATTGCTTATTGAATGTGATACAAACATAGTACGAGAAGTACAGTGAAATCCCTGGCGAACCACATGCTGGCAAAGAATTTAGGGTTACCATTTTCAGCATTTTGAGCTGCCATAATGAAATCTATTTTTAATACCCCGATACTGCCAAATACTGCCAGGTTTTATAAAACGTCAACCTATCATGCCAGAGGCTAAAGTCCAAGTAGAGGCCAAACCTGCCAGAATGGCAGGAACCTGCCACATATGGTCACATTGCGCGACTTATCGAGTGCAGGCGCGCGCATTTGATTTGTGCAAAAAAAACACCGACACTGTTCCGAAGTGGACGATTCGTAGCTAGCGATCCCGAGTGGCGGCAAGGCACGCTAAACGAACAGTATATATGGAGTGTAGAGGTAAACAGCTGCTTGCTCTCGCTTGCTGCTCGCCTTCGCTCGGCCAACATTTATAGCCGGCTTCAGATGTTTCCTTTGACTGAGCCTGAAATACAAATAGACTATATTATGCTGTTATCATATTTCTATTGTCTCAATAGTAGTAAGTACCAAAAATTAAATATGACATTGTACTCTCCTCTATAAAATGAGATATAACATTGTAGGTACATTTTTGAAGTGGAGAAATCTAGGCTTCATTTCACAACTATGACTAACGACACACTATATCCGGGATCACCAGTTAAAAAATATAATATCTGTCGCAGTCCGTTTGCTAGATGATAACTAGCAACCGAGATTATCAATGTCAATTAACAAATAAAACGAGAAGTAATCAGATTTTTTTATTAAGAATTCATCTAATTATAAAATAACAAAGTAAGTAACAAGTTAGTAATCCAATAGTAAGGCGAAAAATTGCATTATTTATCTATAATCTGCCCGAAGTCTGGAAATAAGTTGGTGCACGTTATTGCCATTAAATTTTGGAAATGGTCATCGGTAACGAGGCCATCGAGCAACGAGACGTGATAAAAATTTATTTTAATGTTAATCCAAACATTGAAAAAAGTTTAAAGCCAATTTCTTTAGTTCTGGGTATTTAATGCCATACACTAATTTTATCCCAAATTCTTGATAAAAAACTTCCGTATTAAAGAAGAAAATAATTACCATTTTAATAAATATTCTTGGGTTCACCATTTGGTGACTGACCACTGCACTATATTACACTATTCAATATTTTACGGGTGGCAGGAGACTTTATGCCTGCAGTACACTGCTCGCAAAGTTGAACGAAGTTGGGCAAAGACGAGTGTGTACAGGGACACTGCGCTTCACTTAGGGCAACCTCGCCTCGCCTCGGGTGACTTCCGATCGTTGTCGGCTTTTTCCGCCCGAGTCAAAAGACCGAAGTTTCGAGCACGAAGTGACCCTATACCTGTCGCTCACACTCACACGCATGGGCATGCAACTTAGAACATTATTTTGAGAACAAATTGATATCTTTTTGTGCTGCCATCTTTCGTGTGGACACGTAAACTGGACTTACTTTTATTCGAACTAGAGGGCACGTATATATATTAGGTATCATGTCCACCTCCCACTCAGGTCCACCAATCAAATGGCTAAAGCAATTGGAATCTAATTAAAACGTTTTTAAATTAAACAGCACAACGTTAACTTTATAGAAGTAAGCCGAGTAATGTACAGGGTCACTCGCTACTACACTACTACATACTCGCAAAGTTGAACACTTCCGATCGTTGTCGGTTTTTTTGCACCCGAGTAAAAGGACCGAAGTTTCGAGCACGAAGTGACCCTGTACAATTTTAAAACGTTTTAATTCGATCCAAATTGCTTAAGTTAAAAATGAATCGGTCACAAGAGCAAACACTATTGTTTTTGGAATTGCTCTTTTTTTTATAGGACAGAGTGACAACCGAGCACACAGTCCACCTGATGATAAGTGGTTGCTGTGGCCCATGGACATCTACATCTATTCTCAATTACGAATCGAAATGCAGATGCGTTGTCGCCCGTGAGAACTAAGATGGAATGCCTCTTTTCCAGTAAAAAGGGTCTCCGGTTCCCTGCACTCACCTTACGAAACACAGCAACATTACGCTACTATTTTACACTGGTATTCTGTGCGAGCGTGGTCCTCCCCCGGTCGAGCCGATCTATTCGTGCCACAAATATGCTACTAATATGACTGCAACTCTCTGTACTCCAGAAGGAAACGGTAATATGGGTCCTTTTATCAGTCATACAAATATACGCATATAGTTAAAATACGCAACAGTGCACAAATCAAACGCTGCTGCTACTTATACGTCCTCCATCTCGCCTAGCTTGTGAGCGACTAGTTCCTCACGAAGTTGAGCGAGTGTGTACAGACGCTCCTCGTACCTCGGCTGACCTTAGCGAATACTCCTAGCGAGAAACTTCGCGCGTAGTGTACTGCAGCCTTTACAGAGGCTCCTCGTACCTCGGCTGACCTCGCGGAATACTTCGGGCGAGGAACTACGCAAGTAGTGCACTGCAGCCTTTACATCTTAGTCCCCAGAGTTGGCCATGCGTTTGCAATCTGAAGCGGCTTGATGGATTTGAGTTCGTAAATGTCCATATGCCACAGTTTAGTAACCAACAGGTTGACTGTACAGACTGTATCGTATGAGGGAGAGCGGCCTGTGTGGCGGTTTGTAAACAAATCCGAAGCCGTTACTATGGGCTGTTATTGAAATTTTTAAGATTAAGATGAAGTAAATAGCACTTATGTCATTAAAAATTAGTAACATATAAAAGTTAACGCCCTATTTTTGTAAATATAGACGTGGTAGATCTCTTTTTGTAGCAAAACATTGAACAATTTTTGTAGGATTGTAGGACGTCGATTCAGTCGGTCGCGCAAGGGGACTGAGCTGCTATCTGCTTGGGTTCCTATAATTAACAAAATTAAACCCAAACCCAAGCATACCACTATATACACAATAGATTTGACAGCATACAGGCAACTGAACACACAGATCTCCAAATGCATGCGGCGAGACTTACGCAACTTTAATACTGCTCGTATTTAAAGAAGCGATCGAGCGGAACCAGGACTCCAAAGTCTTTGCCAGAGATCTGTCTGCCAGAAAGAGCTGAAGACTGAATGTGGCAGCATCGTTTCCGGGACACCTGAGATTTTGAGTGAGATTGAGAGGTTCTATGGGCAGCTGTACACATCATCGTTGGAGCCACACGCAAGTGTGAGTAACGATCCAAGAGCAAGTCTTATCCGACACTATTCCGATGATATCCCGGACGTCAGTGTGAGCGAGATTAGAATGGTTCTCCAGCATCTTAAAAACGGCAGGGCTCCAGGCGAGGATGGAATTACAGCGGAGCTTCTGAAAGCGGGTGGAACACCGGTACTTGAAGTCCTTCAGAAGCTCTTCAATTCCGTCCTCTATGGTGGCACTACTCCGGAGGCGTGGAGCAGAAGTGCGGTGGTCTTGTTCTTTAAGAAAGGCGACAACGATCTCTTGAAGAACTACAGACCGATTTCCCTTCTGAGCTGCGTCTACGTGCCGTTTTCGAGTCATTACGAATCGTCTCGCACGCAGACTCGACGAAATTCCAGCCTCCCGAACAAGCCGGTTTCCGAAAAGGCTTCAGTACCATAGACCACATACATACCCTGCGGCTGATTGTACAGTAGATCGAAGAGTACAATCTGCCACTTTGCCTGGCATATGTGGACTATGACAAAGCCTTTGATTCCGTCGAAATTTGGGCGGTGCTACAGTCCCTTCAGCGCTGCCAAGTTGACTGTCGGTATATCGAAGTGCTGAAGTGTATCTACAATAGGGTTACGATGGCTATCCGAGTACAGAACCAGAGCTCGAAACCTATCCAACTGCAGAGAGGTGTAAGACAGGGTGACGTTATATCTCCGAAACTCTTCACCGCTGCGTTGGAAGACGTTTTCACGCTACTGGACTGGAAAGGATACGGTATTAACATCAATGGTGAGTACATCATTCACCTTCGATTTGCCTACGATATAGTCCTTATGGCAGAATCGCTGGAGGACCTAAGCACTATGGTCAATGACCTCAGTGGTGTCTCCCAACGAATAGGTCTTAAGATGAACATGGACAAAACAAAGATCATGTTTAATGTCCATGTCACACCTATGCCGGTAGTTGTTGGGAGCACTATGCTCGAAGTTGTTGACGAGTACGTTTACCTGGGACAAATAGTCCGACTAGGTAAGTCCCACTTCGACCGAGAGGTCAATCGACGGATTCGACTCGGCTGGGCAGCGTTCGGGAAATTACGACACATCTTGTCGTCAGGTATAACTCAATCTCTGAAAACTAAAGCGTACAACCAGTGTGTGTTGCCATTGATGACTTACGGATCTGAGACGTGGTCTTTCACTGCTGGCCGTATGAGGACGCTCAAGGTCGCTCAGCGAGCTATGGAGAGGGCTATGGCTCGGAGTTTCTCTGCGTGATAGACTCAGAAATGAGGATATCCGCAGTAAAACCAGAGTGACCGACATAGCCCAACGGTAAGCTGAAGTGGTAATGGGCCGGCCATATAGCTCGAAGAACCGATAACCGATGGGGAAGAAAGGTTCTCGAGTGGCAGCCTCGTACCGGTAGGCGTAGTGTAGGGCGACCCCCCACTAGATAGAGTGACGACCTGATGCATGTCTTATGCAGGAAGTCAATGGATGCAGGTGGCTCAGGACCGTGCTTTGTGGCCTATTACTTGGGGGAGGCCTATGTTCAGCAGTGGACTTGTGAAGGGCTGTAATGATGATGATGATGATAAATCATAAGCATCTATTAGAGCAACTGATTTCATATAACATCCATGTTTTGAAAAAGCATTTTATTATATCAAATATTTACTTTGCCTTTTATACATTGATTTTACTAGATAACTGAATACGTTTTAACATAATCCATTCAACACAGCATTTAAAAGTCCACTGCTGAACATTTTCCTCTCGACCTACCTCTTCTCTTGCCTCATAGGGAGGATTGTGACATTGTTTGTTGCCATACTCTGCAGGCTCATTGGCAACTGCAGTTTTTTATTACTTTGAGTTGTTTTCATCAGAAAGATACTGCTGCCCAACTTCTGTTTTGATTTCCCTCTGTCATCCTCTGACAACATCCATCGGACGAAATGGGCAAGTTGATATTCTTAAACCACCTGGTTATAATATAACCACTAAAGAAATATTTGAAATGAAAAAAAAAAGTGTTTTTAGTGAGTTTATTTTTCCAAAAACATTGTGCAGTCTTTCAAGCAACAAACATTTATTACTGTTTAATTCTATGTCAAGTATCTTGTATGTACAAACATTTTAAATCTAATAAAATTTCTTTAGCTTACACATTGTAAGATAGCAAAACCAACAAAATGTAATATTGAAGAAGTACCAAAGCCATAGTATGCAAGTGTCAAATTAATAAAGTCTTAACATTTGTAATGGCTATAGAGTAATCATTATTATATTTAACCATGAAATACACAAAACCTTCCAATTTTTCTACCAATATTGATGTATTTGATTGTAATACAAAAGCTGATTTATACTAAATTAGCTGCTGTACGCGGATGATGTTGCTTATGCCAGCGACAACGGAGTCGTCAAAATCGAAGATCTAAAACGTCTGATATCGAATTCTAAGAGTCCGGGGACGGGAAAACAACGTGATGCGTGAGACGATTCGAGACGTTCCAGATCTTTCATTTTTGTAAGTCAACACGAAATGCCCATCAGACTAAACAACTTTTGCTAAGACATTCCTATATATGTTATAATGTCGCTGGGCTTTGAAGTTCCACAACAGGTGTTGCAGATCTTCAAATTTATTCTCACAGCAGAAAAAAACTCTTCACGTGGAATATTTTTTGCTATGGCACTATTTTTATATCTCTTATACTTTAGCTGGTCTGTTGCGGTTCTGCATCAGGTGTTCCATTTTCCAAAATAAATTATAGCCTATATGTTACCTAGACTTAACACCTATACAACAAAAACTTTTCATCCCGTATATTTCACCGATCCTGTGCGGAATGCACCGGATCCCAAGGGTACACTGAACTGACAATAATATTGCAAAACACTTTAAAAAAAATCTTTATAAACTATAGCTGTACCCTCGGCTTTGCCCACGTTCTCGGTCACGCGCAAGGCTATCTCACGCTCCTGACTGCTCTCAAGTTATCGAGCAGTCTCAGAGCGGATATTCTGAAGACTCAACCTCTGATCCCTCTGTGTAACCATTTCGGATGCGCGAGACAAAGATTGACGATCCCGGTCGATAGCTAAACGCATTTCTCGTAGTTCCACACTTTCCTGAGATCGAGAAGCAGTAGTGCGGACTTGTTTAAAATCTAGTCGTAATTGGCGCCGCGTGCTAGTTTCTGCGGACAAACTTAGTGCATTACGCTCACGGTCAGCACCTAGCCGTTGTTCACGCTCTGCGTGGGTTCAAGAGAAACTACTGCTACTACTAACTAACCAGCGCATCTTAGAAACCGTTGAGTTTCGAGACAGATTTGATCTTTTTCTAAAAGGCATAGCTAAAATTCCTTCTTAATCCGATACTAACGATATTCAAAACAATGAATAGTAATCGAATAAGCACGTAAGAATTGCTAGTAAGTAGAAAAATAATAATTATTCGCAGGAAAATTAAACACATCAACCAACACCGATAACAAAGGTTACCCCCGTTTCTATAGGATGAGAGCGGCCCATCGCCACCTATAACATCACTTTTTGGGAACGAAACCATAGTGCGATCTAACTCGGCGCCAACGTCATCTAGTTAGTAAACGGAAACTACATATTATTTACCCAAATGAATTAATTAAATTATGAATTAAAACTAAATTGTCGTTAATTTAATAGACAAGTACATTATTTTTGCATTAAAAAAATATGGTAACAGCAGCAAGGAACATAACTAAGAATTACACAATTAAATCAATTACCTGCAACAAATGTGCTTAGTAAGATATAACTTACAACCAAAAGTTTGACTTGACTTGATGATAGTGTAACTTGTTGTACCACCAATCAATCTGTTTAGTAATATTGGTGTGATGGGATTAGGACAGATAGGACATGTAAAGTTCTCAGATTTCCTAATGCACATAAAAAGTGCAAAAATTAAACAAAAATTAAGATTTTTCAAAACAATATTATGGGATTTAAACTCGCACCATTTAATGCAGTAAACAATCACATGACCTTACCGCTAAATTCCCCATTGACATTGTTAAACAGCTATTCCCTTGCAATTTATAATATTACTGCCCTGCTCCTTTATAAAAATAGCGTGATTATTATGTTCCCAGAGTTAAATTTTAATTTTAATTTTAACTAATAACATGTCATTTTGTGCATTCAATTACGAAGAAAAACCTTTTAAAATCAATACTGCTTACCTCCTATAACATATAATGTGATAATATGTAGCCTAAAGCCTTCCTTGGTTTACAAAGAACATTTTTGCTGAATTTCAATTCAATCTATCCAGTAGTTTTGGTGTGAAGCCGTACCATACACACAGACAAACAGACAAAAATTCTAAAAAGTCACTTTTTGTCATCAGTTACATTTTTCTAACAAAACCCACTTGTTTTTTCTCGGAAATACTCAATGTACAGTTTTTCTTTCGTTACTGTTTTATTATATGTATTATTACCAAATAAGCAATTTCAACAGCCTATTACACCCTATCATGGGTTGAATTTTCCAAAATCCTTTATTAGTGGGTGTCTATGTTGAGAAAAAGCAAAGTCAAGTCAATTGGGCATTAGTTTTAGAGATCATGTGATGAGTGAGTGAGTCAGTGGTATTTTGCTTATACAACACGTAACATAATTAACGCACTTTGAGAAAGTAGTTTGTTCAGAATCGTTTACTGAATCGATTCCTATCATTTTTAATATAGGTAATCTTTCATCCCAAAAATAATTAAAACTACGTAAATTATAGTCACACTAAGTCTGTACAGTCAAAACAAACTGAAATGTACCGTAACTTAAGGCAGTAAGACTTATAAGAGTGCAGTTTCATTTGAATTAATACTTATTCTGTCATTCAATAAAAATAAAGAAAAATGAACTTTATTTCAAGCACGATAAAGTCTTTGCATTCGTGGATTTGTATTGTGACCACAACATTCTCCCGGAATTAGTATAACTAATTTGATAAATAATCGGTGCATAAAAATGTTTAACTAAAAATTCAGTGTATGTATTATGATTATAACATAATATACTAATTGGGGAGTCTGAGAGTGTGCGTTAATTACGTTACATATTGTATATGCACATAAATGTGTAATTAATAAATAATTTGTACTTAAAATGTCATGCATAATTTTACTAAAATTTTACTAAAACATTATTATATTGTATCAATTTCTATATTTATTCGAAAAACTGAAGCAGGGTCTGCGAGCTCATTACGGACTGCATTTTCGAATTTCTTGAAAATGATAGAAAATTCCATTATATTTTCTGGTTTTGATTCAATCCACATTTTATCAAATTCAAAGAACAAATAACAATAAAACCTATGAAATAAATTAATATTAGGTATGTATCGTTTAGTGTTAAACATATAAGTCTTAGCAGATCCATCTTTTAGAAGGTAGTAAGCCATTGAAGTAATGTTAATACCTACAATTGCAAAGGTATAACCATACAAAGGATGACAAGAATGACTTAGTACATGACTTGATACTTCTGGATATTCTGTAGCAAAAAATAACAGATTTTCTAATCCAAGCATACCCATGCCACGGAAGTCAGTCTTTGGATCGTCCCCCTGAAAAAGTAATTGAGAAGTGTAATTTTTTAATTAAAAGGTGATTCATAAAAAGTTCAATAAATTAAAATAAATAATAACCTGGAAACCTATATATTGCCACTGTTTAGTTATTCGGCTTTCTAAAGGTGTGTCAGGAACCAGTAAAGACCACAACTTTAACAACTTCTCTTCATGTAATGGATTATTACTATCAAATTGTGTCCGACGAAGATTTTCCACGTCGTTTATGAGACTTCTGTAACTCCAAATTTGTTCTAAGCATCGTCGAAAAGAAGTGATGAAAGGTGTGTGAAGCTTCGCGTTAATTTTTTTAACTCTAACTATGATTGATATTGAGGGTTCTAATATGTCACGAAAGTTTTCTGGAATAAACCTGTGTTCCGAAACAGTTGCATCTAAAAAGGAAATGACTTCCTTTACATTTTTTGTACGCGATAACATTAATGACTTTTCAATATTACATGTTCTTGCAGCTCCAGGTTTATCACCATAACATATTCGTTGTAGCTCGCACAAGCGGGTTGTTTTTCGAAAAAACCACTTGATCAAAGGTCTTAAATACCATGCGAATAATGACCAAAGATTTAAAAATATCATTTCTTATCTTTCGTTTATTAAAGTTATCATTCCTCCAGGTTGTGATGTTTATTGTATTTTTTCATAAGAAAACGTAGACTAGAAAAAGGTCGGGTAGTATCACAGAGTATCACAGACTACTAAGAGGATACTACTCACCATAGAGTAGTGTAATATATACTCACAGAACACTATTACTCCTATCGGAGATGTTACTACTACGAGTTGGTACTTTTATACTATTGGAGTAGGAACGTAGACAGAAAATGCTAAATAGGAATGGAGTATCGCGCGGGTAGTCGTGACGTCTACACGCATATTCGGTGTGTGCTAATTATTTATATGTTTTCATCTTTTATTTTTACACTGTATTTTTCACTGTTTAAATGCGATAAGTACTAACTAAACTCACCACTCATTGGTGACTACTTCTCTTCTCCAAATACTTGAATTAAGGAAGATTTTCATCACGCGCTAATAATGGATGTTCAGCTAACTAACAACTTGAAAGAACTTGAGAATATGTTCGGGTCCCGGATGCTTGATTATGAAGAGAAACTGAAGAAAGCCAGTACGGAGACTAATTCTTCACATCCTGATCTTTCGTCTCTTTCGCGTGAGTTCTCCGAATTTAAATGTTTTGTTTGGCAGACATTATCGAGGCTGAAAACCCAAATTGAATTGCTTTGCCTCGGCTTAGATAGACACGAAACCGCTATGCGAAACAAAGTGTTGCTATTCCATGGGATACCCGAAAAGCCTAATGAAAATCTTCATGATTTCCTTTACTCTATCCAATCAGTTAAAGTTAACAGACTTGAGCAAGGACAGTTTAAAAGTCTGTCATACACTTGGATCAGCACAAGGGAAAACTCGTTTGGGATAATAAAACCAATCTGAAAAGCTCCGGCATCACTATTTCGGAGTTCTTAACTAAAACAAGACATCGGGTATTTACTGCAGCACGCAAACACTTCGGAATTAAAGACTGTTGGTCATCCAATGGCAAAATTTTAATCATCCTTCCTGACAAATCGAGACAAAAAATTGAAACTATGACTGAATTCGAACAACTAACCGTTAAATATCCATTTATAATTGCCGATTCAAATAAAACATCACTTTCACAAGAAACATCGTCATCGAAAAATAGCGTAAATGTTCTAAAGAAAACACGCCGACGTCAATAATTTTCAAGTTTACCATTCACATAAACTATCTTGCAAAAACAGCAGCATCTAAACTTTGTTTTATTTTTTTTCTCTTGGGCGGGTATGCATATTTTTTTTTAATAACAACTATTTGTTTACATCAAGTTATTGTGATCAATGTATTATATCTACGATCTGTTCTACATTTTCGTATATTGTTGAATGTAATATAGGATAATTAAGTACTTTAATTGACTTTCTTGATTTGTACTGTCCGTAATCTAAAATTTTAATGTTTTTTTTCTTTACATTTGATTTTACTTTGAATTTCTTCCATCACGCCAGAAAGTGAGTTGAGTTACATTATATATATATATATATATATATATATATATATATATATATATATATATATATATATATATATATATATATATATATATATATATATATATATATATATATATATATATTATTGTTTTGTTTGTTTGTTTGTTTGAATTGAATAGGCTCTGAAACTACTGAACCGATTTGAAAAATTCTTTCACCATTAGAATCTTACATTATTCCTGATGAACATAGGCGATAGAACGTTTTCAAACAATTTAGGGATCCGTATGAAAACTTCGTTAATGTAACCCAAGGTGTGAAAAAATACCAAAAAAAAAAACCTTATATCGCGTACGCTGCGGAAACTATTGACAATAGTTTTATGGAGGACATCAATATCTACATAAAAGTCTGCAATACCATATGTCTAACTATTATAGTTATCTCACAATAACTACTTTTCCATGTTAAAATATTCAATAGTAACGTCGAAAAATCCTTATATCGCGTACACTGCCGGCACCATGCGATGCGGGTGTCACTGGGGTGTGGGAGGGGAGTCTATGTCACGTGTATATGCCGATAGATAAAAGTACTCCATTAATTTTGCTAATTTTTTAGCTAAAATGAATGAACTAAATGAGTGAGGTGTCATATAATGTCGCGCGGCAGAGACGCGTGATATACGCGGGGTACAGCTAGTATATATATATATTAGTTATTTTACTTTATTATATTCGTTAATATCAACATAAACTATGAATAATATATCAGACCTCAATGAAAGCTTTTTCTCTTGCTCGTCGTCTACTAACAGTTTTGTAAGCGTAGACACCGAATCTTCATCTGAACCTATTACTCTGCTCGATCACATTTCTTCTGTATTTTCTTAATACCCTGTAAACTTAAATATTGCCCACATCAATGCTCAAAGTGTTCCTGGCCACTATTCTGACCTTCTGGCATCCATTAGCAGTACTCATCTCGATGCTCTTTTGATTTCTGAAACTTTCCTTAAACCTTCTCTTCCTTCCACTCTATACTCACTTCCTGGTTATGTATTAATACGCAATGACCGAGTGGGCAAGGGCGGTGGAGGTGTTTCTATTTATCTGCGTGCTGAAATACCTTTTAAAGTGATCAGTACATCTCCACAAATATATTCTAACTCTGCAGAACACCTGTTTTTGGAAATTACTCTTAATCACACACAAATATTACTAGGAGTTCTTTATAGTCCTAACCTTCATCTTAATTATTTTGACGCATTAGAAAAATTACTTAGTGAGTTCAATCTCTTATATAATCATGTTATCTTGATGGGTGATTTCAATACGTGCCTTATCAGAAATTACCACCGTGCGAATAAGCTGAAATCACTATTGTCCTCTTTTAATCTTCAGATCCTACCTCTTTCAGCCACTCACCACTTCCCAAACTGCACTCCACCTCTTCTCGACCTAATTATAGTCTCTTCTCCAAATAATGTTGCCAGTCATGGACAACTGACCGCTTCTTTCTTATACCACGACCTTATCTATTTGTCTTATCGTGTTCGACCTCATAAACGTAAGTCAAACTTTCGACTCCTTCGAAGTTTCAGGAGCATTAACTTGGAGGCTTTAAGACGTGACGCTAGTTTAATAAATTGGACGCCGGTATTTGTTAGCCAAACAGTAGATGACAAAGTTAACAGCTTTAACAATGTCATTCTTAACTTATATGATATTCATGCACCGGTTAAACGTGTTAAAATAAAACATAATCTTGCCCCTTGGATAACTTCGGCTTTAAAGGCGCTCATGGCACGTAGACGTTACTTTTATAATTCTCTAACTAAAAGTGATTCCGCAAAAGCATGGAGATTTCTTAAAACTGTTGGTGTTGGTAAGTCACGAACACTTTTAAGGGGAGATATAGACTTAAATATTCTTAACCAACATTGTTCTTGCCCTCCTGTCTCTATCTCTACGCGTGATAAAGCTGGGTCAATTTTATAATTGGATAAGCACCCAGTTCTGCAGTGTGATACATTTGATTTTGCTGTAGTCACTGAAGACGATATCAACCGATCAATTTTAGCTATACGTTCAACGGCCACTGGAAATGACGGCATGTTCTCCAATATGATAATGCCTATCCTCTCTTTTCTTCTTCCTGTTCTTACACACATTTTTAATTTCTCTTTATCTTCTTGTTGTTTTCCATCGTCATGGAAATTAGCACACATTATCCCTATCCCTAAGATATCCAATCCTTCATCTCCCTCTCACTTTCGTCCTATTTCAATCTTGCCACTTCTTCCTAAAGTTCTTGAACACATTGTCCACAAGCAATTTTCAGTATTTCTCAACAGAAATAATATCTTGTGTCCATATCAATCTGGTTTCCGACCCGGACATAGTACTACAACTGCCCTTCTTAAAGTTACTGACGATATCCGTTGGAATATGGACCATGGATACTTAACAGTTCTGGTTTTACTAGATTTCAGCAGTGCATTCAACTCTGTTGATTTTGATATCCTTATAAGTATCCTTAAGACGATTAATGTGTCTAAATCTGTTATTCAATGGTTTGACTCTTATCTTCGTGATCGGTCACAATGTGTTCGTTCAGGTGAAATACACTCCCAATGGTATAATGCCTCTCTCATCTGTTTTTCGCCATTTTTATTAATTGTATCACCAGCTAATTATCACCTTTATGCTGACGATTTGCAGTTATATCGTAATTTTGTGGCATCCGAAGCCAACATGGCGATTGAAGCTATGAATGGCGACTTAAATAAGATTAGCAAATGGTCGAGATCATTTGGTCTCACATTAAACCCAACTAAATCCCAAGCCTTGATAATAGGTAAAAGACATGCGCGTGGCACGCTTGATTTCTCCTCTCTCCAAACTCTACAAATCGCTGGTACCACTATTCCCTACTCAGATACTGCCAAGAACCTAGGTGTTATTTTCGACTGCAATTTGACCTGGGGCGCACATGTTACGGATGTAAGCAGGAAAATATTTCACGCCTTTCATTCTCTAAAACGCATTCAAAGTTTTCTACCTTTGTCTACTAAGATATCTATAGTCCAGACTCTTATATTGCCAATTTTAGATTACGCTGATGTCTGCTATTTGGATGCTACCGAGGAGCAAATTAATAAACTCGAGCGCTTGCAAAATTTATGTATTCGATACATTTTTGGCTTAAAGGAGTTCGATCACGTCTCTGTTTATCGCAAGCAGCTTAAATGGCTCCCCATCCGCCTTCGCCGGAACACTCGAATCCTCTGTCTTCTTTTCAATATTCTACATAACCCTAATACTCCGCTATATCTAAAAAATCGCTTTACTTTTGTTCATCCTCCAGATGTTCCATGTAGATCAAATACTGGAACACTGTTAAGATTTCCGTCTTTCAATACAATGCTCTATTCTCATTCTTTTACTGTTAATGCAGTACGATTGTGGAATTCACTTCCCTTTAGGATTCGTGACGCTAAGTCGGTGTCTATGTTTAAAAGACTTGTTAAAGAGCATTATCATTCACACCATAATGATTAATTCGTGATGTGTAGATATTCATATAAGTAATAATAAAAATATAATATATTGAATTATATTATCTTTTTCTTATAATATATTATATATATATATATATATATATATATATATATATATATATATATATATATATGTATGTATGTATATGTATATATACGTATGTGTATAATATATATGAAGGTTTGTAAATTTGTATTTTATTGTATATGTTAATAAAGTACACACTTTGACTACTTCTATTTCCTTCAACTATCCTTCAATAGGCCTGCTGGAAGAAGTTTCTTTATGGAATAAGCAGTGCCTTTGTACATAATTTTGTTTTTACCATTTTCCTTTCAAAGTATGTGTGTACATAAACTGTGGTGGAGCCACGTGTCTAAGGCTGCCGAAGTCTAATTCCCCGGTCGAACCTTAAACCTTATTACGCGAGATATTAACTAAAGTGGACTGTATATGCGATTGCTTCTACGCTTACGTAAAAGCGACTACTATAGCATGCGGTATAATGCACTCGCTCTTCCCTAAAACTAAACTATTATTGTGCCAAATCGATGAAAAGGAATCCTGCCTGATTAGGAGAACACAAAATTGGAGCGGGTTAAAACAATTATATCAGGCAGGCGGTAATTAAAGGAATACTGACTCACCGGGGTTTCTTCTATCCTGTAGAGCACTATAGATGCGACTTCTGGAACTTCTTCTGGACACTCCGGAGAGAGGCGGTGCGTGACTATATCTCACACTAGGTGAGGCGGGTTTCCTGGAGCTCGACTGCTTCCAGGCTAAAGCGGTTTCTACCAGCGGTGTGGTTCCAACAACGAGCGCGGCGGGAAGAGGCTGTGTGGTTTCAACGACGACTGCGACGGGAAAAGGCTGTGTGGTTTCAACGACGACTGCGACGGGAAGAGGCTGTGGTTTCAACGACGACTGCGGCGGGAAGAGGTCGCGCATCGGTCGCGCGTGCCTTATATATCCTCGGTTCCGATGATTACGTGACATTCTAGAATCATCTTCTTGCCCCTCCCACCCCACCACCCCGATGTGTCGATAGGAGGGTATGAATGATATCGTTTCGGAAAGGAATAAGCGACTTGGCACCTACCGTCCAATATAAAATAAATACAAATGGGTTTCCGCGCAACCATCTCCCCCGCCCTTGAAGGATTTCCTTCAAAATTAACTAAAACAACTAGAGCTAAGATCAACTAACAAAATAACTAACTAACACTAAGATTACCTAAATTCAACTACAATTTTAATCTAGAAAGCTAATTTAAATTATGGAAGAGGCAGGGGGCACAAACGGACAACCGGACGCAGGTAAGACCCAACCGTGGTCTTAACGCGAGCTATCCTAATTACTCCGTCGGAACCGGGAAAGACCTCTTCGACAATTCCTAACGGCCAGTGGAGAAGCGGCGTATTCTCTTTGGTGAGCACAACTACAGTTCCTACAGCTAAAGGCTCGGTTGCTGTGTTCCATTTTGGCCGAGACTGCAAAGTATGCAAGTATTCCATCCTCCATTGTTTCCAAAACGATTGCACTAACCGATCTAATAATTTGTGGCGTGCGGAAATGCTAAGTCTGTTCTCATCCATATCTGCGGCGGGCAAATACTTTAAAGGAGTTAAATTCAAAAAGTGTGCTGGAGTTAGAGCCAGCGGTTCCGAGGGGTCACTAGACAACGTACGACAAAGTGGGCGACTATTCATTACGCATTCAATTTGAGCGAGCACCGTACTTAGCTCTTCGAAGGACAAAATTTGATCTCCTATTACTCGGTATAAGTGACTCTTTAGACCCTTGATATTAGTCTCCCAATTGCCCCCAAAATGACTCGCGGCTGGGACGTTCAGAGACCACTCAATGCGGTTCTCGGCTAGAATGTGAGCGAACTCCGAATTATAATACTTGCTAGCTAAGAGCTCATGTAGTTCCGATAGAATACGTTTTGCACCGACGTAGTTCGTACCGTTATCCGAATACAATCTACTTACAGGGCCACGGTGGGAAAGAAATCTTTTAAATGCACCCTTAAAGCCTGCTGTGCTTAGATCACCAACGAGTTCTATATGCACCGCTCGAGTAGTTAGACATACGAAAATGCAGACGTAAGCCTTTGTGGATCTTATACCACGCCCGCGAGTGAGCGTGACCTTAAACGGCCCAGCGAAATCAGACCCGGTGTGCGTCAAGGGCTTTACTGATTGTATTACTCTACAAGATCTAAGTTCCGCCATTTCCGGAAATGACGGCTTGGGGCGTGCCCGAAAGCAAGCTATACATCTGTGCACCCGATTGCGTATTAAACTACGTGCAGAAAGAATCCAATAATTCTGACGCAAAATCGACATCAACAAGTCGGGGCCAGCGTGCGAGTTCAATCTATGATGGTAATCGACTAATAAGTTCATGATATGGTCTTTACGCGGTAAAACAATAGGGTGCCGTTGGTCGGAACTCAATTGCGAGTTGGACAAGCGTCCACCTACCCTTACAATCCCATCCTGTAAAAATGGCTTAAGGCGTTGAAAGGCGCGACTACAAGCTCTATTCGATTGTAATCTTCTAATTTCTTCAGAGAAGTGCGCACGTTGAAGTTCACGTAATACTAGCGACTCGGCATAGTTGTAATCGGATGCTAAGACATACGAACGTCGCGGTAAAAGCTTCGCGAATCGACAAACGTAAATTACGCTACGCAATAATTTCGACCAAGAGGACAAGCGGTTCGCCAAAGCAATGATTGGAGAAACCTCGCTCGAAACGTTCGCCACTAGAGCGTGTCTCTTCTCTTCCGGCGGTTGTGACACTGACGAAGGTTCGAAATCGGTTATCGGCCATTGCGAGGGATCCAAGTGGACCCAAGCAGGTCCGTGGAACCAAAGCGGGTGGTCCATTATTTGCATCGGGGTGAGTCCACGGGATAGACAATCGGCGGGGTTTTCCGTACCGGACACGTGATAAAAGTTCCGCGTTTCTAACTCGTCTTGTATCTTGGCCAATCGGTTCGCGACAAACGTATCCCAACGGTGGGGTGAAGAATGAACCCAGCATAAGGCGACGGTGGAGTCGGAAAAGGCAAATATCCTTTCTATGTGAACTCTATCCCTACATGCACTGATAACTGCGGCAATAAGCTTGGTGAGTACTAATATTGCGCAAAGCTCTAAGCGCGCCAGAGAGACAACCTTACGGGGGGAGACTCTCGACTTAGAACTAATGAGGCTAATCGAATTTCTACCATTATTCTGGACGTGGAAATATACAACGCCCCCGTAAGCCTTCTCGCTGGCGTCTGCAAACCCAACGACCGTTATGACGCTATTTCTATCTACGTTTATGTGACGCGGTATTTTAATTTCTCTTAATAAAGGAAGTTCCTCTCTAAAGCGCTGCCACAACCGAACAATGCTGTCAGGCGGCGAGTCATCCCAGTCGCATTCCAATAACCAAAGTTGTTTAATCAAAAGCTTAGCGTATAATACCACCGGAGCTACGAAACCCATGACGTCCCATAATCTAGCAACGCATGACAGTATTGTGCGCTTTGTGCATTTCTCTACGGGTGGATTTACCTTAAGGCTAAACACGTCGGACTCTGGTGACCAACACAGACCAAGCACCCTGTGTGTATCAGAATCGTCGAATTCCTTTATCGCCGAAAGACGGTGTGATAGTGGGATTGTATCTAAAACCGGACGCGAATTACTAGTCCACTTCACAAGATCGAATTGACCCGATTTCATGAGCCTTATAACCTCGGCGGTGGTTAGGGTTACCCCCTCCACGCTATCGACCGAGTACACAAAATCATCCATATATAATCCGCTCTCAATTGCCCTCTTAGCTTTAGGATAAGAGGGACCTTCATCGTGACCTCACCGTGCGTAACGCATGAAATGGGCTCGACTTTAAACCAAAACAAACGCGGTTAAATTCAAACACCATTAAAGGTTCCTTTGGGTTGAAACGATATAAAATGCGTTGGAATCTACGGTCGCATTCACGGACCCCTATGCAAAGAAACATTTGGCGAATATTGGCGGATAGTGCCATATTAAACAAACGAAAATTGGCTATTATATTAAATAAACTGCCCTGTAAATTTTGCCCACTATAGAGGATATCGTTAAGCGACAGGTGAGTGCTAGTTTTAGTACTAGCGTTGAGCACTACACGTAACTTAGATGTAAGTTTGTCCTCACTAATGACCCCGTGGTGTGGTATGAAATACGACGGTGTGTCTTCGTAGTTATCTAATTTCGAAGCCACAAGTGATATGTAACCTTCTCTTATATATTCGTTAATGACGCCGTCGTAAGCTTCCTTTAACTGGGGTGAAGCGAGCATCCTACGCTCCAAGCTGTAGAAACGTTTTTCCGCCATTTGACGCGAATCGCCGAGAGATAAAACATCTCCCTTAAAGGGTAGCGCTACACTATATCTACCGTCGCGATCACGAACGGTCATGTGGACGTAAATTTCCTCGCATAACCTGTCATCTGAGCTAGCTATGGGTGGGACGTTCACCTCCTCCATCTCCCAAAATTTGCGGACCAACGACTCGAGCGGTTCGACAGCCATACCACAATAAGAGGTTGCCGAAATACTATCTATGATTGGGGCGGAGCCAAGGATCACATAGCCCAATACGGTTTCCAGTGCGTAAGACGCGGTATGCGAGGAGTTGCCCCTGACCTTATTGTCTAACAAAAGATGAGGGAAAAGCGATGCTCCAATGAGCATGTCTATGCTTCCAGGAACGGCGTAAGTGTCGTCTGTGACCCGTTCAGTGACCCTATCTACTACTAGTGCATTTATATAAAAGTTAACATTACGATCTATCCGAGAATAAAATTTTAAATTTATATATCCCTGTGTCGCTTTACTAGTACCTCCGATGCCTTTAACTACAGGACATGAAAGTGACCTATTTATTACTAAGCCTAAGCGCTGACAACATTGT
Organism: Parnassius smintheus behrii; assembly: GCA_036936625.1. Taxonomy (NCBI): domain Eukaryota; kingdom Metazoa; phylum Arthropoda; class Insecta; order Lepidoptera; family Papilionidae; genus Parnassius; species Parnassius smintheus. Next base: position 31,435,877 of record JAUPFT010000006.1, read on the forward strand.
CGCGTTATAAAGCTATTTTGGGCTCCGCTGTCCAGCAGTGCACGGACGCTTTGTTCGTTTCCACGCGAATCCCTAACCAAAATACGTGCCGTACCCAGTAACACGGTTGAAGGAGGTTGTGCTCCCATATTTGCCAATGAGCACAGAGCGACATCACCAGGTCGACCGCTAGAATCGTTGACCTTAGTAGGGGTGAATTCCTTGTCCGCTTTACTTGACGCCGCTATGTTGCTATTTTCAAAATGTAATAGCGTGTGATGTTTCCTGGCACACTTGCATCATACGGAACTCGAATTGCATTTTGCAACTAAATGCTTATCGCTTAAGCAGTTCAAACATAGGTTGTTTGTCTTTACTAATTTATAACGTTCGCTTGGTGAATATTTACGAAAAGTCGCACAGTTATATAAATTACCGTGTTTATCTTTACATACGATACAAGTATGCTGGAGTGATGTTGACGTAGCGGTTACGTAAGTTAACGACCCTGCTATTTTAGATGGTTGAGTCTGTCTACGGTCGACGCACCTTTTAATCTCCTGTTTAACGTTCGGAGAGCGCTGCATCACCTTTATTTGATCTCGCACGAACGATGCTAATGAATGAAAGGAAGGCATCTCCGAGCTACGATGCTCCATTTCAAACGCACGCACGGTGTCGGGGTCTAATTTCTTTAGTGCAATATGGAGAAACACCACGTCCATAAGGTCATTAAATTTCAAATTCTTAAGTGCAGCCACCGATGCCACAAATTTATCTAGAAACTGCTCTAAGCCGTTGATGTTCGCGCATGATATAGGTTTAAGATCGAATATCTGGTTCAAATATTCGGAAGCTAACATTCTCCTATCTTCATATTTAGTTTTAAGCGTTTTGAATATTAATAAGTAATTGTTTGCTGTAGGTGTAAAACCAGAGCAGATCGACTGTGCCCTGTCACTAAGTTTACTAATTAAGTAATATAATTTTTCAGCGTCCGATAACGATGGGTTATTGTGTATATTGTTTTGAAAACTACTGAAGAAGAAGGGCCACGTCTTAATATCACCATTGAATACCGGAATATCTATTGGCGGCAACCTAATTGAGTCCCGTGGACGTACCTGTGTTTCCGGCTTTGCTTCGTTTTGAGATTGTAGGGATTTCGCAGTTCTTTTCACGCGACACAACATATCTTCGAATGCCAGCAGCGGTTGGTAGTTCACTATGTATTTCGGGTCGATTTGTAATTCCAAATGATTAATTTGGTCTAATATTCTTTCGTAATCTGTCCGCAACGAATCTACCGTTTCGATTTCATTTAAAAAGGTTTCCCGCACTGCTTCTATATTAATGTTCTTTATATGATCACTTATATTCTGCATACGTGAAAAGAGTATGTCCCTCTTGGCATAAAGCGTTTTAATTTTGATTTCACTTCCACTAACTGCCATTTTAAATTATTATAATGAAGTTATATTAATCATAATTAATCTCACAACGCACAAACAATGAAGGATGGACACTCGGTATGCCGTATTACGTAATTAAATCGAACACCTGCACAGCGAGTCGAGGCGACGCGTCGTTCGCTAAACTCAATATTTTATCAAAATTGTGGGGTAAGCGTATCAAACGGTTCCTATTACACTGTTTCAATTATTTAATAAGCTTTAAATTTAACCAAATACGAGCGCTATAAAACGAATAATTCTGTTTGCGAGTGCCTAATCAAAATTTAAATTTAAACGAACACTATATAAGTCTATTCCATAAATTAGAGTGCATTATCTAAATAATTAATTTAATAATTCGACCAGAAATAGTTGGACGGCCACTAAACCCAGTCCAAATCCGGCTCGAAGGACCATAAAATGGTGGAGCCACGTGTCTAAGGCTGCCGAAGTCTAATTCCCCGATCGAACCTTAAACCTATTACGCGAGATATTAACTAAAGTGGACTGTATATGCGAATGCTTCTACGCTTACGTAAAAGCGACTACTATAGCATGCGGTATAATGCACTCGCTCTTCCCTAAAACTAAACTATTATTGTGCCAAATCGATGAAAAAGAATCCTGCCTGATTAGGAGAACACAAAATTGGAGCGAGTTAAAACAATTATATCAGGCAGGCGGTAATTAAAGGAATACTGACTCACCGGGGTTTCTTCTATCCTGTAGAGCACTATAGATGCGACTTCTGGAACTTCTTCTGGACACTCCGGAGAGAGGCGGTGCGCGACTATATCTCACACTAGGTGAGGCGGGTTTCCTGGAGCTCGACTGCTTCCAGGCTAAAGCGGTTTCTGCCAGCGGTGTGGTTCCAACAACGAGCGCGGCGGGAAGAGGCTGTGTGGTTTCAACGACGACTGCGACGGGAAGAGGCTGTGTGATTTTAACGACGACTGCGACGGGAAGAAGCTGTGGTTTCAACGACGACTGCGGCGGGAAGAGGTCGCGCATCGGTCGCGCGTGCCTTATATATCCTCGGTTCCGATGATTACGTGACATTCTAGAATCATCTTCTTGCCCCTCCCACCCCACCACCCCGATGTGTCGATAGGAGGGTATGAATGATATCGTTTCGGAAAGGAATAAGCGACTTGGCGCCTACAGTCCGATATAAAATAAATACGAATGGGTTTCCGCGCAACCAAACTGTTAAATAAATAAATAAATAAAAATAGGAAGTATTACTGTTTTTTATAATATTCTGTAACATAGATAAACAAATATCACAGATAGGTTTAAATAGCTATTTTCATAGATAAACTAATATGATTGGGACGTAGACAGAGAAACTGTCTACGAATCGAGAGGATATTTTGTGACTGTGAACAAAGCCCGACATTCACGAAAGATTGCCGCAACAACAGCTTGAGATCGGTTACGTAGATAGGACTCTGTCCACCTAAGAAGATTTCCATGAATTCCTAGCTCCTGGAGTTTACGCAATAGAATAATGTGATCCACGCGATCAAATGCCTTCTCGAAGTCTGTATATATGGCATCAATTTGAAAACCATCATCCATACCTCGAAGAACATCATTAGAAAAAATTGATAAATTAGTCCTGGTTGAGCGACCACGAACGAATCCATGCTGTTGTGAAGGCATGTGACGAACAATCAGAGGATATAAATGCTTATGTGCAGCCCTCTCCATCAACTTGCTCAGTACATTAAGAATAGAAATAGGTCTGTAATTTTCGATGGCTGTTTTGCATCCTTTTTTATGGATTGGAACGACGTTACCGCTTTTCCAAATTTTAGGAAAATAACCTTCTGCAAAACATCGATTAAAAATTAATGTTATAGGAGCCGCTAGCGATTCTGCGCACTTTACAAAGAGGTATGGAGGAATCTCATCACATCCAGCGCCTTTAGAACAATCGAGATTATCAAGAGCCTTTTTTATGTCTGTTACAGAAAGATATATATCACTAATAACATCATTGCATAGGAAATTTTTATGTGTAAAATTTTGATAATGTAATGCCGGTAGACTAAAATTACGACAAAAAAATTCATTGAAAGCATTGCAAATATCATTTTGATTTGAAAATTGATTATTATTGTATTGCATTATTTGGGGATAACCTGATTTTTTTTTCCTCTTGGATTTTATATAAGCCCATAACAATTTAGGTGTAGTTTTAATTTTTCTTGAGAATAATTAATATAAGACGAATAACATTCCTTTTCAAGTTTTTTTAAGCGCGAACGCAATAAAGAAAATGATTCATAATCATTTGGTTTTACATATTTTTTCCAGTAAGTATGATATTGAGCTTTTTCTTTAATCAACTTTATTAAGGCATTACTATACCAAACAGGATAATTGTAAGTATGGGATACAATTTTTGTGGCACAAAGTTAGAGTTAGATGGCTGTATTTTATGTTACATAATAAACCGGCCAAGAGCGTGTCGGGCCACGCTCAGTGTAGGGTTCCGTAGTTTCCCGTCCGTCACAATAAGTGTTCCCACTTATGAGTTTGTACAAAAACTGTTGTTTCCATCCAAGTTCAAAATGATTTTCCTAGAAAGTCCTTATAAAGTTCTACTTTTCAGATTTTTTTCATATTTTCTAAACTTATAATTCAAAAGTTAGAGGGGGGGGGGGACACGTTGTTTTTTACTTTTGGAGCGATTATTTCCGAAATTATTGACATTATCAAAAATGATTTTAGTAAACCCCTATTCATTTTTAAATACCTTTCCATTCCAATAATATATCACACGTTAGGGTTGAAATTAAAAAAGAAATGACTTCCCACTTTACATATAGGGGGGCTACCCTAATGAAACATTTTTTTACCAATTTTTATTTTACCACTTTGTCGGCGTGATTGATACACATATTGGTACCAAATTTCAGCTTTCTAGTGCTAACGGTCACAGAGATTAAGCGAGGACGGACAGACGGACAGACAGACATGGCGAAACGATAGGGGTTCCTAGTTGACTACAGAACCCTAAAAAGTGTCGATTACGTATTTCAAATCATAAGATTTTAGAAAGGACCAATCGTAATTAGAAATAAAAGTATTTAGTTTATTATAATCAGCTTTCCTAAATAAGTTTCTTTTTCTAGTTTTTGGTTTATTCGAAGGTACTATTATATCTTTCACATAAATATCGACCGATGGATGACAAATATCTTCAACTACAATTGGGGCTTTAGATTTTACGATAGTTAATGATATATTAGAGAAAATTATATCCAGTATATTACCATATGGATTTACTAAATAATTGTATTGAGATAAACCTAAATAAGAAGTAGTATTAATTAAATCAACAGCAGAGTTCTGCATCTCGACAGATCCCTTTTATAATATTATGGGTTTATTTAATTTCCAATCTATACAAGGTAAGTTGAAATCACCAATTACTATAAAATGATCATCTGGTTTAAAACTAATCGCTACAGTAAGTATTTGTATAAACTTTTGCATACAAAATGCAAGCGCGCGGTTTGGCGGTATATACGCACATAAAATATTTAAATCATGTTGTGATTCAAGCTCACGCACCGGTACTGTTATGCATATTATGTACTCAAGATCGTCGCAATCAAGATCAGAGCGCCTGCGCGCCCTGAGCCGGGAAGCGCACGCAATCACCACTCCACCTTCGAACGCGCCACGATCGCGACGGAATAGTTCGTATTTGTCAGAACTGCACAACTGCGTATCCAGAATACTGTCGCATAACCATGTCTCTGTAATCAAAGCGATGTCGATATTAAATAGAAATAAATTATTATAAAACTGGTCAGTCTTAGTCCGTAAGCCTCGCACATTCTGATAAAAAGTCTTAATCCACTACTGCACTTTGCCATTTTAAATATTAAGTGCACCGTTAGTTATAGAATGATACACTTAAAGGATTATAATAACTGCTTTCATTTGCACCACAGAGAGAACGTAATAATAAAATAAGTAGTGAATGCTATGTATCTTTTTCCACTACAATAAGATATAATATAAGGTTTTAAAAAGAAATAAAACAGGAAGGCAGTTTGTAATGCCTATTGATATATTATCATAGTGTTTTATATGATGTAGAATTTTTTCATAGTATTTTGTAGTTTGAGTAATGATAAATAGAAAATGGGGGTCATTGTAGAAGCGTGCTCGTCGCGACCCCTGCCAGCCCTTTTCAGGGCTGCAATTCTACACAGCTGCGCACCCATGCGAACGAGGGTTAGGGCGTCCCCCCAAGGCGACGCACACCAGCTCGTCCCCGTTGGTGTGGAATGCAGCGCGCAAAGCGGCGATGGGGACCGCCACCCGTCACGCACAGCCCGACACGGCGGAAGGTGGAGGACGGAGTGCAGAGTTGGCACGTGGAATGTTAGAGGAGGCATGAGAGATAAGACGAATGAGTTGATCGAAATAATGAAAGAAAGAGAATTAGATGTCGTGTGTATGTCGGAGACCAAGCGGAAAGGCAGTGGTATTGAAGAGCTCCCTGGCGGGACGTTAGCTATATGGTCCGGAGTCCCGGAAAGCGAGAACGCCTGCCAAGGAGTGGGAGTGCTGTTGTCGTCCCGGTTGGTCGATCTTATGACTGAATACAAGGTTGTGAACTCAAGACTTCTCTGGGTTCGCTTCAAAATGGGACTGACGAAGTTATTCCTTTTGGCTGTTTATGCGCCGGTAGCTTCGTCGTCCAGGGCTGAGCTGGAGGAGTTTTGGGAGAATGTAAGAGAAGTTCTAGATTTGGTTAAGGGAAACGAAAGAACTGTTGTATGTGGTGATTTGAATGGATGAGTAGGTATCGCTCGACCAGGATACGAGTCGGTGCTTGGAAAGTTTGGCGATAAAAGGGTTAATGATGCTGGCAAGCTTATACTGGCTGTATGCAAGGAAAAGGGTCTTCTTGTGACAAACACTATGTTTAATCACAGGAAGATCCATATGTACACTAGAGAAAGAAAGAATGAGAGAAGTATGATTGATTTGTTCCTGGTGGATGACCGACTGCGAAAACAGGTGATGGATACACGAGTGTTCAGGGGTGCTGACCTGGGAACGGATCATTATCTAGTAATTACTAGATTTAGGGGTTTGTTCGCGGGTTGGCGCCACCGGACGGCAGTAACAGAACCACAGTCGGTCTGTCGCATCCGAAGCTGGAAGCTTCAGGAAGCGGATACTAGGGACAAATATCACACGAGGGTAGCCGAAAAGCTTGACACCATCGATGGCAGGAAAGAATGTGTGGAGAGAACATGGCAGAACCTTAGGGATGGAATGGTAAGTGCAGCGGAAGAAGTATGTGGTACGACAAAAAGAGGTAGTAGTAAAAGAAGAGATGCATGGTGGAATGATGAAGTGAAAGAAGCTGTAAAAAAGAAGAAAAAAGCATGGTTAGACTACTTGGCCTCTAGTAACGATGAGCATATGAGACAGAAGATGAAAGAAAGATATAAGCTGCAGAAAGTTCATGCGAAAACATTGATTGAGGAAGTACGTGAAAGGTGTAGAATAGAAGCGGACGAGAGGTTGTCGCACAACTTTAGGGAAAACTCCAAACTCTTCTGGAAAGAAGTTGGAAGGTCCCGGAGTGGTGCGACAGCTTTAAGAATGAACAAAGTGCTTTCGAGAACCAATGACGTCCTCTCAGAAAAATCGGACGTCATGCAGCGATGGAGTGAATTTTATAGAGAATTGTATGCGTGTCATGATCTTAGTGAAGGATCCGGGGGTGACGCCGTGACTGGCACGCCAGACACGGACCTCGATGACACTGAGGTCATCAGCATGAAAGAGATTGAACGTGTGATTCGAAGTTTGAAATGTGGTAAGGCTGCGGGACTAGACAGAGTTACTGCTGAAATGGTCAAGTACGGTGGGCCTCGCGTCTGGGACAGCTTTCATCTGCAGTGCAATTTCTGCTGGCGGACGGGAGATGTCCCGGATGATTGGCGATCCGCGGTCATTGTGCCTTTATATAAAGGTAAAGGTTCACATTTTGACTGTGGGTGCTATCGGGCGATCAGCTTTACCAGTTTAGCAAGTAAAGTTTATTCGAAGGTTTTGACACGCAGGATGCAAGAGAAATCGGAAAGATTCTTATGGGAGGCACAATGCGGATTTAGACCTGGAAGAGGATGCACGGATCAAATGTTTTCTCTCCGCATGATCACGGAGAAGCTTCTGAGTGTTAACCAGAGGATTTTCTGTGCTTTTGTGGATCTGGAGAAAGCATTTGATAAGGTTATAAGGAAGAAAATGTGGGAACTGTTGCCGGGATATGGTGTGGATGGTCGATTGTTAAGGGCTGTGCAGTCACTTTACTATGACTGTAAAGCCTGTGTGCAGGTAGGGCATGACCTGTCACCCATGTTTAGCGTCCAAGCGGGCGTAAAACAGGGTTGTGTCATGTCTTCCTGGCTGTTCATACTGTATCTCGACAGCTGTTTACAGAAGCTGAAAGATAGCTGTTTGGGTGTGAAATTGGGTGATATAAAAGTTAATTGTCTGCTGTATGCTGATGATGCAGTGCTTATTGCACCATCAGAAGCAGAACTGCAGGCATTAGTCACGTGTATGAAAGAGGAATTTGAAATTAAAGGTCTCCGTTTGAATGCTAATAAAACTAAGGTTCTGGTATTTGAAAAGGACGAAGAGAGAACGAAATGTGAAATATGGGTAAATCAGGAATGTCTAGAACAGGTAAATGAAATTGTATACTTGGGGAGTGCTTTCAGCCGGGATGGAAGATGTGATTTAGATGTGGATAGGCGTGTCGCTGCCGGAAACAAAGTCAATGGTGCCCTGAATGCATTAGTAAAAAGGCAAGGCGTGGTGAAGAGTGCACGCCTTGCAATACATAACGCAGTGTTGGTACCGACTTTGTTATATGGCAGCGAAACCTGGGTATGCCAGAAGAAGCATAAAAGCAAGTTGAATGCAGTGGAGATGCGATCTCTTCGTAAAATGTGTGGCGTTACCATAGCCGACCGAAAGCGAAACGAAGAGATTCGCAATATGGCAGGATTGAAAGATGACCTTATCACAAAAATTGATAGGGGCGTACTCCAATGGTTTGGGCACGTTGAACGAATGAGTGAAGACCGAATGGTGAAGAAAATATATAGAGCGAAAGTAAATATTAAAAGGTGTCAAGGTAGACCGAGACTAACTTTCGAAGACCATGTGAGCAAATTGCTCGAAGAGGGGAGGGTCAAGAGTACTCGGATACCTAGACGTGCATGTATGAAGAAGTTAATGAACCTGAAAGAAGCGAAAGAGGTATGTAAGGATCGTGACACTTGGCGATCTGTTCTCTCTGGCTACCCCGTTAGGGATTGTGCGTGACGATAAGTAAGTAAGTAAGTATAAATAGAAACAATGAATAATATGTTGTATAATAACTTTGCAAGTTGTTTGGTGTTAAAATGTAAAGAGGTATAATATGATGAATGTAAGTGGGAAATGTGTATTGTGTAAGTATGCGTAACATAACTAAGAGTAATATCGCTATACAATCAGTACAAATTAAACTATTTTTATCAAATCGGCCGTCGTTATAATGGGTAGAGGGGGGGGGGGGGGGAGAAGTTTCGTTGCGACACACATAAATACGGCAGTTTTTTGTCCAGATAAATTTGAAATTACATTCCTTAGTCTTGATTTTACACTGTTTAAATAAATCCCGGTTGTTTACATATTAATTTTTTTCATTTGCTATTCTAATGTCCTGAGGTAGTCCGTTGGTTAAAATCTTGGTTTTCATCGTGTTCATTGACAGTCTCACCTTTTTACTTTCCATTGCTAGTTCGAACACCATATTCTTCAATTCGGTAGCGCTTTCTGCGAAGACAACTATGTCGTCCGCGAAACGCAAAACGCATTATGCGTTTCGCGATGTCTCACCAATGTTGAGACAGCTAAATTAGTTTATTTTAGTAACTTTCATAGCGTAATTTTTTATAGAATTTCGCTATGGGGTAATACGGCTGACATTTGAAGCCATATTTGTATTTCAAAAGAGAGCCGTACGGACAAATTATAACTTAAATTGTAAAGAGTCCCTTAGAGAAAAATTATCCAACCAGTTGATACAAACCACGCACTTCCAGCACTAGTTACTTACCCGTATAGTCATTCTTGACATCGATGTGTTTACACTCGGTATAAAAGTCAAAATCATTATGTTTAAGATAAATTTTTTCCATATACTTTCTTGTTTACATTGTTTTGTGATATAGGGATAAAGCTGCTGGCGTCCGTAGAAACTACTTGAATCCTGACTCGCTACACGTATCCCCTGGGTACTGCTAAACGAGCAGCAACTTATACAGGTGGGGGATTGGTCCTCTACTAGTAAGAAGCCTAACCGAGGGTAAGCTACCAGCCTACTGTCAAAGATACACCGCCAAGTGACTCAAGTCGTGTTTCGGTATGATGTTAGGTGAAATCCATTGCTTTGGGAGAATGGATCTGGACAGTTGCGTTGCACATAGGAACCGGTTGCGGCGCAGCCGTTTTTTGTGTCAGTTATCAGGTTAGAGGTTAACATTATGGATCCTAAGCACGGTTACACCGCTGGCCGACCGTAGATAGTTTGGGGCCCAATTAAGAGTTAGCCACTCATGATAGGCTGCCCCGCCATCTTACGAAAAATCCTGGGATGGCTTCATCATATCGGTAGGTGACCAGAGAAGATGGCCTGGTGATGATTTCCAGGAGGTAAGGCCAGGTACCATCGATGCTGTGCCTCTGTTTGCGTCCCTAGGTTATATGTGTAACGTCTCGTCCAACTACCATTTTATTATTGTATTTACTTCACCACAAAATCAAAAATAAATGCAATCACATTTGCTGTAAGTGTCTTAGGCATTTTTGTTCAAAAGGTCTGATGTGAAACATAATGCGCAACCAAATTGTTTTATGTGATACTACTTTTAATTTCAACTATTCTTTTTGTAGTTGGCAGTCAGTAGTCACCTTGAAGAACCCACTTTCTTCACGATCTAGTTATAAATTAGACACAGGTATGAATGAAATGAAATGGATAAAATTATTTATTGTTCTGTCTACTGATCGATCACTGGACCAGGAGGCTATTTGAACACTTAAGTGAAGTCTTTGATGTGTCTCTTAAGTGGTAAACTACTGCACAGCTGGTTTTTCTAAGTGACTTTAATACCTGTCATCAGGACTGCCTATTCTCATACCAGTCGACCGCCTACGCTGGGAGAGAGGCGTGGAATTTTGCGTTGTCGCTGGAGTTCTCCCAACTAGTAAAACATATGAATAGAGTTGTTGTATTTGTGATATTATTTAGAATAAAACACAAGTAATTTGCTAACGTATATGCTTCGTTTAATGCTCGGACAACCGACTGACATGTTTTTCGTCTTACCCTCTATGTGAAAACATTACAATCCCTCCACCATTACTTTAAAACAAATAACACTTAATTACATAATGTATAATACAAAACTACTTAAATATTAATCTAACAAACATGTTCAGCTTTAATATTTGTACTTAGCACTAGGATTTCTTGTGGAACGAACAGGATAACGGCGTTCGTTGGGCTCTTTCGACGTAAGGTCAAGGACATTTTCAGATTGAGAACATTCATTAGAGTCTGGGGACACATTAGGACCTACACTTGACTCTATACCTTCCCCTTCTACTTCGGACTCGGTCGTTGCAATTTGGTTAGGATAATCGGTTTCTTGCACTGAGTGTCCACTACATTTTAAACCAGCTTCCCCGACAGAACTAGATAAAACAACATTATCCCCTCCTTTGTTATGTTGCTTTGTTATACAAAACTCATTTGATCCTTTGTACAAACATAAATGATCAATATGTTTTTCTACCACTAAATCTAAATCTAATATATGTACTAAATATATTCTATTACCAATTTTTTCTTGAACAATACCCTTTTTCCAAGTATGTTTATTTCCGTTGTAAAAGTAATGTTTAACCAACACTTGATCTCCTTTTTTTAATTTAACACTGCTCCATAGTTTCTAGTTTGTGAGATCTGTTTAGAGCAAACATTTTTATAAGATTTAAAAGACAATGTTGAAGGTGAGTTTTGTGACTCAAGCGATTTCGTGCCTCGCAACGGATCGAAACGACAACGTAACGAACGGCCAAACATCAATTGAGCAGGAGAAAACCCTGTTGTTGTATGAACGGAGTTACGATAGCTAAACAAAAGGCTAATTATTTTTTTATTAATTGAAACTTGATTATTTTTTTCGATTAGAATTATTTTTATACCCTTTTTTATAGTTTTAACACTGTTTTCCGCTTGTCCATTAGAGGCCGGATGATAAGGAGGGCTAGTTATGTGTTTGATTCCGTTAATACTACAGAACTCGTTAAACTCATTAGAACAGAAATTTGTCGCCTTGTCCGTTACTAATACTTTCATTAAACCAAACCTACTCATAACGTCTTCCAACTTTATAATAATCGATAAGGTGTCTGTTGACTGCATAGAATAACATTCAATCCACTTGGTATGAGCGTCAACGATGATGAGGTAATGCTTACCCTCTAGTGAAAAAATATCAAGATGCACACGTTCCCAAGGATTCTCCGGGTAGGGCCACGGAGAGAGCGGAGAGCGTGGTTGGGCGGATCGCATTGTACTGCATATGCTACACGAACCTATTTTTTGTTCAATATGTTTGTCGATATTTGGCCACCACATACGCGATCTCGCTTCCGCTTTAGTTTTCACAATTCCAAAATGGGAACTATGAAGTTCATTTAAAAGTTGCTCCCTAAATATGGTAAGTATTACTAATTTATACCCCCTAAGAAGACAACCGTTTTCTACGCTAAGTTCAAACCTACAATTATAATAAGGTTTAAAATTATCATTTAGTAATTTTCCTGGCCATCCTTTGTTTACGTATTGCGCTACTCGCTTTAGAATCGCATCTTCCGCTGTCGCTAACTTAACGTCATTTAACGTAACTGGTTTCAAAATATTATTCGTTAAAAAAATTATGTACAAACATGTATCTACCTCTGGACTAAGCACTTCGTTGCACTGGCGCATACCGTCTATTGATCGGGATAGAAAGTCTGCAATGTTATCATCGCTTTTAATATACTTAATATTGAAATTATAACTCGACAAAAATAAAGCATATCTTTGTAACCGATTTGCTGCCAACTCTGGGATTCCTTTTTTATCACCAAATATTGTTATGAGCGGTTTATGATCTGTACGCAAAATGAACGGTGTCATTCTACCATATAAAAAATAGTGAAACTTTTTCACCGCGAAAACAAGGGCCGCAGCTTCTTTTTGACTCTGTGCGTAATTGCATTCTGCTTTCGAAAGTGAACGTGATGCATAGGCAATGACGCGTTCCTCGCCATTCCCTTGTACTTGCGACAGCACAGCGCCTAAACCATCAGGACCCGCGTCCGCTGTTACTATCGTCGTCAGCTCGGGGTTATAGTGAGCTAACACTCGTTCAGAAGCCATTTCTTGTTTAATAGCATTAAAAGAGTTTTCGTGCTCCTCTCCCCAATGCCACTTTGCGTCCTTTTTTAAAAGACAATTCAAAGGGCTTAGAACACCGGAAGTATTAGGAACGAAACACCAATAATAGTTTACTAGGCTCAAAAACGATTTTAATTCACTTATATTTTTGGGTCGTTTACAATTTAAAATAGCGTCAACTTTTTTTTTGTGACTTGTGAAGTCCGTTTTTATCTATTACAAATCCTAAATATTCCACCGAATCCCTAAAAAACTCACACTTATCTTTCTTTAACCGCATACCAGCATCCTCTAATCTGCTTAAAACATTCTCTAAACGTTCCAAGTGTATACTACGATTTTCACCCGTCACTAAAATGTCATCAATGAATATGCAAACACCTTCAATATCACCCAGTAATTTTTCAAGTGTTTGCTGAAATATAAAAGGAGCATTGGATAAACCAAAAACGAGCCGGTTATAACGGTATAAACCCTTGTGGGTATTAATGCAAGTCAGCTGTTTCGACTCATCCAGTTCCAACTGGTTGTAGGCCCTGGAGAGATCAAGTTTGGTAAACTCCTCACCTCCATGGAGTTTGGCAAATATTTCTTCAATACGCGGTACTGGATAATTATCTACATACAGAGCTTTATTTAAGGTGACAGAATAATCCCCACAAATCCTAATATTTCCATCGGCCCGCAACACCGGAACTATTGGCGTAGCGATGTCGGAATGATCTATTTTTTCTAAAATACCTAATTCGACCAACCGTTTTATTTCAATTTCTACCTTATTTTTTAGGGCAAAAGGTACAGGGCGCGGCTTAAAAAATTTTAAAGGTACATTTGGTTTGATTTTCAAGGTAACTTTAAATTTATTAAATCTCCCCAATTCGTCAGAAAATAATTTTTCATATTTTTTTAAAAGCTTAGAACATAAATCGCTCTCATTTGCAGTATAATAACATGACCCACAAATATTTAACTTAAACAAGCTCAAAAAATCACGTCCCAACAAAGTCGGTCGTTTATGTATTGTATCGATTACAAAAAATTTTATTCGCTGTGTACATTTTTCATACGTTAATGGTAATTCCACGGAGCCCTTGGGTGCTATCTTACTCCCGTTATAACAATTTAAAACGATATTAGAAAAACGCATTCTAAACTTTGTTTTAAAATACGCTTCATAGACATCATTTGGCATCACCGAAACGGCACTACCGCTATCTATTTCACATAAAATGCTTTCGCCCGCTATCGTTACCATCTGTTGCATAGGCTCACCAGTTACTGACCTAATGTTATAAAATTTCTCACCTTCGACAATGTCGTCCCCTTCCTCCGTTACAAAATTATTATTCTTTATTTGTGTTTTACACATTCGTTTCAAATGTCCTATTTGATGACACTTTTGACATGTATAATTAATAAATCTACACTGATTTTTAACATGGTTCTTATAACCGCATACTTCACAAAACTTTTTTCGTTGTTGTTGTTGTTGTGATCCCAACCGTGATGTACTCGCGCGCACGGCAAATATCGTCCGCTGTGATGGTGATGAGTCACGCGTAGTCTCCAAAGTACTTTGCAGAGCTGATCGCGCGCAATGCACCCCCTGTGCTAACTCCAACGCTTTATTAAACGTCAATGTGTCGATGCATTCTGAGAATAACTTTTCTTTTTCTGATATGTTTTCTAGTCCTAAAACGAATCGGTCACGCAAGGCAATATCAAGCTCGCTCTTAAACCCACAGTATTGTGCAAGACTTCGTACTCTGGCCGCCCATTCAGCCAATCCCTCGCCTGGACGTTGCTCAGCCTTATAAAACTTAAAACGTTCTGCGAATGTACACTTCCTTGGCATAAAATGTTTGTCGAAATAATGTATAAGCACTTTGTACTCTGTATCATCAAGTTCCTTCGGTGTCACTAAATCTCTGAGGATACGGAACGTGTCTTCTGATAATGACGACAGTAAAATTGCTCGACGCTTAACACCAGCTTTGTCCGTTTGTTCCGTTATATCATTAGCGGTATAAAACTGGAATAATCGGCATTTAAAAATACTCCACTCGTGAATTCGGTGGTCAAAACTGAGACTGCCTCCGAACACTACATTAGCACTGCTAGCCATAATTTCTTTTCTTAATAACACTTTTTTTACACACGTAGATAAAGAAACTCGTCGCCAAAATGTTGTATTTGTGATATTATTTAGAATAAAACACAAGTAATTTGCTAACGTATATGCTTCGTTTAATGCTCGGACAACCGACTGACATGTTTTTCGTCTTACCCTCTGTGTGAAAACATTACAAGAGTACATGATGTGGATGGGTACACAGCCAACTGCCTCGACCTTATGCTGTCGGCCAATCCGGATAGGTACGTTGTTGTGGTTGTCTCACTCTTGGGAATATACGACTACTGTCTGGTGAAATCTGTGGCGTTATATTTCCCACCTAACTACGATTTCCAAGGTGTGCGGCGAATGTGGCAATACAAATCAAAAGATTGGGATGAGATGCGGCATATATTGGCATCTTATCCTTAGTGACAAATCTGCTTCTCGTCTGAAGATGCCATTACCGATGTAATATGTCAAGCGATGGAGTATTTCATCTCCTTTGCTGGCGTGCTTATTGGTGCGTGCGGTTAAGGAGAAAGCGGACTTATTTGCTTCTATTTTTGCTTGCAATTTGCGTCTGTTCTATAGCGGTACCTTTATATCAAGGCTATTTATTACTGACAAGGAGGTTCTTAAAACCCTGCGAAGTCTATGCGCCTGAGTTGTCTCCTGTGTTGACCTACTTATTCCGCCTCTTTGAGGGCTGGAGTAATGCCCAAATCTTGGAATCTAGCCAGTGTGCAGCCTTAAAAGGAACAGCCGTGCCGACCCTGCCAACTGTCGGCCAATCTCAATTTCTCCCATACTTTGCAAGATTATGGAGCGTATATTGAACGGCCACCTCACGGCATACCTAAAGCAGAATGATCTCCTCAGTGATCGCCAATACGGGTGTGGGGATGCGAATAATCAACACCACATATATTAAATCACCGTTTATTTCTACTGAGTTTAAAGTCGCGGATCGGAGCGCGGCGGCAAAAAACGAGCTGGTTGCCCAAGCGCAGCCGAGCTGTCTTCAGTTGTCTTCAGTTGTCAGATGTTGACATTACTCTGAACCTCTACTATGGGCAGTTCATTGAGTCGGGGGCCAAAGCAGCCGTAAAGAAACTAGCAAGGGTGCGGCTGTACTACAGGCCGCCGGGGAAGCTACCCTATATAAAGCGCAAATCCGGTCGTGAACGGAGAACTGCTGTCACATATGGGCTAGTGCTCCAAAATGTCACCTACCAGCGTTTAACTCAGTTGAGAGACGTGCTAAGAGGCTCTTTGGTAGCCTTAATTTAGTTGAACCCATCTTGTCAGCCTTAAAGTACAGGCACATAGTAGCTAGCCTCTTAGTATTCTATAGGATGCATTTTGGAGAGTGTGCGTTTGAGGAAATACATGCTTTAATTCCTCTCTCTCCTTTCCACCGTCGGACAACCAGACGGCAGATCGGCGGATCTTCACTCCTTTGTTGCCTATATATTACGCATTAGAAGCAAACGGTTTGCCTCATTCTTTGTAATGTAAACAAGAAAGGAGTGGAAAGTTTGCCGGCATCTGTTTTTCCGTCCCAATACAATCTGGGCGTCAGCAGGGCGGGAGTGAATAGGCTTATGTTACTCTAAGACAGTGCGATTTACCATCGAAAACTTCATCACCACTTACCACCAGGTGTCGCGAGGACCTGTTCTTCCATCGCGATTTCGTTATTGCCTAGGATGGAATTAGCTCTTCTTTTTGCGATTAAAACTACATGAAAGACAAGGTATATATCCTTACATTTTATATTTGTGAATAACTGTTACCAAAACTCTCTTTATCGGAACCTCTTGTCCTTAAAGAGCCTTCAACCACCCCTTAAAGCTCTCCCAAACCTTCACAACTAGGTAACCAATAACATAGGTACCAATATCTCCTTGTTAAGACGCAACAACAACTCTTGTTAGAGAGTAGCATCTTCGAACAGCAACCACCTGATGGAAAATGGATATTGTAGCTCGCAAACACATTCATCTATTCACTACTAGCTTTTACCCGCGGCTTCGCTGACGTGGGCTTTAATTTAGCAACATTAATAAATGTTGTTCCGTTCTAAATTTGGCAAAATTCGATCACTATTATTAGTAATGAACGTAGATGTATGATATTTGGCATAGATATAATATGTCAAAGAAACACGTTAGTAAGAAAGTTTTTCATAATTGCATTAACCTTTCAAACCCCTTACTGGATCCGACCACGGCGATATTAGGTATCTTATGTCTATAATCACGTGCTATTTTTATATCAGGCGTGTCTTCCGATGTTTCCTTCATTTGCCAAATTGTCTTCGAATAAATTTTTTATTTACATTTTTACATTTGAAAAAAAATCCGTTATGTACATTTTACACTTTACATTCTTTCATCATTAAATTTAGTTTGGTTTTAACAAAACTATGATGAATTTCATTGTAGTCTATTAATTAACGGTATGAAATTTATTTGCGATATTTGGTTCATATTATTGGTGCCATTTAATATAGATTGGCACCATAAAATAAATGATGATATTATTTTTACGTTCGAGTAGACTGCAAAATTTTATAAATGAATTTCTTTGATTTCTTATATTTACGCGAATACTGCATATGGAATAAATTTAAATTTACAAATATCGCATTTAATTTAAACTTTTTACGTAGGTTTTTAGACCCATCTTTAGATGAAAAATCCATAAGACCCCGCGTAAAAGCATATCGCTGATGTAAACCACCGACTCTCCAGGAAGTCTGAAGTATGTCAACATGTTCAGTATTGTTGCGCGCTATATAATAATGCCCGGTACATGGCGGGTGATTATTAGCGCCATCTAGTATCAAAGAGCAGAAATAGGAGCGTCAAGATCTTTCTAGTGTTCTTCCACTAGCGCCATCTAGTATCGAATAGAAGAACTAAGCTCTCTAGAAAACTCCACACTCGAATTTTCTACACCTAGTCGGTCGGGACCGGTATTAGCATTAGCAAAATAAATAAATAAAGCCGTTTAGGGCCGCGACCGAGGCAGTATTGAATTGGCGACACAAGCGAAGACTTCGGAAAAAAGAAATAAAATGAACTTAAGTGTTAAGTGTGATTAATTACCGGTGTGTCTGTGTTTCGTATGGTGATTGTAGAGAAGCGGAGACTCTTTTTACTGGAAAAGAGGCATTCCATCTTAGTCCTCACGGGTGACAGTGCATCTGCATTTTAATTCGTAATCGAGGATATATGTAGATATCTATGGGCCATAGCAGCCACTTACCAACAGGTGGAATGTGTGCTCGTTTGTCACCCTATCCTATAAAAAAATTAATAAGTCTGACTTTATGTGGCTCTGATGATTGAAGAACTTTAAATAATGGGTTCAAGCTCATAAGTTTCTGAACCAATTTACAACTAGACAAATCACATTATGTCCAACTGTTCAATTGATTTGCAAATCAACAAAGGTTTTTTGACCTTTCAGGAATTTCATGATACGTGTTCATTTTGTATAAAAAGGAACACGTGCAAAAAGGATCAATGCACTTTAAATTGTATCAATCACGGGGTAAAAATGTTCATTTTAAACAATTCTTTAGGATCAGTTGGTGTCTCACCTACGGCTTCGTTCACAAATAATATTTTCTTACTTCGGGATCGGGCTGGCTTCAAAATTGGATCTATCTGTATATTAGAGCAGATGAAAAGGTTCGGTACTGTTTCAAAAATTGACAAAAATTTCAAATAATACGACACCTTTAGTAAATCCATAGATTCAGACTGCATAGCTTTTTTGTGTGCAAGCAGCTATGCAGGTCTAGACATACATGTATCACTGCGACCTAAAAGATATATTGTGATCGCTGCTATGGCTATAGTTCACTGCTAAGCCCTATGTATAATCAATGAATAGGAGTTGCTTAGCTGTGAGCAATTTCACTTCTGGTGGGCGAAGTAGATAGTTTCCCAAATGTACTACGTTTGTATATTAAGGGTCCACAATCAGTCAGAATGTGCAGAGGCGTTTCTTCCGTTAAGGAACAAAACCGGCACATCCTTGAGTTGCTTAGTCCCAGGATGGTTATGTGCTTTTTAAGACAATAGTGTCCAGTCAGGGCTCTTGCTAGAATGCACACTTGAAGCGAATTTACGATCAAGAACCCGGATTAAAGTTTTAAAATGTTTTAAGCCTTGTGTATCAGACCAGATCTTAAGTGATTTATTGTGATGAAGAGTTTCAAGGGTCAATCGGGCTAGGCTTTTTGAGATTCCACAAAATGGCTCGGTTCCAAATTGTGTCCAAAACAAAAAAAATGCTCTTTATGCCCTCCCGTGGGACATCATTGGCAAGTTCATTGCCTCGGAACCCATCTTAAAACAACCCTGTTGTTACATCCCAAGGCGTTTAATCGGTTCAATCAGTCTGCAACTAGCTTCGAGTTCACTATGTTCGATCTCAGCACTAGCAGTGCTGCTGCTTCAATATCAGAGTTTATATAGATTATATGATTGACGCAGTGTTTTTGCAGATTGATTGCCGCACACTGATGTAGGAAGAAAATTTCTGCCTGGAAGGAAGATAGAGGTGAATCTAATCTAATTCATACTAAGTTTGGATTTGGGGCATTCCCTATAAATTCAAAAGCGTACGTTGAGGGCCATTTTTGACCCATCGGTGTACCATATAATAGATTAGTATTATTATTTATTTGAAAAACACCAGCCATTCTCTCTTCATCATATATAATAGAAAATTAGCATCTAAAGGAAGGAAAATACTTAACCTTCTTTTTTGATGTTCCGTACTCGGATAAAAAATAGCCTATAAGTTGCCCCTGTTTACTATGTAAACTGGGCAACTCTATGTAGATAGAAAATTTCATGGATATCGGTCCCGTAGTTTTTGGGTGAATCTTGAACACACAGACAGACAGAGAGACAGACAGAAAAACAGACAAAAATTCTAAAAACCACTAATTTGGCTTCAGTATCTTTTACTAAGTTTTACCCCTGGACTGGTGTTTTCAATATAAATATGTATGTATGTATGTGTAATTCCATTAATATTATAATTTTCAATAATAATATTAATGGAATTACAGACACGACTTTTCTAACTAAAACGAGTTAATATATTTTAATCTTATTTTTATTCAGCAGATGTATATTTTTTACGATTTAAATTGAATTTCAGTGATAAATCTATGAATCTTTAGTAATTTAAAGAACAAAAGTAAGTATTCATTTTCTTCTTCTTCATCGTCATCTTCTCAGGATATTCTATTTCATCGTCATCAATTTCGTTCCACTGAGTTGTTGTTTCCAGACCTTCCAGAATTTCAGTGAAACAGCATTGAGGGAAGCTTGCTCGCTTGAGATTACAACTAAAACACAAAAACAGCTCTGCCATTTTATAATAGATGTTAACATCATTGGAGCAGTAGAAACCGAGATAATCGCAAAAACTGTGTTTTTACCTTTGTTCTTGAATAACTTACGAGGCCGACACGAGATTCTATGAGACTTTGGAGACAACTTTTAGAACACCAAAATGAATGTATATACGAAATTCCGCTTATTGTCTCTCATTCCGAGCTTGATCGCTAATTTGACTGGACTATTAAGAATCAAGATGCGGATGATGACTACTCATGTGTAGTAAGATAAAATATCTCATTACCAGACTAAACGTTCACTGATTCCCTTCATTTACAAGAAACACAACAGCATTATTTTGCATAAATGGGGTATTTGTGTAGTCCTTGATGCAGCCGACCCATTGGTATTACGTACTAGTCATCATACAGTAGTTACTGCGCGGCTCTAGCATGTTTAAAGCGATTCAGTCTACGCCTTGCAATGACCCTGTTGTGCCCAAAAGCCCGGTTTACATTTTGAGAAGTGACAAGTGCAACTGACAAATAACAAGCGTTTAGTGCGTGTGAACAGGCAGTGACAAGTGACAAGTGGGAATAAAATACGCACTTGTCACATCTCAATTGCCACTTGTCAGTTGTCACTCGCACTTGTCACTTCTCAAAATTAATGTAAACCGGGCCTCAGAAATGTAAGAAGTTCCATGCTAAGCTGTGGGATATATGTAGGCTGTTCATTTACTTCAGTGTTCTTGATTGTGTAAAGTTTATACAAATACAAAATACACAGTAGTATGAGCGCTATTTAAAGATGAATTTCTTTTATTTCTGATTTCTAGTGTAATGGGTCCCGACTGTTACAAAACTGTGTGTTGGTGGAAATCCTCGTAACATTGCCTTTGCTGATTTATTAATTTGTTTAATATAGGTTTTTATTAAAAGACATCACAACAAATGGTTAGAATTTGTGTATTATTTGAAAATTGTAATTAAAATTTTACAATAAAAATATTTACAATGCCACAATACAAACATTTTATCGCATTACCTATTTATTTTATTTACAAAGGCGATGTGTGCCAAAAAATAACCTAACTTTAAATTTGTAAACAATATATTGCAATAGGCTTTTTTGAAAAATCGTGTTTACTATGCTTCGACTACATGCTAGTAGGTGTTTTACATTAATAAAATTTCTTGTTGGTATTTATCACTTGGCTACAATGACATAGGCACGGTAATTTTTATAGATAAAACTACCGTGATATAGGTACATTGCTTTGTTATAATTCATAACACAAATTATACGTATTTGTTTTTAAAACAAAGGCAAGGTTAGCCCTCTGTAGATTTTTACTAGTAAGCTAAATACATAGAATGATAAAGCTGGCAGGAAATTTGACTCACAGGTTTAAGATTGCAGTGTACTGCTATTATAAAGTTTATGTTTTATGTGCACATAAGCAAGTATGTATATATTTTTTTAAATACAATTGCTATTATTGGCTTTTTGTAATTTGAATTTTATTTATAATGTATTTTTTGTCAATAATTAAAATACGTAAATATTTAAGCTTTATGTACTAGTAAAGAACCAAAACTTAAAAAAATGTTTCAAAAACAGTGCAAGTTGGTGAAAACATCTAATATGAAAAACAGTTTTTTTAATCTCAGATTTTTCTAAAATACTAAAAATTACATCATTGGTCTTGCGCACACCAAGTATTTCTTTCTTTTCGAGATATAGTTCAAAATACAATACGTGATGTAAAAAGAGATTTATGTATTTATTTATCTCACTAATGTCTTTTCGTGTTTTCTCTATACTTTACATACCTATCTATGATTACAAAAGCTTTAAATTATAATTAAATGTATCATATTGTACTTTATTAGTGTTAATTTAGTGTAGGGAGGAGGATTAGTGTAGGAGGTGTTAATTTAGTGGAAGTCTGTATTGGTTCGTTTTGTAAATACTCCACAATAGGTTCTATAAAATACTAGCATAAAAAGATATTTCGTTAGGTTTATATACGAAAACAAGTGCACTGTAAAAATAATTATAATCTTATAATTTAATCGGGAAAAAATTTAAGCACTCAGCTAGCTTACTAAGTGTGTCTTCAATGGTTGTCAGGTTCCAAAAAATAATGATATACCGGACCCGTGAGCGAGGTCCAATGGAAATGTGGCAGATCAAACTTTTCAATTTCATGAACTATGATTTTATCATAACTTACAAGCAGAATACTTTTAATTACCGGCCCTCTAATTATACCGAATGTATCGGTAAACACTGAGAACCTAGCAACCCAGAGGCCTCATGACAATTTTCAGTACCTATATTACATTTATTATCTCAATCAGTGCAAACTGCATAAGCTTAACGTTATTAAGCTAATAAAATTTACTTTACTCTTAAGGTAGTAGTAGGTAGTAACTGTAGCCAAATGTTTTAAATGGAAAAATATTGGACAAGAGACCATGTTAATTAATGACATATTTAATTAATTTTCAAGCATACTTTTATAGGTCTACTTTCGAGTTCGAATTATTGCGAAATTGACAAAAAACCGTGCTTTTAGCCTAATGGTTATATATACCTACAAATGTAACTTATAAACCACTATTTAACATTTGGCTACAAAATCATAAACACAAAATCATAAACATTATCTTTTTGGAACACTTCTGTTTTGAGTTTTAAGTTGAGTAATCCCGATTTTTCCACTATAAATATGACAGTATCACCTTCGTACATAAATAATTACAACAGAAAAACGTAGTAAGTACTTTAATTAGAATAAAATGTTGTCAGTTTTAATAAATTGCTACACTTACACTTTATAAAGGATTTCGGGAAAGGTTTTGGTTGTGAGGATTATTATCGTTTCATTTCAAAAATTATCGACATTATATTTAATAATAATGAAAGGCACATAATAATATATTTAATGCTTTAAGCGTCACTGTAATTAACTTCGCAGTGTTTATGATGTATCTGTCGCAACCAACTAGCTTAGTCAGCCGTTCAGCAGTTCACAGCCTAGACATTACATGGTTTGGTCACCCTATTAATATCATTCAACGAGACGGTCGCTGGTCTGTGGATAATTATACGCTATGTGCTATATTATATACATATAAGTAGTAGGTGCGGCTGTGGCCCAAAGTCCAACCCTTAACCTACCATCTTAACCTACTGTCCCGATTATTACAATATATGGGCAATGTCGTTGTAGACGCACCGGCTAAATATCATTCAGGCCGCCATTTGAATGAAAAGGCTAGAATGTAAAAGGCTATATTGAGCTAGTTGGCTATGACATATCCATTTACAATTTCACTGGAATAACCATTTCTATAGAACCTAAAATGTATCTTAGAAATTCAACAGATAACAGCTATAATTTTATTTTTCTTATAAAGCGAATGATATGTTTTAATCTTACATCTCGAATAAATAGATAGGTAATATAAAATAACTTGAAATAAATATCACTTTTTTATCTTTTATTAAACGGAATGGTATCTACTTATTAAAAGCTATATTATTAACATATTATATAATAAACTCTGAAATATACTAGAACAATCAAATACAAGTATAAAATAATATATTAAAATAAAAACATTCCCAAACTAATGAATTTTTATACAATTTACAATATTGTAATTTGGCGCTAATTTAAGAACTTTGCTCCTGTATGTAATACTTTGAAGATATTATGTTTCTTGTACAGAAGATATAGAGTGAGGCAAATATTTAGTAGACTTTTTTTCGATCTTAATATATTCTGGATTAGCAATCTGGGGTCTTATTTTATTGATAAAATAAAAGTGAGTTTAACAGACCTCAACGAAAAATATTTTACACGACGCCACAATTGGTTTTATTAAATATCGCTGGCGCTACGATATACGCTGAGCATATTTCGAAAATAAATTTTGTTATATACCAGTCGACAAAACTAAATATAAATAATTATCAGAAAGGTAATACTAAATTAGGTTTATTAAAGCACAGCCAAAACGTGTTGTACCTTATATATATATGATAATTTTATCTACATACTTTATATTTAGGTATATTTTTATAATATTTTAGATATATTTTTATTCAAAACAGTTGACTCTTTGGTCCGCGATTTAAGCAAAAGGCGTAGAATACATTTAATGATAACTAAACTGAATAAATATAATATATATTTTATTTTATTACATGTCACAAGAAAAAAAAACTTATTTTAATCGAAAATACCGGCAACCGCAGCGCAAAATGCGTGTCGATTATGGCAAATCCAAAACAATTGGAGGGGCCTAATGTCCACTGGGCTGATAAGCACCGGCAAGTCAAAGAACAATAAATGTTGGTTATTATAAAGAAGTGTTGTCTAGTGAAGATGGTTAAAATATGATTCTTTTCCAACTTTTAAGAGGCCTGAAACAACACGTTGACCTCTCCATCCTAGAGTTAAATGAGCTATTATGGTTAATAACAAAAAAAGTTCAGTAAAACTGGGAGGTAAGTATGTATTTTTTGTTATATATATATAATAGAAATTTTATTGATATTATCAATTAGAGAGATTATTCTGTTTTTCTTTCATTGGTTCTAATCCCAATACAGGTATACCTCTATGTTACCCAATTTTATCTTTAACCTATAAGTGTTTTATTAATGCAATTTCTCCTATCAACATTAAATTTATTTTACACAAAAACAGAATGACAGTTGAGATTAGAAAATAATTAATTCAGTCATATTTATTTCACTTTGTAACTTATACGTTCCCTTTCAAATTTTCATCAATTTCACATAAACTCATTTGCTGGCAAGGTAACTCCACTTTCACAAAAACAATCTAAGAATTAATTTGGATATTTTAAGAGGAACGAAAAGTGTGAGTGTTCTATATTATTAATTACCTATCAACATGGTACCTACGCTTATGAAATATGTTTTTTTTTAAATAAAAAATAAGCACAAAATAAACACATTATTATATTATTAACATATTATAATTAGTATATTATTAACATATTATAATAAAATCACCAGAGAAATTTGAGGTGTTTTTAGAAAGGAGTAGACTCTTTTCTTGAAGTTTCATAAGTCGTATTAATCCAGAAAAAGCACTGGCGACAGTAAATTCAACAATGAGGTTGCGCATTGGAGAAAATTCCTTGTAAAACGGTAGTAGACTGCAAACCATCGAGATTATGTGTATGATATTTCAGTTCCGAATCAGTGTACATCATCACATTGCATCATAGAAGCTAAGCTGTAGTTCGGAAGCCCTGAGGTTCACCGTAACCGTTAATTTACCCAAATTCAATAAAGAACAATAAAGATCTGTGACTAAAATGAAATAATAAACAGTTGTGGCAAGAAATTTTATACTGTATTATGTAATCCCGTTACCAATATTAATATTATAATTAGTATAGTAATCACAGGAATACAAAATAAACTATTATACTTAATCATAAACCATATACTATTTGAATACAATTTCTATGTCAAAATGTAAACAATTTTGATGGCCACATAATGAACTATATTTAAACAAGAAAAATTTTTAGTAACTACAAACCTTATAAGCGCCTAAGTGTAATTTTATGACTTAGGTAATTAATTTCTCTTTTCCAATTTGAATATCTTTTGCCCACCCAATTTTTATATAATAATATTATGCGTCTTATACCAATACCTAAGTATTGTTTCATTATGTAATAGCGTGCAATTAGACAAAACGAAAAAAAAATTTTTGAAGGTACTTTAATTTTCGAGTGAGACATGCAAGACATGTAATTCAGGTATCTCGTTCCTTTTTGCTTATGTTTTTTTGCTAAGGACAGTGGTCTTGTGAAGGGCTGTAACGATGATGATGATAATGTAAACTTTGTGTTAGAATTGTATAATACTGATACATTTTTGGGTACAACAATAAAGTTTTTAGTGTTGACTTAATTATCGAAATTTTTGTCTATTAAAAACGGAGGAATCACGGAGGAATAATCGTTCCAGTGCATACTAATAATCTCGTTAAAGAATATAAAATTAAAATAGACGAATTTTTTCCAATAACATTTTATGGACCAACCGACCAGCCCCGTGAATTTATTTATATGTGGTATGTATAAGAAAAGAATGAAAATTAATTTGCCACTTGGATCTGGCCTAGAAGATAAACATGTATTCCTAATTGGGTCTTCGAGATATCGATATTCCATAATGGGTGAAAACTTATCCGCCCCGTAGTCGTATTGCGTAAAAGGAATTAAAATGTCGAGTGACTATGCCCTAGAATTTTTAAAATTTTCCTTAATATTAGACACACTTTCTCTGTGCCAGGATATCTCATAAATTTTTGTCACATATATAAATACATATATGTGATTTTTAATTTTGGTATTTTTAGTTTAGTGCAGAAACTTGCTTTAAGATTAAGCGCGTGAAGCTCTTTTTCTTAATTATTTACATATTTTTCCTGTGAGATATTAATGCCGGGACACTTTTTTAAAACTAAGGCTTTTTCTGTGTAGTCTTGTTCTGCTTCTGAGTTTTATACTCGGTGACGGAGAAACACATGTCGTTCTTGAGTAGTTTTTACATTAAGTTATATGTACTACGTACTAGACAAGTTATTCCAGACAAAAATGTGCACTACGCGGATACAGCCGCACGTGCGCGGGAAACAGTAGTCGCGCATGCGCAGTTGATATAAGCGCGCAAAAATTGTCATAATAAATAATTGTTTATTTAGATTGTAATGTTAATCAAGAACATTTTTTTTAAATATTCGTCTATTTTGCATATGTGCTAATTTAATATAAAATTTATTATTATCGTCGCTCCTCACTGTATGAATATCGAAGCCACAATAACAGGTGTACGGATTGCAGTACAGTTCAGTTGAATATAGTGAGTGTTCGTAACGCCAAATCTAGTGCGTAGTATAAATATATATATATATATATATATATATATATATATATATATATATCGATGGTTTTTTATAATATAATTGTAAGCGATATGAATTGTATATTATAAAGATATATTTTGGGTCACATAAGCCATATTACAGTTAATGTTTATAGTCTTCAATTTCACAATTCAATTTTTTTTACGTTAGACTGAATTTAAGGTGGAATTTACAAAAAATATTTAAAACAAAATATTATATATATTATATTGACTAATAATTGGGTCTATAAGTGCAGTGTGATTATGTACCTCCGATAGGAATCGTTGCCGGTGTGAATTACTCTACAACTGTGCTCTAACTTATGTTTTTTTTATTATAAGATTTTGTGACCTACAATAAGTTACCAACATGAAATATAGTATAGCCGATAATATATTAACATACTACAGTGAATTTCAAACGTCCAAAACGAAACCAAACGATTACCAGTAAAGTTGTATAATCGCCCTGCAGCTTGACTTGTAAGAGCGTCCACTGTGTTAACAGTATGTTTACTTTATCCAAAATAGGGTATTTTACACCATGTAAAAAAAAATCGTATTTATGATAGGTTTTATAAAAAGTAAACGAGAAATGTTGCTTTCTATGTACAAAAATGTATTTTAAATTTTTTAACTATATTTTAGGGATATTTTTTTTTAAATCTGTGCCGTCAAAAACGCTAACTGCCTGATATTTGTTTCCGTCATGACGTTACTTCGATAGTAAACAAGCTAATGTGCTGTGTGTTATTTCATTTTTTTAAAAGTTATCATCACGATTATTGACTTTTCTTCCCTATTTTATTGAAATGTCATCATGGAAGATGGATTCGTAAGAGCAGAATGTACTGATGTACCAAAGATAAATACATTGATGGACCATCAATCATCCTTTGTTTGAGTTAAGAATGTTGAAACATCAATATACATAAGTACCTATTACCAGCTTTTATTTATACAATATCACAATACCAGATCAAAGTGTATTTTGATAATACACAGGTAGTTGTTTATCTATGATTACAATCTCACACCTAATCGGTTACAAAATTTGACTTGCTATATCTATCACCTCATGATGTGTTGTTTTGCATAAACGATAGTTAAATATTAGTCATAGTTATATCAAAGTGATCTTCACATAAGTTCGGAACAGTGTCGGTTTTTCTGCACAAATCAAAGGCGCTCGCCTGCGCTCGGCAAGTCGCGTCCACATGTTACCCTGGCAATACGTATTGGTCAAGCCGCAGCCAACGCGAGCGTAGACAGGGATACAAGGCAAGTGCTAGTCTACACGTTGGTCAAGTCCGAAAGAGACCAATGCCATGGCCAATGTTCACGAGTTTTTGTACAGGTATCCACATGTTGGCCGTAATTAGTAGTCATTGAGAAATGTTCATCTCACTCAATTAATACAAAATAAGAAAATAAACTAACAAAAAATACTTGTTATAATATGATCGTCTTGCATGACCTACCGTTTTCTTATATTTTCTGGGTAAAGGCCTAGTGATGGTAGCACTGAAAGCTAAATTTTTGTGTGCGTTTGAAGAGTGTAGATACATTCAACTCACGCACAATAAGGTAATGAAATTGCCTCACGATAAAGCTCGTGTTTATTTTAGATTTAATTTCTATGTGCAATTGTCCTAAATGTTAATTGTTTAATATTAACAAAGCAGCAATGCTGTTGATTTCTTTTTTGGAAAAGTTAGCGTGTTCTAAAAATGTATAACAAACTTGACAGAAAATTACAATTTGAGCTTTGTAAACTACTCTTAATAGATTATAATTTGAAATATCAACGCTTAAATCGAATTTACGCGATAGACAAAACGAATAGCTAAATCTATGGCACAACTTCTATAAAGCAACTTTAATAGTGATATAATATGTTCTGATATATCACAACGTACGATTGTTGGTGGCGTGTAAATGAATTAACTACATCTATGGTGATTTGCCTAGGACATATAAAATTTTGTTATGTATTTTACTACCTTACCTCGTAGAGCAATCACTTAAATAATTAATTATCATATAAATTGGACTGCTTTAAGATTTGAAATAGATTTCTTCAAAATGTTATTTCCGATGTTTGCTTTAACGATCCGACCAAGTAATTATAATTTGTTGGGTAATTGTGATTATCCATCGCATACAATTCATAATAATCTCTAATTGTCAATCGATATTGATCCCTCTATAGTTTATTATCAGAAATTCGTGAATCAACAATAAATCAGTTCTAAATTTCATGTTTTAAAGGCCATCCGATGACGAAACATTTGGAACCTATTTCAAAACTTGTAAAAAACACAACGCCTTCATATATCTTTCCTATCTTTACGTCAAGAGAAAGCTGCAATCATAGTTTTTGATTATTTCGCTTATATCTATTTTATTGAGTTATATATCATTACTTTAACAATTTTAATCACAATTTCTTAATAAATATTGAAATTCATCAAAATATCTTGTTAAGTATCATGGGTAGCTTGCCTTCACACGTAGGAACGTAGCTATGGAGATTTAAGAAATACAAAATATAGATGCTATAAATTGTCCTTTTTATATAAAGCAACTCGCAGCACTTAAACTAAGAGGCAGCATTAAGAAAAGGCCTTGTAGTGAATGAAGAAGAAGATAAGAAATACCGCGTAGGCAGTAGGAAAAGTGATGCGAGCAATGACGTCGATCGTCTTCGCCACGCGGATCGGATGCGGAGGTTCTTTTTTGCGGACCTGGACGAAACATGGCTGAAAGAAATTAATTTGCAAATGAACGATGACGGCGAAATAAAAAATAAATATTTTTTACTATTGAACACCTTTAATTTAAAAATTAACGCAAAAAGTACAATTGAGAATTATGTGAGTGGAATATGTTTATCACTTTACTCTTGTTTATATTACTAAAAAACTCATCGTAATAAGCCGATGATATTGAAAATGAAGGGTTTTATTGTGACAAATAAGCTTGTTTGGGTGTCATTTGGTGGTGGTAGAGTGTGAACTGTAATTGCTCCTTTACACGATGGGCCAACGCTGGCCCAGCGAGATGGCCATGCGATGGGTGAAACGCAACTACACGATGGCGACATTCAGTTATGATCGAAACGTTTTTTGAGATGGAAGTGGATGAATTTAACCACTGTGGCAATATATCTATACAACACGTACCGTTTTTTTCTTAATGTGCGCAAGAATAGAGTTATCAAAAAGAAATAGCGTAGAAGAAGATGGTGGATGTTATCTATCCATCGCAATAGATCCAAATATATCCTAAGTCAATTTAGTTTTCTTTAAACACAAATAATTAAATAATTATAATTAATAATTTAATAAATAATTATTCAAAATAAATAAAAAACAAATTATGTATATATTCTAATTTTAGTAGCTCTATAATGAAAATTTTATAACTTCAATATGAGGCCACATATTCGACATTTTTAATTCGTTAATTAATAAACAATTCATGAACGTCCACACTCAACCGTCGAGCGCTCAAATCTGTGGAATGGGCCACGTGTATGCCATCGCTGGCCCACTACCTTTGATGTGCGGCGGAAAAACCGACGCCGTCGCCATCCCCTAGACCATCGCACACGCCATAAGCCATCCGACACAACTACGCCCTCCACACGTTGGCCCATCATAGTGGGCCATCGCGATGGCCCTTCGTGTAGAGGGGCTATAAAATATATTTACCTCAGCTACACCACCGTTGTTCGCAGAGTGCGTGCAGGAACCAGGAGCCCCTGTACACGTTGCGCACGAAACTAAGTCGGCAGCACCCGTCGACTCGCGTTTTTTGTCTCCCTGGGATAATGACTATACTAGAATGTATTTATCTGATGTTTATTTAGTAAAAAAAAATCAAGTACCTATGTTTAAACTACGGGTATAAATAAAATTTTTAACGATCATTAACAATTTTATCATGCTTGATGAAGGTTTAGTATTTAATAATTGAGTTTAAAAAAATTAAATAATTTACATTGTACTAAATCATATCGGCAAGTGAATCAATGTCAGGTTTAAATGCAAATGAAAATCATATACTGTGCTACTTACGGGCTGTGACGATCCGAAGAGGCATTGAAATGAAAATGATGCGTTAGTTTTTTTGCGATATAGGAATATAAATGATAATGCTGGTGGCGAATGTCTAAGTCGATTGTTGTCAGTGACATCACTTACAGCACCACGGGGCTCCGGTGCGGGCGATTCGGATTTTGCCCAATGGAGGAATTCCATCGCCTCCTATTCAATGAAAATATTGGTATACAGGCGAAGCAAATACTTAAGCGTAGGTGTATTTATTTTTTAGTAATTAGCAAAAACTGCTAATTACTACAAAACGATACAACGGTAATGTTGCATAATGTATCATCATCGTTATGCAACATTATATGCGTATTATGTTTGTTAAGGCTTATTTAAGTTGTATATTTACTACGTTTATTGAGTTGACTAAAATACATATAATTAGTATGAGTTATATTAATGTACTACATTGCAACTGGTAGTTAAAGCTACGAACTATTTTAAATACGACAAAATAAAAATTCATTTTTAGATATTGTATTTTGTACAGTGGTACCACTTTACTAATTTCAATATTTTGTGATATTAAATGTGTGATTGATTAGTCTGAAGTTTGAATCTTCTCGGAATTTCGCAGTCATACAAGAAATTACGCGAGGTTCGATCCAACTGTTCACGGTGTGTTCTAAAAATAATCCTCACGTGTATTGCAGCACGAACTTTTTTTATAGGATAAGGCTGGCAAACGAGCACACAGTCCACCTGATGGTAAGTGGTTGCACTGGCCCATAGACATCTACATCTATGCTCGATTATGAAACAAAATGCAGATGCGTTGTCAACCGTGAGGACTAAGATGGAATGCCTCGTTTCTAGTAAAATTGGGTGCCTGATTCTCTACACTCACCATACGAAACACAGCAGCGTTGAGCTGCTATTTAACGTTGGTATACTGTGGATGTCGACTCATTCGTGCTACTACCGTACTACTAATATAGCTGCGACATGGCTTTGCCACGTAAAAAACAGAGTACAGGGTTGTTATAATATATTTTTTAAACTCCATCCCTTATTTTTACACTTTTAGACAACACGAAAGCTGACAATATCTAAGTATTTTTCAATTATTGCGTGGTAATACTGTACAACTTCAAGGTATTTCAGATTGCAATTTATGATAAATTAGTTTACATTGCATTGCCCATTGTAACTAAGCCCAATTTTGGACGCATCAAGAAAAGCTACAAAATGCACAATTTTACTTGAGAGTTAAGAATTAATTCTACTTGAAAATTAAGAAGTTCGTGCTAAATTAACTTTCGTAGTATTGTCCAATAGAAATAGTACTATAGTTTTTTTTAAAGAAAGAACGCTACAAAACGCTGGGTATAATTTTGAGGTTTCCGGACATAGGCTGTACAAGTACAACACAACAAGTGTGTGTCTCATGAAATAGTCATCTAGAAAATGTATATAGAAACACATGTATAATATGTAAAACATATTTATAAAACAGATCGCCTGACGCGTCACTCCAAATTTTCTAACTCTATTTTTAATAGTATAATAGTAAACTATCTAATATGTTAATCATCATCATCATCATCATTACAGCCCTTCACAAGTCCGCTGCTGAACATAGGCCTCCCCCAAGGAATGCCACAAAGCACGGTCCCGAGCCACCTGCATCGATCGACTTCCTGTATGTCTTACCAGGTCGTCACTCCATCTAGTGGGGGTCGCCCTACACTACGCCTACCGGTTCGAGGCTGCCACTCGAGAACCTTTCTTCCCCATCGGTTATCGGTTCTTCGAGCTATATGGCCGGCCCATTGCCACTCAGGTAAGCATCGAGCCATGTATGAGTACAACACTCACCTTCAATTCGCCGACGATATAGTACTTATGGCAGAATTGCTGAAGCACTATTCTCAATGACCTCAATAGTGCCTCACAACGGATAGGTCTTAAAATAACAAAACGAAACGAGCCATTGATGACTTATGGATCTGAGACGTGGTCCTTCACTACTGGTCGTTTGAGGAAGCTCATGGTTGCTCAGCGAGCAATGAAGTGGGTGAAAGAGTAATGTATGCGCTAACTTGAAATGAAGATATCCATAGTAGAACCACAACATAACCCAACGGATTAGCAAGCTGAAGTGGCAACGGGTCAGTGGCATATAGCTCGAAGCACCGAGATCCGATGAAGAAGAAAGGTTCTCGAGTGCAGCCTCGTACCGGTAGGTGAAGTGTAGGGCGGCCCCTACTAGATGTAGTGATGACTTGGTAAGGCATACAGGAAGTCGATGGATGCCATGCTAATTTATACAAATTTGCCACTAATTTTCATATATTTTTAGTGATATATTGAGATAATATTGAGCTAACGTTTAGTTTTTTTCATTCAAATCAGTTAATTAATAATCCAAATATCCTTATTTTGACGATAACTAGAAATTTTAATACATTAGGTTAACCTGTTCAAAAATGTGCCCCTCGAAGTGACCTGTTCCACCCTCAAAGCTTTGCATCGACTTTCCGAACACTCTGTATATTGTGTGAATATGATCTCAATCGTTAAGAAGTGACAAGATCGCTAACAGAAATACGCATCGACGATTATGTATGTACACCTATAAACATTTCTAAACATTATAATTCATTGTAGTATTGTATTCTTGCCTGGTAATTTCATTTAAACGTTCCGGAATCGAGGTTAATAATATACATTGAAAATAACACACATAAGTAACTTATTTTCTAAGTAAATTTCGATCGGACAATACACATTTTTTGGGTAAATACTAAATAGGCGTGAAACAACATTATCGTACCCATAGTGACATATCTAAATTAAGTACCTATTTAAGAAATATTAATTAACCTAGTTTATGATATCAGTCACGGAACACAAAATAGACAACATCACCAAGAATTTATTTCAGTCATTAAATTTCTTCTTGATACATAGAAAGTATGTATCAAGAATAAATAAACAATAAGACTATAATAATATAAAGCCTTATTATGGTCTCATTGTATTTTTTATTTGAGGCTTTGTGTTTTGTATTCCGTAATATTATAAGTTAAGCAAATTAAAAACAGTATTATATTTTACTTAAACAAATGTTCTATAAACTTCTGTGAATGGTACTACCAGAAACTTCTACAAATGAATTTATTAAAATTCGCCTTTACTTGTATTATTTTTTACCAACAGCATGCGTACAAAAATGTGATTGTGTCGTGGTTGAAATGGTAATCTGTTATATTTCTTTATTATGTTTTACAACAACATTTTTGGACAATAATCTTTCGTATAATTGCGACGGATATCATAAATTATTTTAAATGTGATGCAATACGTATGTGACTACCTATAACATAAAGTAAAGTAAAGTAAAGTTACAGCCTATATACGTCCCACGGCTGGGCATAGGTCACCCCTCATTTCTGAGAGGGTTTAGGGTAAGGAAGTGTCCGCCACGCTGCCCCAATGCGTGTTGGCGACTTCACATGTCTTCGAAATATTTTTTTTCTTATTCCTCAGACATGCAGGTTTCCTCACAATGTTTTCCTTCACCGCCGAGCACCTGGTAAATCAGCACTAAAATTGCAATTAACAATTTCATTGGTGCCGGCGGAGATCAAACCCGGGTTACATACATATAACATATAACAACTTTTTCCAAATGTCATCCTCACGTGACATGGAAAACCTATTCTAAAATGTTGAAACGAAATTTCCGGTGATGGGAAACAACATTAACATGTATGGTGAGTAAAGCTTAAAAAAATGTTTCTAAGCTGGCATACTGAAATAGAAACTTTTTTATTCAATGTAGATTATAAAAATACTTATTAAAAGTCACTTTTTTAATTTAATTTACCACTGGTTCGCAAAAGAAACCTCTGTCCTGGGAAGAACCAGCAAGAAACCCAGCAGGACTATTTTTTTTTAATAATAGCTTACAATCATGTTTACAATCAACAACACAAGACAAAATTAGAAATAGCTTGGTAGCGATCACCCTTCCCAGGGGTTATTATCATCTATAAATTCCTTAATATTATAATAACCCTTTTTATACAAACTTAGTTTAATAACATTTTTGAACTTTGTGTATGACAAATTTTGTATATTTTCTGGGATTTTGTTGTAAAAGCGTATACATCGCCCCAAGAATGAATTACTGACTCGGTGGAGTCGAGTAACTGGTACTACCAGCTTGTGTCTGCTCCTAGTATTTACAGAATGAATATCACTTATTTTCGCAAAACTACTTTTATTTTTGTGTACGTACATTACATTTTCATAAATGTATTGAGAGGCCAGAGTTAATATATTACTTTCCTTAAATTTTTGTCTCAGTGACTCTTTTGGTTTTAAATTATATATTGCTCTAATGGCCCTCTTCTGTAAAATAAATATAATTTCAGTGTCAGTCGCGTGTCCCCATAGCAAAATACCATACGACATAATGCTATGGAAATAACTGAAGTAACCTATTCTAGCTGTTTCAACACTGGTAAGAGTTCTAATCTTTTTTACAGCATATGCTGCAGAACTAAGTCTGCTAGCTAGTTTTGATATATGGGGGAGCCATTGAAGCTTTGCGTCCAGTGTGATTCCAAGAAAAATGGTGGTATCAACAAGACTCAGTTCCTCCCCATTTAAAATTACATTAGTATTGACATGTTTAACATTAGGAGTTAAGAATTTCATACATTTAGTTTTAGTTCCATTCAAATGCAAATTATTAACATTAAACCAATTGACTAACTTAGCTATAGCATTATTTACTTCGTCGTAATTTAATAACTGTCGTTTTAATTCGAAAATTAATGAAGTATCATCAGCAAATAATACTATATCATGGTTATCCCCTACTATGTAAGGTAAGTCATTAATATATACAAGAAACAGAAAAGGGCCGAGAATTGAGCCCTGAGGCACGCCCATTTGTACAATGGACCCGGAAGAACTCATACTATTAATAACAACTTTTTGTGTTCTGTCACTTAAATATGAAATAATTAATTTAAGAACTTAGAGCTGAAGCTAAGAACTGTTAAAAAAGCTTATTTTAAGGAGTGGATTTAAGATGGATAAAAGAGAAGAGTATGTGGAAGGCAATTGAAACTATATAGGGATTTCAAAGAAACTCATCAAACCCCTTCGTGCGATGCACTAAGTCAATAACTACGATTAGGGCATAATCAACGCAGATTACGTAATCCTTCCAACACAATAACAAAGTTTATGATCTGATTTGCAAGGAGCATCGCAGCAATGTAGCTCAGTCGACGTGATTTTTGCGCTTTTATTTACTTTAAAAAAGTGTAAAGCAAGAAAAAGGTTTTGAAGTTATCGTTATTAATTTTGGTGACTGTATAAAAGGCTGAATCCAGAAGGCGACGAAGAAGCTTTAAAGATCCGATGATGTCAACAACCAGGGTCACTCAAGAAAAAGTTCAAACTCAAAAAAGTTCAAGAAAAGCAACAATTTAGATATGTAGTGCATGCGCGAGAACAGGGTATTGAATCAGCAGTAACGCAACTCATACTAATTCACGACAAACATTGTCTTTGTAAGCGTTGTTAGAGATGAGATGAGAGGAGAACCTAATGGAATCTCGACAGCGTCTACATTTTATTGCTTTGACACACTGTCAGATAAAATGAACAAATTATTCCACTGAATTTAGTATTTTTAAATTACTGTGTTAAATCAATAACTTTAAAAAATCACTCCTGTTTTTACCATTACCTATTATCGTATTGTATTTGTTATCTTATTATTTCATCTTATTATCTTATTATTTAATATAAATTATAAGTATATAATATTTCATAAC
This sequence comes from Parnassius smintheus behrii, assembly GCA_036936625.1. Lineage (NCBI taxonomy): Eukaryota > Metazoa > Arthropoda > Insecta > Lepidoptera > Papilionidae > Parnassius > Parnassius smintheus. The sequence continues at coordinate 31,473,237 of JAUPFT010000006.1, forward strand.
AGTTTATGTTAGTGTATATTTAATTTATTTATTACAGTCAGTATCCGTTCGCAAATTTTCCAGATTTAGCTAAATTAGAAATATTAAAATATACGAACAAACTACTAAATTAAAATTGTACGTATATTTTACTTTCTTAAATTGGAAAGAAATATAACAGAATCGAATTCGGAACGTGCCAATGAATGTGGCGAATTTTCTTACCAAAGGGCTGGCCAGTATAATGCCAATTCTGCTCAGAACCGCGGGCAGTCGCTGTGAACACATTATACACACAATTTGTTCACTCGTGACAGATGGTCTACCGGTGCTTTAAATATGTGAGCACAGACTATATTGTTGTGGCCAAATGTGAACAAAATTAAAAAGTTAACAATAAAAGACAACAACGTAAACCGCATATATACAATCTTTGCAATGTTTTCTCATTATAAATATTATATATTCTCATACTATATATTATTTTAATTTAATGAAAAATAAAGATATGAATCAAAATGGCCACACCAAATAGTCATACATATATTAGTGATGTGAAGTGATTACTAGTGAAATATTATCGGAATTGAGTTGAGTGTTTCCTGATGTCCGTTGTGTTGTAGAAAAATGTAACATGAAAACATGCACATTTAGAAAACGAAAATGTAAACATGCTACATATTGAATATGTTAAAAAGGAGAAAAATGGATAGGATAGCATGCTACATATTGTGTGGTTTAAGAAAACATTGCAAAGAGTTTAAATACAAAATATTCACGATGAAAAATATAATTAATAATGTACTTTTAACGGTTTAATTTCGCGTTTAAAGATATGTGAACCAATGATTAACAAAGAAAAGAATAGTTATCAGTCGTTTTGTAAAACTGATAACTGACTTTTTGATTTTTTTATTGATACTTATATATTTTTTTTGGAAAGAATTAAAATTACTTTTTTCCAATTAATAAAGTTTTAAAATTTATTATTATCCTAATACCTTTAATTAGAATTCGGGATAGATTTCATGCTACACTTGTTATTTATAGATTAATTTATATGTTCTATTTGAAAAGAATAATAAAAGTTTACAAATTTTATACTAAAAGAATTAAAAAATTCTCAGTAAATGGTTGCACATATAAACTTGTTTTAAGTATTTGTTATGAAAATTAATTAGAAATCTTTATCACAAAAATTGATTAAGTATACGTTACAAAATAAAATGCGTATAGTACTTATATGTTCAGTTGAGGCAAAGGGAATTAAAGCTGCAAAAGGGCTTTTTTTCCATTTGCCGACAAAGTGCATTATTATTGTAACATTGAAGGCCATAAAAGACAATAACATTATATAAAACACATCAATAATGTAAGCAACATGTAACGGTTTTGGGGCATTACCTGAGTGACAGGATTCTCGCCAGGTCTGTAAACAACGTTGTGAAGAGGTCGCTTCCTTCCAACGTAGTTGACACAGACAAACTCTAGAAGTGATGCATATATAAAGCACATGCAGACTCCATCCCACACGTTCATAGCTGTGAGGTTCGATACGACCGGCAGCGTCGATCGAAAACCATTGGACGTTGTAAAGAAGTTCAACATTGTCGTGACACCTGTTTACAGAATAAATATTTTATAAATTAACAACAAACATGTCGCTAATCCTTTTAAATAAAAATAAAAAAAAAACAAATCACCCCTAAATTTATGTTATTAATTGGTTATCATTTATTACGAAATACCTTTAGTTAGTGTTGCCCAAATGCAAGAACGAGACCAATCTTGGTTTTGGTCTTGCGCATATACACCTGGTTTTGGTATTGTCTTGCTATTGCGCTCCCGGTTTTGGTCTTGGTCTTAGTCTTGCAGCAAGTCTCGCAATTACCCATTGGCCTATTACTACTTATTAAACGTTACTTTAGATCTTAGAACAACTTAACAGAGTAGGTACATTTTGAGCTTGTATTAACATAGCCATAGCCAACCAAATTAATAAATGTCTAAAAGTTTAATGAGAAATTCGAAAAATCGACTGACATCGGATGAGCCTTGAACCTACGACCTAAGCGATCCGTGCCGATGCTCTAACCAACTGAGCTATCTGCCGTGTCCCACGGCCACGGGAGTCAGTTTGTTTCTTAATAAGCGTTTACATTTAATAATAATAATAATATAATAATAATATTACACAACCATCACACAACGCCATCTAGTCCCAAGCTAAGCAGAGCTTGTGTTATGGGTACTAGACAACTGATAAACATACTTATATATTTCTAAATACATGAATATTATAGATAAATTACACCCAGACACATAACAAATGATCGTGCTCATCACATTTGTCCTAGGTGGGAATCGAACCCACGACCTCCGGCATAGCAGTCAGGGTCACTAACCACTAGACCAACAGGCCTGTTCAAAAAAATTTAATAAGCTTACATGCGCTAAAACATGGTTAAAACATATAAAGAACAAATTAATGACATTAACTTGACTGTATTTAAAGAATATTATCTGTCTAGAAAAATATTGATGGACCCTAACCTTATTTGAAATGGAATAAAAGAATAATACAATTTATACAATTTAACATTTATTTTATTATATTATTCGATCAGCATTGTAGAAAATTGTTACCCATTTCAAGTGTGTTAAAAGTGTCTACAATATTTATTATTTATCAAATGGAAGACGACATATACTAATTAGCACTTTGTGTTTTAAACATACATACTTCCAAAAAATCGAAATTTGTAGTGAACTTATTGAACATGTTTATCTATTAAGTAATAATAATAATAGTAAGTAATTAATATAAACCCTTATAGTTTTTTATATATATTATCAATACAATAATTACTTACTGGAATAAATTATTGAGATATCTACCTATCTTTACTATTATCTAATTACAATATTCCTTGCGAGATCAGCATAATGTGTTCGTGTCCATTCTGAGCACCTGGAAACTTTATTTTATTTTATTCTTTGGAACATGTACTCTGTGGGCTCTCTCGCAGGCTTAGTCTTGTTCTTGCATGGTCAGTCTTAGTCTTGGTCTTGCTGAAATTACGCGGTCTTGGTCTTGCAAAAATGCAAGAACAAGACCAAGGCTTCAAGACCAAGACCGATTTTGGGCAACACTACTTCTAGTAAGTCTTTTTATCGATCAATAAAATCTAATCTCGCATGCGCCTGCGATAATTAGAATAAAAAAGAATATTATAATAAATATTCTATTCTATTTTTGTTTTGTTACTCACAACTAAAAATATTTGTTTCTTTTACGTACATTTTATTAGGAAACGTTTGGTACAGTGTGTTTGTTAGGTTTGAAGTTTAAGCAGACTTATTAATCATGCAAACATTCTCTAATAGCTGATTTGTCAAAAAATAAATTACCTTAGTTTAACTAAATTTTCCATTATTATTTCATTAATTTGATTTTATCCCCATATTATGTAATCCTATTACATATGAAACTAATATATTGCCATATTAGATTAATTAACTAAAAGAAAGTATCTAGAAGTTTAGGCTTAATTAGAGAAGAATAATATGTCGTTTAGTAAGCACATTTCAGTAAGTTCTTGGTTATGTTAAGCTTTAAAGTTAAGTAAAGTTACAGCCTATATACGTCCCACTGCTGGGCTCAGGCCTCCCCTCATTTCTGAGAGGGTTTAGGGCAAGGAAGTGTCCGCCGCGCTGCCCAAATGCGTGTTGACGAACTTCACATGTCTTCGAAATATTTTTTTTTGTTATTCCTCAGACATACAGGTTTCCTCACGATGTTTTCCTTCACCGCCAAGCACGTGGTAAATCAGCACTTAAAATTGCAATTAACAATTTCATTGGTGCCGGCGGGGATCGAACCCGGGTTACTCGGGTTCTGTTCTGTTAAGCTTTATTGAAATATATTTAATCATCACATTTATAGCATGCTCACAAATGCTCAGGAGTATAGTTATATCGTTTTAAGTAGTTCATTCATTTCATTTAAGTATCTCATGCAAAACAGTTAATATTTCTACCTACTAGAACATAAAAGCTATACGAATTAACATTTATTAAGCGTGAACAAAATTAAAGAGGCCGTAATGTATTGGAAAGATCGTAAAATATTCTCAACTACTTACTCTTTACAATTACTGTATGACGTATGGCTATTACCAAAATACTCAATTAAAACAGGTTATTATATATTGCTGATTGATTAACATTAATTAATTAAGTTTTTTTTTCTCTGGGAATTGGCTTAAACCCATTTTAATGCGCAACAAAAATTACACCAACCTATCATTACTCTAGCAGGCACTGCATTCCATTCCAGCCAAAATGTAATAAACGATGACGTCACCAAAATTATTCCAGGAATGAAAACTGTGGTGAAGTAAAATGATCTATCTCGTGTGAAGATGAGATCCACCCTTAGGCAGCTGTAATTACCTAGAAATATTAAGCATAATCTAAACATAACGTGTACATTGCTAAAAACTACAGTGTGTGTTATAATAGTTGGCAGTAAGATACTCTGTATCGATTTCCAACCAAAAAGCGGAGGTACCCTGCGAAACGAAAGATCTAGCGTGGTATATTAACAGCCCCAGCCACATCTACAGAGAGAGAAAGGATGCGAAATGCAAGACCGAGAACATTCCGATCACCAGCCATTTTACCTATCATGGAACGGGCTGGCACTGCGTTCCATTCCAGCCAGAATGTGATGAATGAGGAGGTCACCAGAATAATTCCAGGAATAAATACTGTCGTAAAGTAGAACGCTCGGTCTCTGGTAAAAATTAGATCCACCTTTAGACAGCTGTAGTTACCTGTGAAGTTATAATTTATGGTAAATTTGGCAAACTTGCCAATATTGATGCTGTATAAACTACTTGATAGTTATAAATTTTAGTTTTGATTATAGTACATAAATTAGATCGAAAATTAGATATTAAACAACGGACTAATTCCAAGTAACTCCGTTCAGTGGCCTTGTAAAACGGAAAGTTATTATTTACAAAAAACTACACACAAGCTAATGTAACAAATTGCCATCATTCCGTATGTAAGAGTAACGCGTGTTGTGTTTCTAGTATCTCAGGGCGTATACTCCAAAGTGTCAATAATATTTTTTGTTAAACAATTAGACAAACTAACGTATACCACGTGCAATGATACAGATCGTGCATAGAAATCACTAAGACAGATGATAGTTTATTAAACATAAATTTGAATGTCCATGGGTGTGAAAATAATGGAACAGTACTGGTACATACTGAAGTATAATCTTTTTGCCAGTTTTTAAACGCTATTTATATTTTATTTCACACAACAGCGCATTTACTCACACATAAGCGGTGAAAATATTTTTTTTAAACTTCATCATTGGGCATAATTGTCTTTTGTCCAATGCTGTTCAAGTACCTTGCTCCTCAAAGCGTCTCTGGCAAAGATTACATGTCAGCTCTTCATCGTCCTCGTAAAGTGAAATACCGTCAGCTGCTTGCAAGAACGTTAACAGACTCTTACATTCTATTCTACATTATTTTGTTAACGATTAAATAGCAACAAGTTACGTTTAGAAGTGAGTAAATGAGAATGTTGCTACCATGCGGATGAAAGTAACATAACCCAATACTCGCTTAGCTGTTCTAATTCTTAAATCATCATATTAATGTAAAGCCACTAAACGAATATAAATATTAATAACACACTGCTACTTTCACTATCTAGTAAAACAAGTAATGATGTTAAACGAATCAACCTGTGACACAAATCAAGACCAAGCTGAAAAGAGTTAATCAGAATGTCTAGAGTAATAAAGTAATCCTATTTGCTCCTTTCGTGTGCAATGTATAATTTTGTGCTTATAAACAAAAGAAAAGGTTATGGGGTGATTATTCTATGAAACTCAGAGAAAGTATGTTTGAATGTGTATCAAAACCAAAGAAATTAAATCTGAAAATGTGTCTTAAGCAGTTATATTTATTGTAGAAGCATAAGAGAAACGACTGTTACCTCTCCAGCTCGCCTTAATAGGACAGGGTATTGTTTGGTTCTGGATGAGATACGCATTAAGGGTTGTAAGTGAAGGCGATTTTCGCAGAGTGGCTTCGTCATTCTTCCAAACGTAGGTAATGGCGGACTGCTCGTACGATACTGTTAAATTAAACCGAAGCAACATTAAAACTGATGAGTAATTTCTTTGTATTAGAATATAATCAGAAATAAGCTTAGATTTTTTTAATTAGTCCGAACAATATGTTTATGCTTAGAAAATAATTACCATTCTATACATATTTTAAGAAATGAAGAACTTTTAATGAATTACGTGCTCTTAAAATAGATGTATGAAAACTTAAGTGGATATCCGGGGCGAAGTTTAATCCATGCAAACGTATTCCTCTGTTTCCTCTCTGGATGAAAACACTAAACCAAATATTTTCTAGCGATAAAATCTTAATCCACCACCGCCATGTTCCTTTGCATTTTTTCATAAACTAATTAATTTATAAACTAAGTTATGTTGTGCAAAACACGGTAGTGCGGTGTAAGAATATCTACTACCCCATGTCGTCCCGTTGGCATCGTAAGAAACGACAGAGAGAAATGAAACAGAATATGGGCACAGCCTATTCGTAATAACCATAGAATACTATAATACACAATAGAATGGCTGTCAACATTGTTTTGTACGAGAATCAGCGTCGCCGGGAGCACACATACAAGCAATTACGTTGTATTATCACTACTGCAAACCCGATTCACTGTTTTGACAGTCTGAGTAAATTTACACATTTTAGACTTTTGATTAATGTTCAAAATCATCATTTAAAATATCGTTTAAATTTTAATATATATTTATATGTAAATAGTGTGCAATTTGGTATTTTATAAATAATTTGCATGAGAAATTTGGAAATGATTTTTACGCCAAAGTACATCCCGTTTTGACATTTATACGTGTAAATTGACATGTTAGTGACATTTTAGTGGCTACACGGGCTCCGCCCACTCCCCCGTTCTATTATGTAGGTATTATAGTATGCTATAGTAAGAAACGACAGAGAGAAATGAAACAGTAGAGGGGTAACAGCCTATTCGTAATATCTGCTTAAAATAATAAAACCTGTGGTAACCAACCCGCTTGCTAAGCGAGACAGCTACAAAAAAAGAACAGAAAAAGACAGTTCCCCTATAAGACAACTATAGGGGAGACCTGTGTCCAGCACTGGACTTTCGAAAGGCTGTAATATAAAACTGCAAAGAGAAACCTAAGCTCTATAAATCTATATTTCTATTCTCAGTTAGTTATTTTTAAAAAGTCAGGTTTGTGTTAACAGTTTCATACATTTTAAATTTTTTGTTGTGTTTGTTTTACTGCATGCTTCACTTTGCATTTTAATTCTTAATCGAGAATAAATCCAGATGTCTATAGGTTACAGCATCCACTTCCTATTACCGGTGGACTGTCTGCTCGTTTATTGCCCTTATTCTATAAAAAAGTTAAGTATTGTTAAGTAAACACACTCTATGGTAAATCGAAGGTCTATTCTGTTACGTATTAGCTTGTTAATCCCGTATCCTCCATTTGGAAACGTGGGGAGTTTTGGGGATCGTCATCCTGTTTTACACATCTGCAGTTGGATCCGTTTTATACCCTGGTTCTGTTTTTTTATAGGAGAGGGGCAAACGAGCATACGGCTCATCTAATGGTAAGTGACTACCGCCGCCCATAAACAACTGCAACACCAGGGGAATTGCAGATGCGTTGCCGGCATTTTAAAAAGGAGTAGGCTCTTTTCTTGTAGGTCCCTAAGTCGTATCGGTTCGGAAAAATTTCTGGTGGTAGTCGAAGGTCCGTATACGGAAAATTACAATACAAACACTTCTGCATTTCGATGTTTATAATTTAGAATTAGCTATACAGAAGCTTTCATTTGATACCCATATTCGTAATTAAACTCCCATATTGTTATAATATCAAAATATTTTTAATACCCCCTTTAAGATTCACAGGCGCCATATTTAAATATAATCCGTATGGCACTCCCATAACTGCGATGAATCTGAGGACACCTATGTTTAGTTCTCTCAAGCTGTTTAGGCTACATACATAGATAAATACATACATACATTAATACACTCAAAGAACGTTACCTGAATGCGCCAGGAGGGTGAAAATTAAGAATCTCATAAAATTACTAAAACTGCCCCGTAATTCCGTCGTAATTAAACAATCATACAAAACAAACATACATGAAATAAAATAAAACATACAGAAATAGCCACAGTTCTTCTAATATCGCTCTTGAAAGAAAAATGTAAATCAAAAATAAAGGAAAAAATAGAGGATTACGTGTGATGATTTTATCAATGTTCATAGCTATGACCAGTTCGAGCTGCAGTTGTCTCACAAGTTTGTGCAATTTGTTTGTTCGTGCACATCGCTACAGCAAAAGATTAATAAAAAGCTATTCTTCAAGTTTCAACTAGTCCAGATATAGTCTACTCTTGATACAGTAGTATAACCTAGTCAGTTGCACCCCCCAAAGGCGTGGAAGATGTTTAATACCGTTTTAAAGTAAGGCGTTAACCGCTCTTCCGTGTCACAGACAAATACGTTGTTGGTTCTCATCACCATCACCATCATCATCATCATTACATCTGTCCACTGTTGAAATAGAATAGTAGCCTCCCACATAGAGCGCCTCATGGGGGTACATTTTTTTACACGTGGTAGAGCCATGCCGCAGTTATATTAGTAGTATAGTTTTAGCTCGAATGGGTCGGCTCGACCGGGGAAGGACCACGCTCTCACAGAATACCAGCGTCAAATAGTAGCTTAATGCTGCTGTGTTTCATATGGTGAGTGTAGAGAACCGGAGACCCTCTTTACTGGAAACGAGGCATTCCATCTTAGTCCTCACGGGTGACAACGCATCCGCATTTTGATTCGTAATTGAGGATAGATGTGGATGTCTATGGACCACAGCAACCACTTACCATCAGGTGGACTGTGTGCTCGTTTTTCACCCTATCCTAAAAAAAAAAGATAAGCATCGCTTGGCAAGTGAGTTGGTAATCACGGTAATTTATTTGAACTGCTAATAAGATGTGGCTGCCTATCTCCAGTTTCAGCCTTCCTCTGCCGCCTCTAAATATATCCACGGAATGATAAGTGCTAGTGAATTATTTGTACCGCCACTGCACGGCAGAATATATTAAACAAAATATTAATCATTATTATTTTTATCTATAAGTGAAAATTCAAATGTATAAAGCGCTACGCTTCATTTAATACTTAATTTATATGTTAACGTCATCGTTCTAAATATTTTAAATGAAATAAAATTTCGATGACAACGGTCTAATTGAATGGGAAAATCTTAAACTAATAAATTGAGCAAAGTTAAATCATTTTGTAACAATAACGTTATTTTCTATAAAATAATTGAAAATATGACTAATTTTACTCACTACTTTCTAAAGCAAATGAACACAATGGGTCGTCAAAAGGAAATATGTTGAGCCGTCCCTGACAGGACAAGATTAGATGTCGTCGCATTAAATAGTTGATTGTGCCATTGCGATAAATGCGCAATGCAAAATGCATTGGTATTATTGGATCCTGAAATGCAACAAAATATCGTGATGAAACACACATTAATGAACCTTAACAATGTTAATCGTTTCCTAACATAACGATTTAAGAAAACAATAATTATTTTTTTACTATAAAGTGCACATTAACTAGATAACTATATAACTCTAAATTATTTAAATACGCTATAAGTTAATAGTATCTAACCTTGAAGTCACCGTGCATTATAAAGTATGTATCAGGCAACCAGATGTCTTCGTGGTGATGGATGGCATTTAAATAGTCGTAGTGAGATTGATTAGAGTAGCGCAATCTGGGATCATACCACTGCTGTTGAAGAAGAAACTCCACTTCGTATTTCTGTAAATATGAATAATTTATGATAGCGAAATTACTATAACAATAAACACGTAACAAATAAAGCATAGAAGAAGAAATTTTACAAAAAAAAGATGATACGAATAGATAATAGAAAACAAAATAACTTACAAGACTAGATTCGTCTGGAGATGCTAAACTAAGAAGTAGCACGCTAACATTTACGGTGAGGACACCTGAAAATTAATATGGACATATAATGGTGAGGTAATTTTATGTGTTATGCCGTCTTTATTTGATGATGTACAAATTCAAGAGAAGAGATTGAATGCAAAAACGCTGAAAGAAATGCTTGCTTAAAAGGAAATAGATTAAACTCAACAGACAACATTCAGAAACAGCTAATTTGTATTCATGCTTTTTAAAACTGGTGGATAATAAACAAAAAGTCCGTTTAAATCTGATTTAAAAGAGTATTAAAATTAATGTAAACAAGTAAAATGGTAAATAACTGTTAAATATGATATCGCGTATTTATTTACGTTGATACTAAATTTGTGTTCTCTGTTTATGAAAAGAGAAAATCAAATGTAATTATAAAGCTTTTTAAAAGAAACACAAACTCGTTTTAATTATGGAATATAACGTTTTGAAATTAACGTATAAATATATCGTTATTATGACAAATATATCGGTATAAAATATATCGCTATTTCAATCAAATAATAAGCGTTAATTTAGTTATAAAAATAAAATGATAAATGTGCCTCAGCTACATACAACATCAAAAGAGGTGCTCACATAAACATATAGTGATTGTGATCAAATGCAGATGTTATCTAAAGCGTAGTTACAACAGTAATTGTGATGAGACACAATTTCATATTTTCGATCTGGATTCGCGTGCAGTAAAAGTTGCAGTGAAGATATATTACTACGATACTACGAAAATTTCTCTTTTCAGAAACATAAAACACAACACACCGCGATTGTGTGACCGCGGCCGGAGCGATGATAGTCCGATCTTATCAATCGTAAGACTGTCGTTGGGCGAAGTTAGACCACAAAAAAACTCTGGATCTGCAATATTACACCCCATGTTTATATACGGTCGCCTTTAAATTCATTCATCCCCGGCATCATTAAATGGTTACTGAAAGTGTTTACATTAAAAAAAAAAAACATTGAAACCTATTCTCTGTAAACCAATATATTTTTTTTAATACTCGTATAAGTTAAATAATACCTTATTCCAAAAACTCTGTCAGAAGTGAGAGCCTGCTATTTTTAAATAATGGTGAAATTTTTATTTACCGTCTACAGGTGGAAGCAGTCTTTTGTCATAGCGGGAGTTTTTGAGAAGGTTGTCCAATATCTCTTTGTCCGACTTTCCCGTTGCGAAACTGGAAAAATAATTACAAGAACTTAAAATATCACACAAAATATAATAGGTTTCTTTTTCATCAACACGTAGAAGCCTTTCGTTGGAGGGCGGATTTGTCATACCGTCTTGCTCCTTTCCTTTGCCAGTACTTTATGTCTGGCGTGACCAGGGCAGTTGTTTTGCCAATTATGAAGGCATGAGATCGTTCCGGCATTTCCCTTAGTGGGTTCTTACAATACCAACGGAACGAAATGAGGTTGTTGATTTTTTAACGCATCGACTACATGATTGATATTTCGTTATTCTAATTATTTTTAATTCAATTTCTATCAATCAAAATCCTCTATCTTAAAATTATCATACGTATACATTGTTTTTAATATATATTTTGACACTTGACATAGTATAGCTGTGAACCCCTCAGTAAGATGGGGTATGCGGAGCCCCGTACTTTACTTTTGGATAAGAACATGGTAATGACTCTAATTTATATTTACCTTCATTTAAAAATAATGTCTTTGGCCACACTTTGGCTTGACCATAGGTTTGACTAATTGGTTTAATAAACTGACATTGCGTTAGTGGTTAAGAAACTATTTTCTTTAAATTAATTACACTCTAGTAAACATTGCTTAGTATCTTGCAGTGTAAAAGGGTGAAAAAAGAAAGGGTAGAACAAATGCATGGACGATCAACTTTAATAAAAAAGATTAACGTGGGATCTGACCGTATTTAATATATTTTGTATGTTTTTTTTAGATAAATATCTGATTTACAACCAGTTGCAGCTCATTGCTGTTGGATATATTTAGGTGTATTATATTTATTCTTAATATGGGTAATGCCAGAAGAAACACCTGTTTGCACCCACGAATGAATCGAATACTTCAGTTTCACATACAACAAATGTTCAGAAAGTTTAAACTACTAACGCCTAGTAGCCGGATAAAATATTTTTATATTTCTTACAGAATAGTGGTGACAAACGAAAACCTACTCCCTCCGGTGGTAAGTCGATGCAGTGACCCATAGGCATCTACATTTATCCTCAATTTAGAATCAAAATGCAGATGCACCCTAGAGGGCCAAGATAAAAAGCCTCGTTTCCAGTTAAAGGGATATCATAGTATTCGTCTTGTTACCAGGATATTTATCATTTCGTAAGGATTCCAATAATTTATCCGAAATCATGCACCGAAATAATGATTATATATAGTAGGTTATAGGTAGGTAGGTAGGCTAATACCCGCTCGCTTCACTGGGCGCTCGATAATATTTTATTGCGGAAATTATACGTAGAATATCAAGATTTTTTGATAGGACTAATGTAAGATCCGTTCTTAGTGAGCGTCTACATTGCTAGATGAGTAATTTTACTAAGTTTCAAGTTAATTGGGTGTATAGTTTTAAAGATATCATACTGAGTCATATTGTTACGAGCTTCGGGTTCGTGACGATAAAAACCGCCAATTGAATTACCAAAATTGACACTATAATTACCTAACACCATTTAAAACTTAAAACACACTAATAATTAATCACACTCAGGATTTTAGTTCGCTGGTATATCGCTTCGAAGTCTTCGCTTGTCACGCCAATTCAATACTGCCTCAGTCGCGGTCCCTAACGCCTTTATACTATAGGACCGTTTCCACTGAAACATCCCGAATGTTCAAGCACATACCGGTCCCAGCCGACTAAGTGTAGAAATTTCTCTTTTAGTTCTGCCACTCGATACTAGATGGCGCTAGTGGGAAAGTTCTAGCATGGCATTTTCTAGAAAGCTCTCCTAATGCCTGCTACTCGATACTAGATGGCACTAGTGGCATTTACCGGCATCAACTATGGTGTGCAACACTGCCCCCTCCTAAGACATGCTCGTCCCGAGCATTATCAGCCCCATAATAACGCGCCAATCGATCCACATGAACGATCTTAGGAGTACCTCTTGCACCTTTCTGAAAAGGCTATGCAACGTCAAGGGCTATCCTCTCCCATGGTGCACCATCATTGTACGGCTTCAATGCGCCTCTACAAGTCTGAGGTCCCATCACAGCCACACAACTTGTACATTTGCGACACTAATCCCCGACATCGTCACTACAATGAACCCAGTAAAACCGTTCTCGAATTTTCAATAGAGTTCGTTTAACTCCCAGACGGACTCCTGAACAACCATTATGGCACAGCTGAAGAACATCCCGTACTTTAGCTTTACAACCGGACAACCATTTGCAATTGACAGCTGTCTCCCCGATCATTTTCTCATTTACGGCACAGAACTCCATTCTGAATCAGCAATCTATCCCATTATAATATATAATATTAAATTTAGATCATTGTTTAAATCTTATGGTCTTTTTAATTTATTTTTGGAGCCAACACGTATTGCTGAATCTAGTGCAATATGTATAGATAACATTTTTACAAATGTTAAGCCGTTCAATAAATGTACAATTCAAAAATTGAGCTCTGATCACTGTGGACAATTTGTTTCTTTACCTTATTTTTAAAAAAAGGAAGTAGATAAAAAAGTAGTGTTTGTTCCAGTAAATGCACATCGCTTGGAGAAGTTTAGAAGTAACATAGTAAAAAAACTTCCACTACTTTTATACCAAAATTTGCAATGAATTTAATAGTACTTTTACTTCTAAAACATTCTCCTTGAATAATCGTAAAGCATTTAATGAATGGGCGACAGTAGGAGTCCATAAGAGTAGACAAAGGTTATATGAACTTTACAATGAAAGGTCATATAATCCTAGCGTCGAATTTAGGGAATATGTAAAAAAATATTCCAAAATATTTTAAAGAGTGTGCTCCTTAGCCAAGTCATAGTATTTAAGCAACAAGACTGCTTCTAATAAAATTAAAATTACATGGAGTATAATTAATAGTGAAACTGGTAAGGTCAATTCTCGCGATTCAAACTACCAGTTAAGTTTTAACAATAAATTAACTAAATCAGATCAGGACGTTGCAATGGTTTTTGAGAAATATTTTACTGATATTCCGATCTTAACCACTAAGTCACTGAATTCTTCTCCTACCGTCGCCGAATCATTACTTAAACAAAATGTAAATGTGAGTACAAAGAATTTTACATTTCATAAAGTTTCATCAAAAGATATTGTAAAATATTTTAAGACTATTAATATTAAGAGAACCGCCGATCTGTGGGGGATTTCTGTTAAAGTTATTGCGTCTATAATAGATACAATCGCACCTCAACTATCTATTATTTTTAATAGTAGTATCAAATCTGATGTGTTTCCTAATTTAATGAAGCATAGTAAAGTAATACCTTTATTTAAATCTGGTAGTACATTGGACCCCGCTAATTTTAGACCTATTTCTGTACTGCCAACACTTAGTAAAATTTTTGAAAAAATTATTCTTGATCAATTGTTAATTTTTTTTGATGTAAATAAATTACTTCATAAAAATCAATTTGGTTTCACAAGGGGTCGCTCGACAACTGATGCTGGTGTTGAGCTGATTAAATATATATTTAATGCATGGGAGAATTCACAGGATGCTTTGGGTGTGTTCTGTGACCTATATAAAGCCTTCGATTGTGTTCACCATGAAACATTAATCAGGAAACTTCAACACTACGGTGTAAGAAATGATGCTCTTAAATTAATTATTTCTTATTTAAGTGGCAGAACACAAAAAGTTGTTATTAATAGTATGAGTTCTTCCGGGTCGATTGTACAAATAGGCGTGCCTAAGGGCTCAATTCTCGGCCCCTTTCTGTTTCTTGTATATATTAATGACTTACCTTACATAGTAGGGGATAACCATGATATAGTATTATTTGCTGATACTTCATTAATTTTCAAATTAAAACGACAGTTATTAAATTACGACGAAGTAAATAACGCTACAGCTAAGTTAGTCAATTGGTTTAATGCTAATAATTTGCATTCGAATGGAACTAAAACTAAATGTATGAAATTCGTAACCCCTAATGTTAAACATGTCAATACTAATGTAATTTTAAATGGGGAGGGGAAATGAATCTTGTTGATACCACCATTTTTCTTGGAATCACACTGGACGCAAAGCTTTAATGGCTCCCCCATATATCAAAACTAGCTAGCAGACTTAGTTCTGCAGCATATGCTGTAAAAAAGATTAGAACTCTTACCAGTGTTGAAACAGCTAGAATAGTTTACTTCAGTTATTTCCATAGCATTATGTCGTATGGTATTTTGCTATGGGGACACGCGACTGACACTGAAATTATATTTATTTTACAGAAGAGGGCCATTAGAGCAATATATAATTTAAAACCAAAAGAGTCACTGAGACAAAAATTTAAGGAAATTAATATATTAACTCTGGCCTCTCAATACATTTATGAAAATGTAATGTACGTACACAAAAATAAAATTAGTTTTGCGAAAATAAGTGATATTCATTCTGTAAATACTAGGAGCAGACACAAGCTGGTAGTACCAGTTACTCGACTCCACCGAGTCAGTAATTCATTCTTGGGGCAATGTATACGCTTTTACAACAAAATCCCAAAAAATATACAAAATTTGTCATACACAAAGTTCAAAAATGTTATTAAACTAAGTTTGTAAAAGGGTTATTATAATATAAAGGAATTAATAGATGATAATAACCCCTGGGAAGGGTGATCGCTACCAAGCTATTTCTAATTTGTCTTGTGTTGTTGATTGTAAACATGATTGTAAGCTATTATTAAAAAAAATAGTCCCGCTGAGTTTCTTGCTGGTTCTTCCCAGGACATAGGTTTTTTTTGCGAACCAGTGGTAAATTAAAAAAGTGACTTTCAATAAGTATTTTTATAATCTACATTGAATAAAAAAGCTTCTATTTCTATTAGGCTCAATAGCTTTTCGTGGTTGTGCTCATCGCTGAGACATTGCTCCATTGCGGCTTGGGAGCACTGGCCTTCATCCATTCCAGAATCAGCTTGATGTCCGGATCTTCTTGCTGTGCATGTCGTAAGCTGTCCTGCCACTCGTTGCTGAGGTGATCTGTCCTGAGCATCCTCACAGATACCACTTCCTTAGTCTCTTTTCTAGTACAATGCTTGCAATCTTCAGGACAAGGTCTTCGTGACAATGCATCAGCATTGCCATGAGATTTCCCGCTGCGATGTTCGATCATATTCCTGCTGCTGGGTGGTGCTATTCGCCGCACAACCCTCTAGAGATCGATCACCTTCCCTTTTTACAGTTCGCTTAGGGCAGCTGGATCGAAGATGGCCCCTTTTCCCACAGCCGTAGCACCTATTCTATCTATTGCGGTCGCGAACTGTAGCCGCTGCAACCTCCCTAACGTGAGGGGAACGATGATCCTGCCGCTGCTGGGTGGTGCTGTTAGCAGCACTACCCCTCGAGATGGATCACCTTCCATTTCTACAGTTCGCTTAGGGCAGCTGGATCGAAGATGGCCCCTTTGCCCACAGCCATAGCACCTAGGGCTGTACCTTTTATTACAGTCGCGAACTGTAGTTTCTGCAACCTCTCTGATGCGATGCCTGCCGCAAGGCGATCACCTCTAGTGCATGGGCCAAGCCTCCCTTAAGCGTCACGTGGTGCTCGAGCCTTACAGTAGCTCTGACTGCAAAGATGAATGTCTGCACCAGGTTCCCTTCAATGAGCGCAAGTACAGACCGGTATGATTTTCGAACCAGTTTCTCCACATCATGTATGCCTCATCCAGACCTATCTTATAATTGCCACTCTTGGCAGTCGGGTTGGCACCGCAGTTTTTATTTTTTAGTTGTTATTGTGAAGACACTGCTGCTCATCTCCTGTTTGAGTATCCCTCTGTCGCCTTTCACGACACCACGGGACGATATAGGATGATGGATATTCTTACACCGCCCCTATACGGTGATTATTATTTACTTGTGTTATTTAAAAAAAAACTATTATAAATAATGTTAAGTTACATAGCGCTATTATGGTATCATTTTCACTGTAAACGAAACGCAATAATAAAGACAAGTTGTAAAAGTGATTTATGAACTTTTTGGTTCAGAATTAAGGTCGATGCATACAGGACGGAATCAGCTCGTGCACGGGACGGAGACGGAACGTAGTTGTATGTCAACACTGACGGGAGTTTAATGCATACGCACCATGACAGTGACTCGAAACTAATGTGTTAATGTTGTGAAAGATGGATATTTCATTTGAAGAATGAGCATTGATTGATATTACTTTAGATGTCGAAGAAGCTAAAACTGTCAAGAGTAAAAGGAGATTTTCTGTACATCCTATGTGGCAGAAAATAGAATAAGAAGGTAAACGGAACGTGGCACGCGCCGGTCGGGACGGGGTAAGCATCGTCGCTGATGATATTTTTCTCGTCCCGTTCATGCCACATCCCCGTCCCGTCCGTGCATCCGTAACGTATGCATTATCACGTACATTTTCTATGAAACGATATTTACAAAATGTCACGTCCCGCTCCGTCCAGAATAAAACACGTTACGTATGCAGTGACCTGAATACTTGAAAATCTATGGTTGTAATAACACGATTACATTACGTAAAGAGAATATAATCCTCACGTTTCATCATTATCATCATTACTAGAAGTCCACTGCTGAACACAGGCCTCCCCCAAGGAATGCCACAAAGCACGGTCCTGAGCCACCTGAATCCATCGACTTTCTGCATGTCTTACCAGGTCGTCACATCATCTAGTGGGGGTTCGCCCTACACTACGCCTACCGGTACGAGGCTGCTACTCGAGAACCTTTTTTTCCCATCAGTTGTCGGTTCTTCGAGCCATATGACCGACCCATTGCCACTTCAGATTACTAATCCATTGGGCTATGTCGATCACTCTGGTTATACTGCGGATATCCCCATTTCTAAGTTTATCACGCAGAGAAACTCCGAGCATAGCTTTTCCCACAGCTGAGCGACCTTGAGCGTCCTTATACGGCCAGCAGTGAAGGACCATGTCTCAGATCCATAAATTATCACTGGCAACACGCACTGGTTATTTTTATATTATTGGTAGTTTTCAGGTTACCTGATGAGAAGATGTGTCATAGTTTCCTGAACGTCGCCCAGTCGAGTTGAATTACCACGTTCAACATTACGCAAATGATCTTAAAAATGCCTTATGGTTGTCATGCTATGGCATATATAAACATAACATTTTTAAAGAATCCGGTATATTAAAGTTAAACATTAATTGAACAAGCTAAAAAAAACTATAAAACATATACAAAAAAAACTTTACTGTAAATTCACATACAGGAATATTGGAACCAGATACACAAGAATGTACGAGAGATTTGTTTCTTAGCAACTCTTTTAGGTTTTACTTGCGTAGACCTGGTATCCTTTCCCGCACTTGCAATAACCATCACAGCATATGAAGCCTGCATCACCAAATTGGAGCTCGGGATAACATCCATGTCTAGTCTGGAACGGACGCATTGTCTGGTCTAGACCTGATACCAATATAGTGCCACCCTTCTTCCAGCACTTTAAAACTGCGAACTGTTTGCGCGCCTCTTCTTGATACCAAGGATGTCGACTTTTTTGAGTTCCGACAAGGTGATTTCAGTACCCTTAAGATTCTTCTTTGTCAGCCTTACTTGGTCTTTCGTCGCAATGTCTTGGAACTTCATAAGAATAGCACGGGGCCTGTCAATGCCAGCTTGACCCAGACGGTGAGACCGGCTAATGGGAGGGATTTTTAAATAGTCTGACAATACCTTCACAGCACAGGCGGATGTGTTCTCCTTCTTGTCTTCATTTACACCATTCATCAGCAGAATTTTTATCTGAGACCTCATCACCATATCATCATTCTGACGGTACTACAGTTCTACTTGTAATTGCAAGTTCTTAAGCGCAGTTAGAACAAAGGAACGGAATGTGTTAAACGGATGATTGATATTTGAAGTAAGGCTCGTAGCTGGAATTGCGCTATTAAGGCCCTTTTGGAACTTAGCCATCCTCAAGTTGAAGTGCTCAGTGAGGTCCGCAACAGATTTCTTAACGGACTCTATTTAACTTTTAGGTTATGGTGAGCAATGCTAACAACATGGTAGCAATGTTCACTAGTTACTCTGGATTGTATAATCAGACTAAACTGGCAGGAGTTTGGATATCACAGATACATTAAATTTGTACTATATGGAATTGTTGATATTATGTATTTAATATCAACTATTACAGAGCAGTAAATAATGCGTCTGTTCCACTTCTACCGTCAAAAAAGCTACTTAAAAACTAACTACTACCTTATTCGCGAAAAAATGTTTTAAAATTGCAGTCCCATACACCATGTACTCAATAGGACTACAATTTTAAAGCATTTGTTTTCAGAAAAACTACGAAAAAAATTTAAGGTCAGGTGGGGTAAGAGGGACATACTTTATTTTCAGTAAAATATTTTGACTGCTAGGAAGAACAGCTAAAGTCTTTTAAGATCTTTAAACCAAACAAAACCTGCCTTTAAGTATTAGCTTCACATGTGCAAAATGTCATTACGCTAGTATCTGTTTTTACTACGATATTGACGTAAATGTCAAGATTAAGTAAACATTGCTCTTCCCCCTCACATGGGGTAAGAGGGACAGTCCTTGTATTTCTTAAGATTGGACTTTGAATTAAAATATTCTTTGCTAAATGTTCGTTAATTTGTAATTAGAACTGCTTCGGTCAAAATTAGATCTTACAATCGATGAAATATGGTATCGTTTGAAATAAAAAAGAAGAAAAATCAATTCGGGGTAAGAGGGACATACAGGTTCGATCAGGGGCGGCAAACTAAAAGGAAGTTGACCGGTTATATTTCTATATTTATTTCACCATACAAACGGTAATAATATATCTCCCTAACTAGTTTTCCCTAGTTAGGCACTCTTTAAAAATAACAATGGCACTTTGGATTTTAAGGCTTTGCGGTCGTACACATGGTTAACAAATGTTATTCTTGGTATATTATAAAGTTTTGATACGAAGCAGATATTGTTCCATTTAATACAGCATTGACAACAGCCTCACTTAATTTATCATTATCATATCTGCTTCTATCAGATTTTCTTATATATTTTCGCGCTATGTTATATATATATATATATATATATATATATATATATATATATATATATATATATATATATATCATCATCATCATCATCATCATTACAGCCTTTCACAAGTCCACTGCTGAACATAGGCCTCCCCCAAGTAATGCCACAAAGCACGGTCCTGAGCCACCTGCATCCATCGACTTCCTGCATGTCTTACCAGGTCGTCACTCCATCTAGTGGGGGGTCGCCCTACACTACGCCTACCGGTACGAGGCTGCCACTCGAGAACCTTTCTTCCCCATCGGTTATCGGTTCTTCGAGCTATATGGCCGGCCCATTGCCACTTCAGCTTACTAATCCGTTGGGCTATGTCGGTCACTCTGGTTTTACTGCGGATATCCTCATTTCTGAGTCTATCACGCAGAGAAACTCCGAGCATAGCCCTCTCCATAGCTCGCTGAGCGACCTTAAGCGTCCTCATACGGCCAGCAGTGAAGGACCACGTCTCAGATCCATAAGTCATCACTGGCAACACGCACTGGTTGTACAATCTAGTTTTTAGAGATTGAGGTATACCTGACGAAAAGATATGTCGTAATTTCCCGAACGCTGCCCAGCCGAGTTGAATCCGTCGATTATATATATATATATATAAATATATATATATATCATTCCTACAACAGTCAAAAGTGCTATAATATAACAAAATATTACAATTAAAAAGAAAGGGACGTACACCAAACGCATGAAACTTTATTTATCTAAACTAATTTAAAAAAAGAAAACATTTGATTTTTTATTTGTTTGTTATTATTTAGATAACTCAAAACTAAAATCCGATTTCAAAAGTAAATTTAACACAAAAATAGGACGAAGTTGTGGGAAATTTCTAGTTTAGTTATAATTTAAAAGTGTAGTAGGTACAAAACAGTCAGTCAATTCTTTTTATTTAACCTACCTATAATTATAAATTATTCAAAATGTGTGTTACCCCTGACATAGTGTAAAAGAAACATATGTTCCTCTTTCACCGTGAATAGTGAGCCTCTGACCCAGCTATTGCTTTTGGAGGTTTAGATTTTCAAGCGAAAGAAACTCATGTTATTAGTTGTTTTAGACTAAAATGGTTAATAAAAAGAAATAATTACAGATTTCTGCTTATATCATTACATTCAAAATATTTCCAGCTCCCTTTTTTCACCAAACTATTGGTACGCAAAAAAACGCGCTAACTTTGTACTAGTCGAATTCACAACTGTCAAATATGTCTTCATTTTTTGTGACTTCTGAGTCACGTAGCGATATCTATTGAAAACAGTTCAAACTATTTCGCATTCACTGTTTTATTGAAGAAAAAATCATAGTCATACGCACTTCGGTTTACTAGTTATGGTCCCTAGTCCCTCTTCCCCCGTTGTCCTCTTACCCCACCTGACCTTAAATGTAAAGCGGAGAAAAAAGTAAGTTCATATCTACATAATATATGTGTAAAAAAGGGCAGACTAAGTATTGATTGTAAATTAACAGTTATTACTCGCTGTCGCTAAAAAAATGTTAAACTGAGGCAAAGGAAACGATAAAACGCAATAACAGCTTGATTGGAGTAGGAACACTGGATATTCTATAAATGGATTCGTGCATATGGCACTGTCGTATTTATTTGCATGATATAATCGTTCTCAAGCTGTAGTTTATTTATTAACTGGTTAGCAGGGTATTAATTGGTTGGTATATACGGCGTGAGAGCTTTGAGTATTCAACCAAAATACTCAAAGCGTGAGAGTGTCGTATAATTTCTGTGTCTATGGTTGCTTTTGATTAGCATTGTGGACTTCGAGTTCAGAGTTCAAGTCTAAGTAAATATATATTTATAAATCCATGAACACTCAGAACTAACAAAAAGATTTAGATCTCTCTTAAGTGATAAGAAAACCTTACGTAGAGATAATTCTGTGTGCATGGTGAGCACATTTTTAAAGATATGATATGACCTTGGTAAGGTTTGGGAGAGTAACAAAAACACTTTTAGCGTATACAGTGCTTTTTTATAGGACTAAGAAGATAAAACGAGTTTCCTTCACGTCATGGTCATATTTCTTCTCTTCAATTATCTGTAGTGCACAAGGACGATATTAAAAAAAACGTTCTGGCAATTAAATCCAAGGCTAGGTGTTGTGATGAAATCAGTAGAACAATGATAGTCAATATACTGGAGTATCTATTACCTGCACTTAATCACATTATTAACTTTTCGCTAGATACAGGTTAATTGTCATCTTCATCTGTATATCTATCCTGCCCTTTCCTTTCACAGTTATGTTAGGCTGCGTACATAAAAGCAAGTCTCCTATTTTATACTTAATTGTAACTTAATCTAGGTTTCGTCTTGGTCACAGTACTACTGTAGCATTACATCAGACAAGGTATGCAAAAAAAAGAAAGTCACTGCAATGGTGCTTGTTAATTTTTTAATGCGTTTAATGCAGTCGACCACGATATCCTTTTGCATATATTCTGTCCCGTTTAGTTTCGAACCGTCAGTCTTGGATTGGTTCTCTTCATATCTTGGCAGGTGCCAGCAGTTCCTCCATGTGGGACAAAAGAGTTCTCACTGGGATAGTCTTGATAATGTCATCTTGCAGGTCTGTATACTTTCTCCGTAAATTATTTAATTTTTAGACTGTATAATTTTACAATGTGTATGCTGAAGACCTCCAAATTTACTTGAATTCGAACATTGAAGAGTTCCATGTTGCTATTGGAATATTAAATCAGAACTTGAAAGATATAAAATATTGGTTTAGGCGATTTGGAGTATCTGTTACTTCAACGAAGCTATTCTCGTAGATAGCTCGATAAAGTAGTCTAAAATTGATTTGGCATGCCTACCTGCCTGCCCGTCTATTACAATAATATACTAATAACGTTCTCTGGCTCTATAAAAATATCTTGGCCTATATATGGACAACATAATGAATTGAAGTACGTATGTCACTGAAATTAGCTGCAAAGAATTTGCCAACTTACTTCTTTTTAAGACTTATAATAATACCCACTATTGTGCAGTTGTGTGCTATCCAGGCTTGAATCAAACTTTTCTTTACAAGCTATAGCGTCTCCTCAATAATTCTCTTTGTATCGTAATTGCCATAAATGGCTCACTATACGGCAAAGACGAAACTAAAATTCTGCTTAATCTTTTCTTAATATGAAATAATCCAACTTATTTTTTTATAGAATAAGGGTGATAAAGGAGCACATAGTCCATCTGATGGTCAGTGGATGCTGTGTCTCATAGACATCTACATCGATTCTTGATTGAGAATCAAAATGCAGATGCGTTGTCACCCGTGAGGACTAAAGTGGAATGCCTCGTTTCCAGTAAAAAAGGTCTCTGGTTTTCTACACTCACCATACGCAAAATAGCAGCAAAAGAGAGCGTGGTCCTTCCCTGGACGAAACCCACCCACTCATGTTACAACCATGTTAAAGCTGCGTGGATGTACTACGTATAAAAATTATAGTTAAATTCCATTTTTCAACTAATGATAGAGTTATCCGTTCCTTATCGAATTTTTAGTGAACCAACAATATCTTTACTATTCAGACAACACTACTCTGGAATGCTTTGCCTGAATAATTAAGAAGAGCTCCAAGAGCTGTTTTAAGTTTTAGCTAATACTACTATTTGAAACAAAGTGTTGTCGGACGATATGAATGATGATAATGTGTATTTTATATATTTATGTATATGTGCAATAAATATGTATAATTATTTTTTAAAGAATATTAACAATGCAATAAAGATTACTAATATTCTCCTTAACCACTCGTGGTAAGCTTAAATTGCTTGTATTACCAGTGGTTCACGCCAGTAGTCGAATGGCGGATTCGAACCCGAACATCTTACTGTAGTCTGTAATATCGAAATAAATAACAACAACCATTATTAAAAATGTTGTCTCTCTGTCTGTCTATTTATATATATATATATATAAATAGACAGACATATATATATATATATATATATATATATATATATATATATATATATATATATATATATATATATACCAAAAAAACCCAGACCGAACGTTCGTATTTCTGACGAAGTTAGCAGAAGTCATAGTTACAGGGGTGGATTAGATAATAATAATATCGACAGTGCCCTAAATTAGCTCGGCGATATATTGTAAATTATAACTATAAATTTTGAAAATAAACTACCCTCATGAACAAATATGGAGGAACGCACAAAAAAAAATTAATTTCTCCTGTTGTTACCTTGCGTACTGGCTACAAACATTAGTAAATGATATTTAAAAAAAAATTTGGAATATTTTTTTCCGAATTTCATTGATTTTATTTAATAATTGCGTAATTTTTCTTTATATGAAGTAGTAGCCTACTTATGAATTTGTTTTTATATAGCTTTAGGTTTTGTTCAAAAGTTTGCCTTGACTGCTTTGTTTACTGTGTTATGTGTGAATTGTTACTGCAAATAAACTGAGAACGCAAGATATAAACGCCACTCAAATTCCTATGGCTGTTATTTAATTGAAACTTCTGGCTTCGTGGCGCATTGGCTTAGCAATGAGTAATGCTGAGAGCCACGGTTCGAATCCCGCACGGAACATGTATTTTTATGGTCTATATAAATAATTCTTCCGGGTCTGGGTGTTTGTCCTTGTGAAATTTATGAAGGTAAATTGCTTCCAAGATACAAGAGAAAATCCTTGTGTGGAGTTTACGTTTACTTAAAGAAAATCTAGGCACACATACAAACATAGATAGACAAATAACTCTTTGTTTTCTTTTGCATTTGAACAAAGTTATTACAATAACGGACAACTTAGGACTACAAACGGCGGTTATATCGCTTTAAGCGATTTCTGCTTGACAAACCGACACAAACATGTGGCCCAATCATTACGAGTATCAGCACCTGCTAAACAAAGAGTTGTCAAGAAGTATCTGCAAACCGGGCAGCATACGAAACTCCCCTTTTTAGCCTTGCGCCCCTAAGTACGTGTCTAGTTTGCCCTAATCCATCACTGCATAGTTAAGAATTTTAATTTTTCTTTTTAATTCCTTTTTTTACAAATTAGGTTTAAAATTAAATAAAAATAATAATTAAAATTACAATATTTACAATTAATATTAATTATACACAACATAAAAAAACTATAATGTAGAAAAACTAACACTAAAAAATTAAATAGTCAAAAAGTCCTGCTCCCGGTGGTATAGTACCAAGAACGCTGGCTGCGTTTCCTCGCTGAATAGCTATACTTAGCCTTGGAGCGAGGAAAGAACCAGCCCCCTTATCACCAGCAGCGACGACCAGCCGTGGATACAGTTCCTTTAGGAACTTCAAATAATTAATTATTATTCGTACTTTACTTGAACTTTTACCCGAAAGCAACCGAATGGAAATAGTTTTACCCATAGATAAATCGAATACACCTAAGTTATTGTATACGGCAACCACAATTGGTTGCATCTATTTAGTTGTAGTCGGCTATACCCATGTGTAACACTACTAGCCTTTAGGCTGTGACATATATATATATATATATACAAATATATATATATATATATATATATATATATATATATATATATATATATATACTTTTTTAAATCATTGTGTGTACATAATTCATTTCCATAACTACGGTCAACGATTTCATGGTTTTAAACTGATGCAGATAGGAGGGTCTATAAATGGAGCGAGGAATTTCACGCCCGAATGGTGCCGTGAGGCTACCACATTACGTTCGCTTCGCCGCCTTTAACTCGTCCTTCCATGCACACACATCACTGACACACATAATATTATGCTATTACAACTACTATAATATTTAACACGAGATTACAATGTGAAACTAGTATTAATAAAAATGTTACTTAAAAGACAGTAAAGGCATTCATTTAGAATATTTATTTGTATAATTTTTTAGTTAAAATGTTGTTATTTAGAATAATATAGTAACAAACAAATCTGAAATCCGCCTAAAATTTAACCAACTAAAAGGTTGAAGATGTGCCTTCTGTAGACTAAGATTTTGCATGTGTGAGCTTGTGGTTCGTCTTAACCTTAAACGCAGTTTCGATTTTGCTATTACAATTAATAAATATTTTTGTTAACACTATACAAGATGTATAATTGCTATTAAAGTATACCAACAAAGATACATGTAACCTACATTCGAAACAGTAGACACGTTTTGATAACATAATATCTTGAGGAAAATGATAATGGCCGTTTTCGGTAATAAATTATTAGGTTTTCTTCATAGATTTATATTTATAATTATTACTATAGCGTGTTAAAGGAGTGAATAGGACATTAATGACTTGCCGTATTGTTTAACACATAAATTGTATCTTACATGTCGGACGTGAGTGCAGACACCTGGGACACACCGCTGAGCATGAGGACGAAAGCCACGGTGCGTGCCACCACGCATGACCAACCCATATTAGGACATCTGAAAAACAAAAAATAACTATTTAATGTTTTAGTACTGTTACGCGCTCAAATCGGCGCACTAGCGCCATCTAGTCTCGAACCGAAGAACTAAACTTCTTGAAGTTTAAAACTCGAACTCTCGGTACCTTGCGCGTGTTTACTTGAACATTCTGGATATTTTGCTAATCTATATAAATAGGCGCTGCAAGATGCGATCGAGGCAGAGTTGAACTCGGCGACACAAGCGAAGCTTCGGAGCGGAATTAAGTGAATTAGTGTGTTTAATTTTTAGTGTTTTAAGTTTTAATTTGTGTAAAGGAAATTAAAGTGTTAATTTAGGTAATTCTATCGGCAATTTTTATTGTCACGAACCTCAAGCTCGTAACAGTACTACATTTAAATTCGGGACAAGTTTTTTTTGCTAATTAATGTTTGATTAAATAATCTGAGTGTTGTAGCGCAAACGATTTCTGGAATAAAACTATTTATCTATCGCGTTTAATTAACCTGTTTTTTTTTTAAATTTACGACGTTTCCGGTGCTTTACAGCACCCATGGTCACGGGGGAGACTAATACGTTTGACGTTCCAATGTCGTAGCTAGCCCGGCTACCTTCAGTTTTTGAATATTAATATTTGGTCCGATCTACGCAGAACGAGCTTACAGTATCTTGAAGTTATGCAGTGTTACGCTTGTGTTTGGATTTCATTTTGTTAATTATAGGATTCCAAGCAGTTAGCAGCACCCATGGTCACAAATGAATTAGGTGCGATAAAATCTTTAATATAAAAAAAACGTATAAAACCTTTTGTTAAATGTGTAGTGTTCGCCATTCGCGTAAATTTAAGAAATCAGAAGATTCCTATTATTTACATTTTGTTGAGTCATGTTTAAACAAAAGAGGCATTAAGCTTTCATAGAGGAAGTATGTTGTTTTAATAACGTCTATTCTTCTGTACATTATCATAATTATTATTATTATAGCATATCAATTAGCGGTGGTTTACGAAAATATAACCTTTGTTGCCCATTTCATTCGGTTCGTTTTCAGATGGATTTTGTTGGTTAATTCCTTTTACTTTCTTTAATTTCTTATGTTTTCAGATTTCTTAATCATTCCCACATTTCCCATTTAGTATCCATTTGCAATGCTACGATAGATCGACTACGATCCTCCTAAATAAAATTCTATGTTAAATTCTGTGAGATTCTAAATAAGAAATAAATAGTAAGTAAACGAGAAGATGTCGCTATTTCAGTCTCATTTTCTAAGCGACAAAGTGAAACTGAAACTTATGACACCCACAGGACGATAATATGGGGTAGGGGCTTACTAGCTACAACTACAAAGTGAGCTGAGTAGCAACATCTCTCTCATAACAACTGAATATAAAAAATTGCGGTTGCCGGCCGAGCGTGGCTACTACGGCGAAATACAGAATAAATTTATAAGTTTAATTAATAAATTCATAAGACAAAATAATATTCTAGTCAGGTTGTCTATCAAAACATTCAATATCCACAGTAGCGTAGGGAGCTGTGAAAGGCTTGTCGTTAAAAGAAACTTGATAAATATAACATTTATTGTAGCGCTCCTTAGAATTGGTTCTGATTCTGTGACATTAAATACAGCTTAATTAAATCTCAAAATAATATGATAGAATACAAATATTTTTTATACCGTCCTTTGTATATTTTCTTCCAAAGTTGAACGCATCTTTGAGCTTCTTGAAATGTCTACACATCGATTCACTCGGAAAATACAAAACCTTTCTTCAGGTTTACGTTGTATTATGTTTCTTTTTTGTTAGAATTTAATTTAAGGTATTTAAAAGCTTAACGCTGAGCTCAAAATAATGTTAATTTTAACGCAAGTAATTACGTAAAAATACAAATTATAGATGTGCTTATTTCAGGTAGGTATTTAAAACTATTACTAATCATAGTTACAACATAGTTTTCAGTATATTAATAGAATATTGAAAAAGTAAAAAAATGGAACTATTTTAGATATTCGTTCAACTTTTCCTTATTTACAAGGGTGATAAATAAGTTTTCGGAATAGGGCAATTATCAATGAGTTATAGAAATGCTTGTTTTTTTAATCTTAAATTCGTAATAACGAAGGCCAAAAAAATTAAATTATAAACTATACCCTATTATTTTTCAAACCTCACATTTGGTGGGAATTTGATTCGTGCACTTTGATCCAAAATGGAGAAACTGGAACTTCGTGCGGTTATTAAATATTTCTGCATGAAATATTTTTCTACAGAAAGTATTTTTAATGAGCTAGACTAGTATTTTAGTAGACTGCTACTTTGGCAGACAAAGTTCCGTCTTATTTCACATTGGCATTGTAAACTGTTGCGTTTGATTTAAACGCGACAGAATAGACAACCGCCTGCAATGTAGACACCACAGAAATCTTAATATCTTATTATTACGATTTTTATGCTAGATAGGTACTATCTCCGGGCGGCCAATAACGGTCGCTACGCAAAAAACGTTAAAAAAGGGAAGAAATCGTAGATCGTGTGACCATCCGTTATTATAGCTGAGATTCTAGAGTTTTCGTTCGGACAAATCAGTTTATTTTAACTTATATCGTAACATTCAAAACTGTGGCCGCTTTCTGGCTTCCTCGAATGTTAACAGACACACCAAAAAAAATCTCATCGAGTCCCAACATCAAGCCTTTTTTCCGAGTGAATTAACCAACTTGCAAATCATCATTCAAGGCATATTAGCTTAAAAGTCGATTACGTTGAAAATAAATACAACTTACTTAAACTTATCCTAGAGTTTCATTGAGTTTTCAAAAACTAATTGTTCAACCCAGTTTTTAGTACTTAGGTACGTACTAAATGTATACGAACGGCACGGCGATCCTTTATAATATCATAATATGACATTTTCTACTATAATAATAACCAAAATAATATTAAGGAATATTATGCTAGCTTGGGAAAACCTAAGAAAATATATAAAACAAAAGCGTATTGCATTAATTAGCATACTTTTGTGGTCTGAGATATCTTTATTCTCTTGAGAATATACATTCACTTACATGAGAATAGCTTAAAAAATAAATCACAAACGTTTGACAATATTTACACAAACTAAATAACAAAATAATTTTTATTAAATATTTTGACGGCGGTAACTTAATTATTTGTTCAACTCGGGCTGGAATACTATAATAATAACTAATAATTAAGAAATTTTATTAAAATTGTGTTAAAATGTTTGTTACAAAGATCGAGCGGGACTGTGAATTAGCATACTTTTGTTGATACTGAAGTTAAAACTATAGTTTCAATAAGTTAAAAATGGTATTCTTGTTAAAAGGCAATGAAGAATATTCTGTACACGATCACATGACGTGACGCAAGGCCAAGTTATAATATTTTTGCTATAGGACTCTTAACGTGGCCTAGTTTTTAAAACTATGTAATTTTATGACGTCAATTAAGTTCTCGACTAGGAGCCGCGCAACAACGCAGTAGGAGCCCGCAAACCACAGCGTTTTATAAAAAATAAACTGCAAAATAATGATTATTTTATAAAGGCTTGGCAATATATATGCTGGATAATTTTGTGATCATTCACTTGTTAATTTCACGTGTTCTGAAACAGTATTAGTGTTGTGACCCCGTTAATTTAAGTACGAATGGGTGTATTATTCGGCGATACTCTTCGTTGATATTGACCATTAGGCCTATTTTGTCAATTGTATATAAACGTCATCATATTTCGTGAGCATATGAGCTATATACAAAACCTGTATATTAAACTTATTTCTATTTTATTATTTCTGTAGTTGAAATCTAACAATAATAACGATTTTATTCATAAATATATTATTATAAATAATAAATTCATTAATAAATTAAAATAATAAGTAAATAATAACAGTAATAAATTAATAGTAAAACATTTTTAAAAACAAGCTTTTATTAAATGCTCAAATCGTTCAATTTATAAATTACACAATTTATACGATATAAAAGCTTGTATAAAAAGCATTAGCTGACCCGGCAAACGTTGTTTTGCCATATACATTATTTCTAGGAAATCTTTTTTAGTACAATAAAAAAGCTAACGCTAAAATTGTGCGGGGATGTAATTATAATGGAAAGAGCAATGAAGCGTTGTAGACAATTGAAGTATATTTTATTTAAGTTAATAAATTATTCTGTATTAAAGTAACAAATATATATTAAACTAGCTTGCCAGGCAGACGTTGTTCTGCCCTTTTCGACGATCTTTTGTCATGTCCTATTAAAAATACTTAAATTCTTAAAAAAATTGTAGGTGTGTACTCATGGGCAAAAAAACTATCCTATCTCTCAAGATGGACCAAACTGGATACGGTGTGCAAATTTGATTGAAATCGGTTGAGTAGTTTAGAAGTCCATCACGGACGAACAACGTGACACTTAATTTATATATATTAAGATTACAATTCCTGATAGCTATCTATACATCGAAAATAGTTATTCATATTTGTACTAATAATTATGACAATTCAAAAATAAACAAAGATTAATCTCTCAGCGCAATGGAGTATACTATATTTTTGTTTCGTTCGTCTTTAGTCAATAAATACAAACTGGGGATGTCAAACTCTAGATGGTTTTCCGACGTGAGAACATGTCACATAATATAGTTGTCCGTGGGTACAAAGCATGGTGTACCCAAATCTAAGCCACAAAAAGACAATGTTTAGCCTTGTGACTTATTGATCGTTATTGCGAATGTCAATCTAATTGGCAATTGAATGCGTTTGAATTCAATTGGCACATCTGTAGGAATCATAGGGATTCGTGGCAGCAATACATTTTCGCCTCGGAACTGGCCATTCAAAATACTGGCTTCGATAACGTTTTTCATTAATTTTTAACGACTAATCGTGTGCCAATGCAAAGCCGTGGTGGGTTCAAATTACGAAGCAAAATAAACGGAGAACCAACCTTCAATTGCGAATGGTGCGGTGGCATGCCTTCAATGAATTCAAAAACTGAATTGGATAATTCACAGCTCACAGCAAACTGCATCGACAGATTTGTATGACACCAAGTCCCCTTGCAACAACTGTTGTATCTTGGAATTTAATCCATTGACGTCCACATTTTTTGCTGCCAAAATCGTTCTTTCTGCCAGCCACTTAAGATTTTTGTATTGTACTCGTATGTGTATATCGGGATACATGTGGTCGATGAGAGTATTTTGCGAGTTGATGATTGTGCAGAAATCGGTTGGCAGTTTTATGCATCCAGTATTCTCATGTACAGCAACTTTTCCATTGCCAATATCTAACAGTTGTTTGGAAAGTTACGGCGGATGGATCCTGAAGCATTTGAACGCGCATATTCACTGTCAGTTGAACTTTTTCAACATTACTCCACAGATTTTAAGCAAGCGTAGATTTCATCAGCGTACGTTGAACGTGAAATAACTGGAACTATCTGTCTGAAATCACCTGAAAGGAGTAACAGAGTGCCGCCAAATAGTTTAGCGTTGTTTTTTATATCTTTCAATGTTCGTTCGTTGTTCGATCGATGTTTGAGTGCCAGATTCAGCACCGTGGCCATGAACGATTGTTTTTTTTTATTTTGCACATTGCATCTGGGTTATTTTGAATATTTAATGGCAGCTTAAATTCTGAATGAGTTGTTTTGCCTCCATATAATAAAGTTGCTGCAACGCCAGATGATGCAAAGGCCAATAGTTCCACCTGGTGCATCCAAAAAAGTATCCCTCTTGCCCTGTTGAAACTGTCAGCATAATGCGGTCGCAAATTGTTTTTAGTAGTGTAGTAGCGAGTAACAATCGCTGCGAGTTCTATAGTATCATGTTGCAGTTCACAATTCATATCTGTGTTGATTAAATCAGATGCACTTCGATTTGTTGAACTCATACGGAAATAACTGATTGGTAAATTTGCAATGGCAACGGTCCTGAATATCAATCAATGCTTCATTGTACATTGCGTCACTGAATGATATCGTTAGATCATTGCACCTTGCACCTACTTTAACTTAGCGGTCAGCCGCCGTAGGGTCAACACAACCTAAAGATGCCACGTGTAGAGGCGATACACGTGTCGTATTATCGTCGATGGTGTGTCTTTCCTAGAACAGTGGTGTTGGGAGTAGTAGTGCTGGGATTAGTGGTGACGGGATTAGTGCACGCAATTGAGGGTGGGCGGGAGGTGCTCTTCAAACTAGGTAAGACATATCATTTTATTTAATTGAGCGGATGGTTGCAAAGTTAATATCTTTATTACGTTGCACCCTGTACAATCTCAATACAATATATCATTATTAATAATAATAATAATTTATTTATTTCTCACCACAAACGACATGGAAGATACATTAGTGTTACATCTCTATTTTAACAATATATGAAATAAATCATTCATTGAATTTTGGTGATAATCTCCCAACATTTGTACTCGGGCCGGGTAACATGTAGACAGTACTATAGCCAATAGTAGACGAATTTGTTTTCCTGTGCAGTTTAATGCTGCTTCAGCAAGCATACTGTCCCAATTATTATCGTCTTCTAGCAAGCCTAGTGCAAGGCATGCATCTTAATACGTCGGATACTGTTGACTGTCTCGTTGGTCTATTGGGTTTGAATTCCAGGTTGGGCCAAAAAATCAATTATTGAGTTTTTCTGTTCAGAAATTCTCAGTAGCTTTCCGGAGTCAGGAAGTTGGCGGTGTCTCACCCCCGTGCCTCGGAAAGTACGTAAAGCCGTTGGACCTGCGCCTGATCTTTCTCCGGTCGTGTCGGTTTACCGTCCCATCGGATTATGAGAGTGAGGGAATAGAGAGTGCACCTGTGCTTGCGCTTACACTTGGGCACTATAATCCTGTCCTGCGCCGATGGCTAGCCTCCGTTGAGGCAGGCCGCCGTGGCCGAAATTCGGTCTGGAGGACATTATTACTGTTGTCCATTTACTTTACGTATATCTTGTAATGACAATGGTCCGGTGACATTAACCAACAACAGTCGCAGATAAAAGCACTCAGTCTGCCTAGGATTGACTGTATATACACGACCCAAATTATTTAATTTAAGTAAGCCGGGGCATGCATGAACTGGTGTGCCTTGCTTGCGGGACATCCATTTTTTCGATTGAACCCATGTAAAATAGCGTGGTACTTCTGAATAGAGCGGTGTTTGTGGGAACGCACCAAAAGCAACCGCACGATTATACAATTATACATTTTCAAGATGCACGGATAAAAGGATAACAGCTGAATCCCGTTCATGAATTGGGAAACCGAAAATACGCCAGACATCTTCATTGAAGCTGATATACCAACCAATTTGGTAATTCGTTATTTCATCATTTTTATTTATACCTGGAACACTTACATTAGTATATTTCAATTCTAAATACAGCCATATCACTTCTTTTACTTACATACTTGCAAATGAATTTGATGCTCTTCACCGAACTGTAGAACTTAACATTAATATGAGCATTGAATGTTTTGCTCAGCAGAGGTGAATATGGTACCCACCCACACACACCCAACGATTGTCGATGTCAATGTCTGCGTTACTGATAGTTTCAATTAGTGATTGTCCGCCATTATCGGTACTTTTTCGACTATATATTGGATATCCGTCCACTTGTGTAACCGTATCGTTGGTTAAAACTTTAGGAAAATGCTTTGTAGATTTTCTACCATGCAAGGCGATGAACGATTCAGATCTCCGTATGTATCATAAATTATGTTTGTAGTAACAATATCAAACAGTAATTGATCAGTAGACGGATCGGGAATTTCTGCAAAAATTAAACTTTCGGTGTCTTCCGGACGTATTTTGTTGATGAACCAAATCAAAACGTGAGGTAATCCTCCCTTTTGCCACTCGACCGAATACATCCAATAGCGTGTGGAGCAAAATACACGTAATTTTGTAATAAAGCTGATTAAAGCCTTCAATTTTTGTTTAAAAACAAGTGCTGTAATGTAATGACGATGTATTTCATTTTGTCCTGGTAGTAGAAGCCATTTTGGATTAATGTAAAGTTAATAAAAAACCGGTCGTCCATATTCGTGCACGAAAGTCATAGAATTCTGTATGTATTCTAGCATGTGACGTGGACTACCGATGTACGATGATTGTACAATGACAGAGTTACTAATTTCGGCAGTATCAGCGTTGTTCTCAATATCATCTCGCAAGTGAATGTATTCATCCGCACGCACCTTCTTTTGGTTATGTCGCAAGTATTGTAGTCGTTCCCTCTCTACCTTCACGTACATGTCCACCATGAATTGTTGACAAAGCTCACGACATCGTAAAATGACGTTGTCTTGACCGCGTCCAATCATAAAACGATATGCATAATAATATTTCGAGCTAACGTTCTTGTTTGCTCCTGTAATAATATATGTTTAAATTAATTGACGATTTATTATTTAAGTACCTGGTTGACCGAGCTTTGCTCGGTATTTTTCGCTCGATTTTTTTTAATTCATGTGTTTTGGAAATTATATTTAGATACAAATTACATACTGATGAAATATAAATAATATTTTTTGATCTTAACGACATAACAGAAAAAACGGAACTGGTTATTTGAATAAAAAATCATGAGTGCAATTAGTTTAATTTAAATTTTCGTGTTTTTAAAAATACTAAAAAAAGGGCTCGAAAAAATAGATTATCTCAAAAAGGAAAAGAACATGAAAAAAAAATTAAAGAAAGTCGGCCGGTCGGTCTGTGCTCGAACCGGGGTTTTAAGATTCTGTGACCGACCATTATACCAATTAAGCTATTTATAATCACTAACAATTAGTCAAAATTTACCTTCTTATTCTAACGATATTGTAGCAGTTTTTCATTGCCTAAAAACACGGACAAAAAGACATTTTCTAAAAATAAATCCTAGCTAGATCGATTTATTATCCCCGAAACTCTCTGGACACTAAATTTTATGAAAATCGTTGGAGCCGTTTCCGAGATCCCGATTATATATATATTTATATACAAGAATTGCTCGTTTAATAGTATAGGATAATAAATTAATTATGTTCTTAATAATGAATGCAAAATACCTGTTACACAACGAGATTCTCGTTGTTTAATGTTTATGCAATATCCATCTTGTCACTTCCAGAAAATCAGCGGATATTGGAGAGCGTCATATGAACGGTGGGTATCAGCAATGAACTGAAGATTACTATTTCTTCTTCGAATCACGATTTGTCGCGTAGCCGTACGGTCGCCAACCATGATTCCAGCCACGTCGTCAATAAGTGCGATGAATCTGCGTATATGCTCTCCAGCTGGTGTTCTATCAGGATTGATTACAATAGCATGATTGTTACTTTGTAGCTTGGGCGTGTGTGATTTTAATAATTTCAACAATACATTATGCTCATTTAATAGAGCGTCCAGCTCGCCGACGATGTGCCTGGCAAAAGGCGACGTTGTGGTCGCAACGTGCATCCACGCGATTGGCAAGTGCGCGTTCGGAGTTCTCGCCACCCATAAAGTAAATTTGTAAAAAAATATGAGATTCATTTGGCATTGGCAGCAATGAGCCCATTTTGTGATAAACTTGGCCTTTGATTTTGAACGTGAAATTAAATTGTTGACCATTTGCAGCATTATTTTGAACTATTTATGTTGCTCCGAACGATATCATTTGTAAACAATGTGCGAATTGAATTTAGGAACAGGCTAGAATCTGTATCCATACCGATAAGTAAGCCGTGCAGTGGTTCAGGTGGTGTTTAAATTTTCGTAAGTTGCACTTTTCCTGATGAGCAACACATCCCTAATGGCTCATTTTTAAATTTAAGTGCATGGCAATGCGGGCATTCCTTGTCCAAAGTACTAATGACTACTTTGGAGTAAGCATAATATTTACTATCAGGCTCATACTGGAATTCTAGTCGAAGGAATGTAATTGATGTAAATGCTCGAAGTACTTGTTGGCGTTTTTGATCAATTGCTCTACGTCTGTTGACTACGAATCTACGCGTTTCTCTTCGTTCTAATCGGCTTTGTTTATTTTGTTCATCCCGTGACTCTTGCGATTGTGATTCACGTAACTTACTCACACACATATCTGCATTGTTTTGTTGGATTTGTTCGTCTGATCTTTGTGCTCTTCCATCCTGCATGGCTCTAGATAGTTCTAGATTGTTTGACGACTCAAATTGGACCCTTTGCGTCTTGCTGGCCCTGATGACTGTATATAGAACATAAATAAATCAATTTGAAATACTTATTGGTGAAAAAACAGTAACTGAATATTGTATTCGTTTGCTTATGATTTGACTTACCTTTCACAATGATAAACACTTATGTTTACATAATGATTTTTTTATATTTACGCGAACACTACACATTGTTAAATATATATGTTATAAAATTTTACTTTTATAAAAGTAAAATAAACGCGATAAAATCCGTAAAAGTAGTTTTAATCAACACGTATGTTTATTAAACACGTATACGTTTCTGTTGTAATTTAAAACTTTTTCCACAAAATGTTAAGGATGATATATAGGTACAGATAAAGTAATGGCCGTTGTTGGCGGGAGCTCACAACACGTGTTGATTTATAACAGATGGTTTAACCAACTAAAAGTGAAAACTGTCTTTATTAACTATTAATAAAATTTAAATAAATAATAATAGCACTAGAAAAATAAGGATAAATTTACTATGAGAATAAAATTAATATGAGAGTTGCACTGAAAAATAAAAATGATATGATGACGTGTGTGGGCTATAGGGACATACGGTTCATCTTTACAGTTCGACTGCACAGTTTTATCGCTTTATAGATAAAACTTATTTCACCGAACCCATCATAAAATTACCTCCTTATGTCAATATCAAGTTACATATTGTATTCTTGTTTATGTAGGTGCACAGGTAAATCTCGGAACAAGCTTTTATATCATAAAAGTTGTATAATGTAATAAATTGATTGGTTTGATTTAATTTAAAGTTTATTTTCTTCGTTTTAGAGTATTTAATATAGGCTTGTTTTTAGAAATGTTTTTTACTATTAATTTATATTTTTATTTCTTTTTTAACGCCGGACATGTTTC
This sequence comes from Parnassius smintheus behrii, assembly GCA_036936625.1. Lineage (NCBI taxonomy): Eukaryota > Metazoa > Arthropoda > Insecta > Lepidoptera > Papilionidae > Parnassius > Parnassius smintheus. Next base: position 31,511,162 of record JAUPFT010000006.1, read on the forward strand.
TTAGTCTGTATATTTAATTTAATGAGATATTGTTGGTTTTTGATCGTCAATTTAGATCCGCCACCTTGAAGTTTTTTTTATTGCGAATGGTTGACGCTTGTTGTTCCCTACAACTTTTGTTCGAGCAAAAGTTATACTTTTGTTCGAGCACCACCAAACTATCACCAACCTTTGCTGAGGCTTTAAAATTAGTATGTCGGCTTTCTTGTTTCCCTTCCTTGTGATTTTTTTTTACCACAGCTAGAATTTGTCTAGTTGTAGGTCGATATTAGTTAATACACGACCCCGCTTAGTATTACCGTTAAGCCGGGTGTACATATTACACCATTGAAATAATAATAATATAATAATATGGGCACCATTTTATACGTATTCTTTCCAAAAAACGTAGGGTTCATCTTGTTATCTTCATTTAGATTTATGGCGGATTATGTTTTTTTTTCACCCCCATGATATGGATGTCAAATGAACATAGCATTTGACATCCATATCATGGGGGTGAATAAAAAACATAGACCGCCAACTTTGGGAGTCCACCATATTCGATTTAGAGTGACGTCATTTTATCTTTCGCATTTTTCCCAGTAAACCCTTTCATATAATGCCTTTATTATTGGAGTGTACAAAAAATAACTAGTCTACCATCTTGGTCGATCCCCCATATTGGATTTAGAATGACATCACTTAGAAAGGCGTACTTTCAAAATTCTTTTGCAAAATTTGACCCGAAAATCGTAACCCAATTAACCAGTGTTAATCTTGCAACAAGCTTTTATATCATATAAGTTGTATAATGTAATAAATTGATTGGTTTGATTTAATTTAATATATTATATTAATAATACTAAATACCATATTAATATAGGCTTGTTTTTAGAAATGTTTTTTACTATTAATTTATTTTTTATTTCTTTGTTATCGCTGTGTGTTTAATTTAATGAGTAATTGTTGGTTTTTCATCGTCAACTTAGATCCGCCATCTTGAAGTTTTTTTTATTGCGAATAGTTGACCCATATTGTTCCCTACAACTTTTGTTCGAGCAAAAGTTGTTCTTTTGTTCGAGCACCACCAAACTATCACCAACCTTTGCTGAGTCCTTAAAATTAGTATATCGGCTTTCTTGTTTCCCTTTATTTTGATTTTTTTCACCACAGCTAAAATTTGTCTAGTTGTAGGTCGATATTAGTTAATACACGACCCCGCTTAGCATTACCGTTAAACCGGGTGTACACGGACGCTATTTTATACGTATTCTTTCCAGAAAACGTAGAGTTCATCTTGTTATCTTCATTTAGATCTATATGTTCATTTGACATCCATATCATGGGGGTGAATAAAAAACATAGTCCGCCAACTTTGGGAGTCCACCATATTCGATTTAGAGTGACGTCATTTTATCTTTCGCATTTTTCCTAGTAAACCCTTTCAAAACATGCCTTTATTATTGGAGTATACAAAAAATAACTAGTCTACCATCTTGGTCGGGCCCCCATATTGGATTTAGAATGACATCACTCAGAAAGGTGTACTTTCAAAACTCATTTGCAAAATTTGACCCGAAAATCGTAACCCAAAAGATCTCAGGATTACAAATTTACAAGCGGATTCGAGCGAACAAGGTTTTTGATCGCCAACTTAGATCCGCCATCTTGATTTTTTTTATTGCTGGCAGTTGACAATTGTTGTTCCCTATAAAATTTGTTCGAGCACCACCAAACTGTCCCTAACCTTTGTCGAGCTATAACTCTTTAAAATTGGTAAGGCGATCATTTTGTTTTCCGCCATTTTTAGCAATGGCCACATTTCAGCTCCATCCTCAGATTAGCTATATCATAATTATCATTACAGCCCTTCACAAATCCACAACTGAACATAGGCCTTCCTCAAGGAATGCCACAAAGCACAGTCCTGATATGCTATATGTCATAATAATGTTGCATAGTCATATTAAACATACGTCGTATTCGATTTAAAATGACGTCACTTTACTAATTGTTTCACTCATAAAGCCCTTTCATTTGATACCCATATCATAGGGGTTACTATGGAAATTTTAAATCGCCATTTTGTGATGTTCGTCGTATTGAGTTTAGAATAACATCACTTTAGTTATTGTATTTCGCTCATCAAGTCCTTTCATTTGATACCCATATCATAGAGGTTGCTGTGGAAATAATAAATCCACATTTTTTAACATCCGCATATTGGATTAAAAGTGGCGATATCTATGTAATCATGCACTGTCACAACAACCTAGTACGTGTGTCAAGTTTTAGCCCGATAGCTTTAGTAGCTTTAATAAAAGCTTTTAATTTAATAAAAATAAAACATAACAAAAATAAATACAATATTATTATATTTATTAAAATTAGACTTGCAACGAATATTCGACTTATTGGGCTATTTTTTCCTATTCGACAGAATACCACCGAATATCTGGATACTATTCGGCCGATCGAATACTTGAGTAAGATGTTTGGTTGTAGTCAGATAATTTGTAAAATAAAAATATTGATTAATTTTGTAATGATGTATTTTTATTATAATCATTAAAATAGTCACAGATGTATAATAAAAAAATAAAAAAAAAAACTATCAGATCAATATCTATTGCTTTATTTTACTTGAATTATCGTAATTAAGGTGATACCTCGAAAATTTGGTGGTTTTTCTATTTAACATATTTTTTTAAGTTTTATAGATTACAAACCAAAGTTTTGGTATATAATTTTTGACTATATGTCCTTGGATTGCATAAAAGGAAAACACGATATCATGAAATTTTCTCGATAGAAAAAAATTGCAAAGTAGCCTCTAATTATTTACATTTTTCCATGACACCACAATATTCTTACGAATAAGTTCATGGAATTATTTTTAAGGCATAGTAAATAATCATATCTAAGTTTTCATAAATCAGATTTTTATTCCATAACGAAGTTTTGTTAAAATAAAAAAAAATGTTGTTTGGCGCTTACTTAGTTTTTTTTCGAGCGCTTGCTCGGTATGGCTATCTCATAATTTGCGTACTATGAAGTCATTGCATCACTTTCATTTTGACACTCCCTCAGTCGTCGTTAGCTTCACCGACAAAGGAATAAGCCACGCCCCCAAAATTTCGATTCATTTTCAAGGTATCCTCTTAAAGTAGAAAATTATGGTGCAGCTGGACTCATTTTTCTACATTTTCAGCCAGTACTAGTTTACGATTTTTCTTTTCGTAGATAATCCTAGCTTCCGAGAATGGACGCTCTGAATAACAGTAATAACAGCAATTCCTTCCCGTCCGAATACTTTTACTAATATTCGGCAATTCGGCCGGTAAGCCCACAATTAAACATTCGGTACTCGGCGTGTAGCCGATTATACTATTCATTGCAAGTCTAGTTAAAACTGATCGTTCACTTATTTTTTGTTAGGTGTTCAACTACCGCGACCGTCCTCGAGGGTGCAGGGAGATAAAATCACTTTGCTAGTTTACCAATTGACTAGAAATTTGTTGGATGGAATTGAATTTGAGTGAGCTTTCTACCATGCCATGTAAATAAGTCAATTTTTCACACTTTTATGACTTTTGTTTTGTTTTTATTTTTTACTAGCTATCGGCCCCATCTTCGCACGTGTGATTTATGAATCTCGACAACGCTACTTGCCGCGTCCAAATGATAAATTAATCTAAACCATCTAGAGACCCATACAAACACGCACAAAACAATCATCAAAATCGGTCGTAGCGTTTTTGAGTTTTAGCGAGCCTAACGGACATTAGGTAATTGATTTTTATATAAAGATTTTGAAAAAATATAGCACTTGGATTAGATGACAGTTGTAGACTGGGACAAAGACCCGCGAAAATCATCGCCGAAACTCATAAGTAAGCCTCCAACATAGAAATATAAAATATTATATCTATTTTATCCCACGAAGCCTCCACGAAGCCGTCAAAAATAAGTTTTTTTTTAAATAACTTTAAATGTTTTGTTGTTATTGTTGAGATTTACAGATTACAGATTTCCACATATCGTGATACAGTTTGACCAGCATCAGATGAGAGCAGCACGAGCCTGATACCCGAGAACCTTGGATTTTTGGTCTAAATGGCCGGGCCACCATTTTAGATATGGGTTCGTTGAGCTTAGTCATTTACCTTCATTGTGCTGCAGAGTTCCGATATCCTCGTTTCATTTTTTTACGGTCAGCAGTGAAGTAATTCGATTCCGCTAATTATTATAGGCAATATGCACTAGTTATAGATATAATTTTGTTTTAAGATTTTCAGGTGTTGGTTTTGTATTGCCGCAGTCCCCGCCGGCGCTGTTGACCCGGTACAAAAGGATATAATAATGAATTTAGTTTTTGAGTTTATGTCTGAGTGAATGATGATAATTTTGGCTGTGATTTTATAAATATATAGGGTTATTTTGCAATAACTGGCCAAACTTTCCAGATAATATAGGCGAATGGTGGACATAAATTATTATTTTTTATAGAAAAGGGTGACAAACGAGCACACAGTCCACCTGATGGTAAGTGAATGTTGTGTCCCATAGACATCTACATTTATTCTCGATTAAGAATCAAAACGCAGATGCGTTGTCACCCCTGAGAACTAAGATGGAATGAATAAAACTATTATTTACGGATTTTATCGCGTTTAATTACTTTAATTTATTTTTACTATCCCGACTCGTCGCACCCGAAACGTCGGGATAGTAAAAAATAAATTAAAGTAATTAAACGCGATAAAATTCGTAAATAATAGTTGTATTCAATGTGTAGTGTTCGCGTAAATTTAAGAAATCATTAAGATGGAATGCCTCGATTCCAGTAAAATAAGGGTCTCCGGATCTCTACACTCACAATACGAAACACAGTAGCATTGAGATGCTATTTTACGTTAGTATTCAGTGAGAGCATGGTCCTTCCCGGTGGAGCTGACCCATTCGTACTACAATCATAATATATAGCAGCAGCGTGGCTCTACGTATAAATTAGAGTGTCCGATTTATCTTTTAAATTCAAAATGCGTCGTAATGCATTACGAGTGTTTTAACAGATTTTACTGCCCACTCACACATTCATAAGAGTCGATCGGTAGGCAAAACATTGTCGCCCATAAATCACATTAAATTTGGGATAATTGCAAATAAAAGTGGAAGTCTTATTTACTCGTATTTTCAAAAACTGCAATAACGGTATATCATTATTTATATATTTGATCTTAAGCTTACAATCTGGCTACTCTTTGAAAAAATAATCACATATAAGTGAATTAGCTCAGGTATTCCCTAGACATGGGACGAGTATTAAGTTTGTATTAGGTACTCGGTGGGTTCGGCCTTTTTTCAGGGTTCGGCCCAACACCGAGTATTAACGGCCGAGTACCGAGTACTCGGCCTTAATTATATTCCAGAGAAAAAAAGACAAAAAGACAGTCTTCATTGTTATTATATTAGACACATTAAAACATCAGGAACACGAGAATCAGCCGAAATATTGAAAACGTACATAAGAATCTATAATAGAAATTATTATTACTAATATTTAAAATTTAAGACAGGAAGATTGTGATGCAAAAACACTAGTTCTTCAGCCCCATTTGGGTCTAGTTTGTTCCTTTTTGCTTCATATACTAATCCCGCATCTGAAAAAAGCCGTTCACTGTAAACTGTACTGGCGGGTGTTGATAAGTATTGAGCCGCAACTTTTCCCAAGATGGGGTAATAGCCTTTACTAGAAACCCACCATTTATATGGATTTGCATCTCTTACGGCCCTTGGTATGCTTAAGTAATGTTCTAACTCTGCTGCAGCGGAATTGGTTGGCAACTGGTTGATGCGTCAGCAGCTTCTTTCTTTTTCAGAAGCATGTTTTGAATTATTTTTTTATGTGTATCCTAAGACCAATAATTTAACTAGATGTTTTCCGATAAAACGATTTTTGTAAGTAGTCATTTTCGCGTCAGATAACGAAAACAATCTCTCGAACACGAGTTACTTGCCAAGTAATCAGTAAACACTCATCAACAGTGTCCGTGGGTGTGTGATCGAGTACCGATACAAATACCTTTCTTTCGATACTATATGGTACTCAATTTTATAGTATCGATACCAAAGTACTGGTATCGAAAGAAAAGTATCAAGTAAGTACTTGTATTTACTCGTATCGTTTCATACCTAACTCTGTGTAAGGGAAATAACCGCGCGCCGCCCGCTACCGCGTTTTTTTTAAAGCCGAGTATTTCCTAGCTACCTAGAACGTTAAATGGAAAACCCCACGGTACCACGTTAAAGCGATTTTCATATTCCCCGCAAAATACAAATAAAAAGGGGTGTTAATTTGGAAAAGTAAGTTAAAATATTCAAGAAAATCTCATTAAGGGCACATTTATTACATTTATAAGGCATTTCAGCCATCACAGTAGAAATATCGAAAAATTGGTATCTAGGTTGAGACTTATGAACTAATACAACAAGACATAATTTTTATCATTGTTTTTATGAATGTTGGAATGAAATTAAACGTAAATTTATATACTAAATTTTAAGCAGACCAATGCCTAAATAATTTAAAAACCGGCCAAGAGCGTGTCGGGCCACGCTCAGTGTAGGGTTCCGTAGTTTCCCGTCCGTCACAATAAGTGTTCCCACTTATAAGTTTAAAGGTATCCATTATGTTCGCGCTCCAGCAGCGCTCCGCGTTCCTGCAACTGCTCCCGGTAGTGGGTACTGTTGTTTCCATCCAAGTTCAAAATGATTTTCCTAGAAAGTCCTTATAAAGTTCTACTTTTCAGATTTTTTTCATATTTTCTAAACTTATAATTCAAAAGTTAGAGGGGGGGGGGGACACATTGTTTTTTACTTTTGGAGCGATTATTTCCGAAATTATTGACATTATCAAAAATGATTTTAGTAAACCCCTATTCATTTTTAAATACCTTTCCAATAATATATCACACGTTTGGGTTGAAATTAAAAAAGAAATCACTTCCCACTTTACATATAGGGGGGCTACCCTAATAAAACATTTTTTTCCAATTTTTATTTTACCACTTTGTCGGCGTGATTAATACACATATTGATACCAAATTTCAGCTTTCTAGTGCTAACGGTCACAGAGATTAAGCGAGGACGGATAGACGGACAGACAGACATGGCGAAACTATAAGGGTTCCTAGTTGACTACGGAACCCTAAAAAAGACTGTAAGGGAAATTGTGGTGGAATAATATAAATTTCGTATATAATATAACGATATTTTATAATGTGATGAATGTGAGCCAGACAATTACAAGGACCTTCAAGAAAAGAGCCTATTCCTTTTTAAAAGGCTGGCAACGCATCTGCGATCCTCACGGTGTTGCAGCTGTTCATGGGTGACGCGACGGTAATCATTTACCATCAGGCGAGCCGTATGCCCGTTTCTTCTATAAAAAAAAGCTATTTCCGTAACCGACCGGTATTAGGATATATTTTTCACAATTTTACATGGAAAATACACCAATGGTAGGAATCCTTCCTGTGACACCCACAAGTGACTCACTGTTAGCTCACCTTAATTATTAGTTATATGGCTGTTTTGATTTTTTTTTTAATTTTCCCGCTATTTTATGTAAAAGGACGTAGACTAATATTAAACACTGCAAATAATATTTCGTTATCAAATGGATTTTTATGATAATAAGTAATTGAAGGTAATAAACGTTGATACCTTTCTGCTGACTGCGGAGTTTTTGCGGCGTGTGGAGAGATGATTATCTCGCCCACGTCCTCTGCATTCGCCGGATCAGCATTTCGCAGCGAGTCTGGAAATTTAAGCATTTAGTTTCGATCATAAAGTCACAAAGCAAAACTGTCTTTTTTACCATACATTTGATTTGATTAATTAATAAATACAAGGATTTGTTAGCACAGAACATTTTTTATAGACAAAAATTATTTCACCGTCATTCCAGCAGTTAAAATTGGTTGCAAAAAGAATACTATCATTTTTATAGGGGTAAGTTTTTGTTGAGGGCATTGTTTAGGTGCAAAACCGGGATTCAATCAACTTGCTGTGCGCTTGCGATGGTCATTCAGAATCCATTTTTGTCGCAGTTATCAATGCGGTTCAAAATTCCATCGTTTGTGTGCCTGCTGAGCAGTACATGGCATGTCTCGATGCATACTTTGCGATGGCAATCATTGAGTTCTTGGGGCACCCATGCATGCTGGCACCTCAAAAAGTTTGACAGCTTTTTACCTTGCCAACACAAAGGGACCAATATGGTTTTGATGCTATCGTCGAAAGCTGCTGCTCATTCATCCGTAGAGTGAGTATCTATCGTAAAAATCAGCTTCCACAATCGGGACCTTTAATTCATCATTGTCGACCAAAGTTTTCGGATAACCAGGGGGTAATTTTTCAGGTGGACTATGTGCTCATTTACCACCTTTATTCCATTGTATAAAAAACCGAATTGTGGTGTTCTTTGTCTGAAGTTGTTTTCAAGTGTCATTGAATAGCAGAAGTCACTTAGCATGTGGTGGACTGTCAGCTCGTTTGTTACTTTAATTATATAAAAGTAAGGTTTTTATAACTATTTTATTTTCCTAGTTTAGTCAAAACAACAACAGATGTCTTTTATTTTTTACACATATATTTACACCGAGAAACGGTAACTTTCATGCTGTGGGGTACAGCGAGCAAATACAGGAAAAATATGTTTAAAAAGTTACTTAAACTAGTTTTTGGGTAGGGCAAATTTTATTTCATGTCACGTTGAATCAAAATAATATTATATTATCGATGGTATTGAATAAGTGAATTTAATTATTGTTGCCTTCATTTTATAGAAAACTTATTACCATCACATTTATTTTTGTTTCACAAACGTAGTATATTTCATTAAGAGTGCGGAAAGCCTGTCATTGCAAAGAGTTCCGACAAATGTCTACCCGAGCCGAGGCGCAGTCGAAGGTGAGCGTTGACAGTCGGAACAAGTTGCAACTATTTTTAATACAGTTGCGAAAAAATGAATCAATTTAATAAAATAATAAAAACACAATAAACTCAACTAACTTGGGTATTCATTTATATCCACGTTGTTCCTTATTTTCAGCATACTTTTTATCGTCGAACACCTCGACCATAACGTAGACGGTTTTAATTTTGCTGAGAGTTCGGAAAAGTATGCCAACATAACATTTTTTGAAAAACTATTTGCTTTTTTCTCTTCTCTCCAAGCAATAAATTCGTCGTATGTATCTACATAGTAGCGACTTTTTGACTTTTCCGGTAAAATATTCTCTGAAGCATTTTGTGCAATTATACTGAGTTCCGGTATTGTTAATTCAAGCAAAATATCGTCGAAATTCCTTTTTTTGTGCAACAAACAACTAAACTCGTGAAGAACATTTTTGGAAAATGGCGCCAACCGTAAAAGATAAGCAGAGATTTTTTTTGTTTTCTTCACCCATTCTGGGCAGGCAAAGGAAACTATGCCCATACAGCCAAGTCTTCAGTAGAATTTTTTTATTGATATGAAATATAAATGAAATTTAATGAGATGAAATGAAATGAAGCCTAACCTAACTCTGACCTAATCTGATATTGAAACAAATTAGTAGCTTCTTTTTTAGAAATATTTGCATGAATCATAAAAACTTCTATGATTTTTTTAGTAAAAGCTTCGTGGTTGGTTTTTATTTTTAATAGACATTATTTTGACAGTTGGGAAAGAGAACGCACGAGTTCGGAAAAGGTAAGAAAAAAGCTCGAGTACGCAATAGCCCACATCCCGAACGCTATACGTCCCTGCAATACTCCACTTTTTGAGCAACTGTATTAAAAATAATTATTATGGGTGTGATTGCCTGAAATGTACGTATGTTGGACTTTAAGGAACGAAATTAAAATAAATATGTAGAAATAATGTTTTGAGATGCTCCTTTAAAATATTTGAATGGTCCAAAATCATAAGTTAAAAAAATCAATTACAACAATCAAGTACCATTTTCTGGTCTCGCACAAATACAATGCTAGCTTTTTTCTACTCATCTAATGAAGCGTCACTTTTTTAAAAACCACTAAAATTGCACTAAATTTTTAGATAAAATTTTTGCTCCGCCGACCTTAAAATACTAGCAGTAGACACGTCTTAGGCAAGGTTCATATTTAGTATTATGTTCGTCTTGGTGTATCGTAACTCTATCGCGTGGTGTGTTATGTTTAATGTGATTAACAAATTCCCCGTTCGCAAAAAAGACACAATAGTCAAACAATAGTAATGTTTATATACGACTCATCATTATCATCATCATTACAGCACTTCAAAAGACCGCTGCTGAATATAGGCCTCCTACAAGTAATGCCCTCCAGCATAGTACCAATACAAAGTACGGCCCTCAGCCACCGACATCCTTCAACTTCCTGCATGTCTTACCAGGTCGCACTCCCTCTAGCGGGGGGCCGCCCTGCTTTTCACCTACCAGTAAGAGGCTGCCACGCCAGAGCCTTTTTTCGAGCTACATATATGGCCGGCCCATTGCCACTTCAGATAACTAATCCGTTGCGCAATGTCGGTCACATTCAGATATCCTCATCTCTAAGTTTATCACGCAGAGAAACTCCAAGCATAGCTCGCTGAGCGACCTTGAGCTTCTTCATACAGCCAGTCACGGACCACGTCTCAGATCCATAAGTCACTGGCAACATGCACTGGTTGTACAACCTCGTTTTCCAGTTTTGAGATATACCTGACGAAAAGGTGTGTCGAAATCTCCCAAACACTGCCCAGCTGAATGTTGAATCCGTCAATTGACCTCTCGGTTGGACACTTCAGCACTTCGATATACCGACATCTAACTTTGCCCACTAAAGGGACTGTAGCACCGTAAAAATTTCGACGGAATCAAAGGCTTTCTCATAGTCCATATACGCCAGGAAAAGTAGCGGATTGTACTCTATTGTCTCCTGTACAATTTGCTGCATATATATGAGGTCTGTGGTAGTAAAGATTTTTTATGGTACTAAAGTTTTTTGGAAACTCGAAGGCGTCGAGTCTGCGTGTGAGACGATTCGTAATGACCCTCGAAAACAGCACGTAGACGAAGTTTAGAAGGAAAATCAGTATGTAGTTCTCCAAGAGAGTGTTGTCGCCTTTCTCGAGGAACAAGACCAACGCACTTCTGCTCCACGCCTCCGGAGTAGTGCAATCACGAAAGACGAAATTAAAGAGCTTTGAAGAACTTCATTTACCGGTTTTTCAATCGCTATTAGAAGCTTCGCTGTAATTTCGTCCTCGCCCGTTTTAAACTGACTTCCAGAATATCATCTGAATAGAGTCGGATAAGATTTTATCTTGGATCTTTACTCACACTTGCGTTTGGCTCCAACGATGACGTGTATAGCTCATAAAATCTCTCAATTTCACTCAGATTCTCGCCTGTTTTCCTGCTTTCCTGTTGTTCCTCGTTTATATATATTGTTACGAGCTTAGGGTTCGTGACAATAAAAATTGCCGATAAAATTACCTAAATTAACACTTTAATTTACTTTACACAAATTAAAGTTAAAAACACTAATAATTAAACACACTAATTCACTTAATTCCGCTCCGAAGCTTCGCTTGTGTCGCCGAGTTCAACTCTGCCCCGATCGCATCTTGCAGCGCCTATTTATTTAAATTATCAAAGAAACATCCCGAATATTCAGGTAAATGCGCGCAAAGGGACGAGTGTGCGAGTATAGACTTTCCAGAAACTTAGTTCTTCGGATGGCGCTGTCGGTTGAGAGATCTGTGATGTCATTCTCTGCAAAGCTCCCCTCGCTCTCGTTCCTGACACTAGATGGCGCTAGTTGACTTATTCACACAACAATATTAAAAACAATAGGCATCCTAAGACACTACCTTCAGGGATTGAACATGTGGGATTGAACCGGATTTGGGACTGTACTACAACGATTTCCCGTTTGTCATCGTTGCGGTGTTCGACTTGAACTATCTGCTTCCTGTTTGTCAGATATGATTGGAACCATTTATAGTACTCAGGGGTGATAACGCAGTTGCATTTTGATTCTTAATTGAGGATAAATTTTGATGTCTATGGGCCACAGCATCCACATACCATCAGGTGAACTGTGTGCTCGTTTGTCATCCAATGCTATAAAAAAGATGCTGCCACACTCGGTCTTTAGCTTTGACAGTCTGGCAGACAGATTTCTGGCAAGACATTTCAATACGATTTGTATTGAAGTTGAATAAGTCCTGCCGCATGGATTTAAAGATCTGTCTGTTCAGTTGCCTGTACGATGTCAAATCTGTTTAAGAATGCAGCTTCAACTCCCGTTTAACAGCTTTGAGATTTAGAGTGTAATTGAAGAGTTTTTGTGTTTTTCTGCGACGGGTCTTACAGAACTTAGCTCCGACCGCATAGACAGTTTACACGAGCCTGTCATTCATATTGTTCACTGCATGGTAGTACTCCAGGCACCAGAAACGGTTTTGTAACTCGAGCTGATATGTTTCGGGACTTTGGATAGGAGCACAAAGGGGACGGAGCGTTGACTTTATTAAACGTGACCATACAAACTGGTTCAGTGTACTTCTCACCATTCGGAGATCTCTGCCTGTTTTTACTCTCGCGACCGCCGAGACATCACTAAACAGTAGCCGTCTAGTCGTTATTATGAAGTCAGTCTCATTTTTTGTCGAGCCGTCGGTGCTCGACCAGGTTCACTTCCTGCTTCTGGATGAAAGAGTTTATCAAAACAGTCCCTCTTTCTTCATAAAGTTGGCCAGCTGCTGGCTGCTCCTTAGGTTCTGTTGCCCTATTACGAATTGCCCTACCTTCAGCTCCCCGTTTTATCTCGGCCGTAGTCTCCAATTAACACCGTATAGTTGGTTTCCGAGGAACGCATGGCTTTAGAGATAGCTTCATTCGTTTTCTCCACCTCCCTATCAGGATTTACCGAGGTTGGTGCGTAAACCTGTATGACCTTCAACGAATACCGTTTAGTGACTTTGAGTGTACGGTACGCCTCGTCGACATACTCCCAATCTTTACAAATGGTTAAGTCTGAACGCGTTTTATGACACTATATACGTCATACTTAAGATACAAACACTTGATCACACATCGTACATCGATCATAATACGTAAATATGGTTAAATATGGGTCCGGCTTACAGTATCTCTCTTAAGTATTTAAAAATATTTTCTTTAGCCTGTGAGAATAATCAATTTCAAGTTTTATTTTTGAAAATGTTTGTTTCGATTGTCTTTTTTGGTGAAAAGAAAATCAACTTTATAAATTTTTTGCCTCATTTATTATTAATAGCAATAAAGCTTTTGTAGTGAAATAAAAGGTTGCTGCTGGTTGAAACCGTCGCTCTCCCAAGACGATTATGCTAATATTATAGGCCTTATTTGAAAACCTCGGAAATATTGTTCTCTTTTTAAGGACAATAACTTTAACAAACAGGATAAGAACGAGGTTAAGCTAGTACGTGTTAAGTATATATTAAAAAGATATGGTCCAATAGTTTAACGTTAATACTAGGCTGCACTAATAGTATGGGGAATGGAATATTTCCACTGTTCCTGTCATATTAAAATCTTTTTAATTGAAAACTCCTTGGTTTTAAAAATCGAATACCATTTATTTATTTAAAAAAGATTCTCGGTCTTGTCACAAGGTTTTGTCAAACTTGTTTAGTCGTTAAGAAAATGGAATTGACTCGAGAAAATTCAAGAGCGATGATTTATTATGACTTTCGAAGTGGTTTAACACAAAAACAGTGTGTTGACCGGATGATTTCTGCATTTGGTGATGATGCCCCATCCAAAACCACAATTTATCGCTAGTTTGCTGAATTTCAACGTGGACGTGTCAAGCTCAGTGATGATCCCCGTCTAGGTCGTCCAAAAACTGCAGTCAACCTAGAAAACGTTGATGCTGTGCGTAAGCTGATTGAGGAAGATCGACATGTGACATACCGCGAAATTCAGGCAACTTTAGAAATTGGCATGAGTCATATACAAATAATCTTGCATGAACAATTAGGTGTAAAAAAGTTGTTTTCCCGATGGATACCGCATTCGCTCTGTGAAGAGCTAAAAGCGGCTCGCGTTACTTGGTGCGTCAGAACTCTCGAAAGATTCCACGCAGGATCCTCAAATGCTGTATACAACATCGTATCAGGTGTTGTATACAGCATTTGAGGATCCTGGATATACGCGTAAGAATCCGAAACAAAAAATCAGTCACGAGTTTGGGTGTTCGAAAATGAGTTAAAGCCAACAAAAATGGTTCGTTCACGGAGTGTTGCAAAAAAATGGTGGCCACGTTTGTCTCCAAAACCGGCCATGTTACGACTATTCCTCTTGAGGGACAAAGAACGGTTAATGCAGAATTGTATGCTAGCATTTGTTTGCCACAGGTCGTTTCTGAACTCCGTAAAGAGAACTGCAACCGCCGCATCATCCTCCATCACGACAATGCGAGGTCTGACACCGCATACAGAACAAAAGAGTTTTTAGAGCAAGAAAACTTAGAATTATTAGACCTAAGCCCTAATTATTTCTATACTTTCCCTAAAATAAATAATAAATTGCGTGGACAGAGATTTTCATCACCTGAAGAAGCTGTGGACGCCTGCAAAACGGCCATTTTGGAGACCCCAACTTCCGAATGGAATAGTTGCTTCAATGATTGGTTCCATCGTATGGAAAAATGTGTCAAATTTCGCGGAAATAGTAATGTTGTGTCACTTCCTTGATTCCCGAAATTTTCAGCGCCGCCCTTGTATATTAAATCTGATATCATCATCATCATTGTTACCCCCTCCACAAGTCCACGGCGGATCATAGAATGCCACAAAGTACGGTTATGAGCCACCTGCATCCATCAACTGTATGTCTTACCAGCTCGTCGTTAAGAATTGTTGATTGATCGACTAAGATGGCACCGTGAAGTGGCGGTGTAAGAATATCCAATACCTCATATCATCCTGTGGGCATCGTAAGAGGTGACAGAGGGGAAAAAATCAGCAGATGGACACAAGAGTCTTCCTAATAACGACTGAAATAAAAATAACTGCGGTTGCTAACCCGCTTGCTAAGCGTGGCGAATCTGGCAATATCCCCCCCCCCCCCAGGCAATCTGTGGATGTGAATCGATGTGGAGGCCTGTGCTCAGCAGTGGACTTTAATAAGCTGTAACGGTAAAGTTGTACATGCTCTGTAATGGATTGAATCATAATTACAAGACCTTCGACTATAAGCTCTCCGTAATTAACCAAACTCACGAAGCCTTGCTCTTACTGATTTTATTTTTATTCATCTTTAAAGTATTCACCGATTTTCGTTCCGAAAATTCGTATTGCATAGGTATGAAAAATACGATCATGATGATTATAATTAGAAAATATCTATATAATTGTAATAATAAATATTTTATGGAAAAAATCAAACCGTAGTCTTAACATCTTTGTGTATTCAAATTCAAAGTTTAGCATGCTTTCAGAGTATGTTTGTTACCTAAACAAAAGAATATGCAATAAAGCAGCTAGTCATATTACCGTTTAATTTAAATTTCATTGTTTAAGTCTCAGTTTTGTTTGAGGGAACAGTAATAAGAAATATTAATATTGTTCGGGATGTTTGATAGAAGATTTAACTTAGGAGCAAACTCAAGTGTTTTAATACACTGAATATCTTTTTTAATAAAATTACATAATATATTCTTTATAATATAATATTCCATGACTATAAAATTTAGAATTTTAAATTACTTTTAGCTTGGAAATTCCCAACGCTTGGAGGATCCGTAGTAGAACTAGAGTAACAGAAATAGAACAATGGATCAGTGAGCGTGAAGTGGCAATGGACCAGTATTAAAGATCAAAGAACCGACACTCGATGTGGAATAAGGGTTCTCGAATGTTAATCTTTTACCGGTTACTGAAATGTAGGGCGACGCTTACTAGATGGAGTGACAACCTGGAAAAATGCAGTAAGTTGTTGAATGCAGGAGGCTCAAGACTGGTTTTTGTAACATTGTTTATGGGAGGCCCATGTGCTGCTGTTGAATTATGAAGGCATGTAATAATGCTGCTGATGGTGACGAATTTTTATTAGTTAGAGAGGTTAGAATCAGAGTTATTAGAAGAAGCCAACTTTACGGAAGTTTTACATACCTAAGTTTTTTTAGATTTTACTTTACTTAAGCGTTAACAACTGAAAAGAAAATGTATTTATGTTCCGTAAACAGAACGTATAACGATAGCTTCAAATTAAATTGATGGTTGATTTTTTTTTACAAATTGTATCTTCAGTATATATGTAATTCGAAGTGAACAGTGACTATTGAGCTTCAGTTCCTCAGATCAAAAGTGGCAATCCAAGTGCGCTAGTGAAGATATAATGAAAAAACTATAATACGTACTTATTTGAGAAAAAACGCAGAGGTTTATACGAAAAAGGTTTCAATAATTAGAACATGTTACTGACCGGTTACAAAAGTGTCGGGTGTTTAAAATTGGATCGTAATCCTAGAAAAAGGGTAGTTGAGATGCGTTCAAAATACGTTTACCCTTGGTGTAGAATAAGCTTAAAGAAATATTAAAAAATATTTTTTCATGCGTTTCTTTTAACATTGAGATTAACAATTCAATTAGCTGGATTTAAAGATTTATTTCATTTCTATACATAGTCAGGTGAAAAACGGGCGTGTTTCTTTTTGTCTTAAGGCTGAATTATAAAGAAAACAACCTCTCCAATAACAAACTGCCCTGCAGTTTGGCGAAAGTTGTATAAAGAATAACCGACTGTATTTTTGTGTAATAAATAAATAAATAAAAACTTAATACTATATTTTGTGACGCGATCTCTCGAAAGTTAATATAGACTCTCAATTACTTTTAGTCCATATTTATTTGATAGTCCTATTTCTTTGACATTTTTAAGTATTGTTGTTGCTATTTAGAGGCCTCAAAAATGGTAAATAAAGTGATAAAAGTCAGCAAAATTATTGCGCTGCTTGAGGAGGGTTGCAGCCAATGCTTTATGACTCAGAGGATAAATATGAGTCTTTCGACAAAGGACCTGGCAGCGTTATTAGGAGACCGGTCCCGCCAGGGGAAGACGTGGTTCTGGAAGAAAACCAAGTACCGAACTATGGGATGATCGTTTTCTGGTGAGTCAAGCGTTGGGAAATCGCAAATCTTCATATGTGGACCTCAAAAACAACCTTGACGATTAGGGTGAATCTTCTCGCTGCCAATATATGCAGTCAAAGCCCAACCTTTGGCCCTAAATTACTCGGTGAATACCAGATTGTCAGGCTTAGCTTCACTCAAAATTGTGTGTCATGGACTCAAGAAGACTAGAATAGGTTATTCTCTCCCGATGAGTCCAGAATATTATTGTACGGTGAAGATCAACGTTGGATAGTGCTATGAAGATGAAGAGAATGCTTTGCAGAGACATGTTTTGAAGAACCTTATGGTGGGGGCTTGGTTATGTTTTGGGTAGGAATAAATTCGTTGGATCGTACGGAGTTCGTTATCATCGAAAACGGCACACCAACTGGACACCGATACATAACGGAAGTTCTAATTCCTCATGCGCAACTCAATGTAAAGGCGAATAGTCAATTTTTGTGGACGACAACGCTCGCTTCCACTGATCTGCCAATATAGAAGCGTATGTGCTTAGAGGTTGGAATTCGTCGTTTGGAAGGAATGGCCCATTCAAAGTTACGACCTAAATGCCATATAACATAATTGGGGCGTCCTGAAGCGACCAATTAGATCAGTGCAGGCGACTCTGCAGACCACCAGAGTGCTAAAGAATGCGATTACCGAGGAGTGAGAAACGTATTTTGCAAGAAACCCTAAGAGATATACTCGCTAGCATGCCCAGACGAATGCATCAAGCTGTGATTTCAGCGAGAGGTCTCACTCCGTACTAAACTTTTATCTAATTTTACTTTTTTGAAAGAAAAACAAAAAGTAAACGATTTTCATTTCTACCTAGCCAGGTACACTACTAGCGCTTAGAATTTTAACATTATTCTCATTATTTTAATCAAAATATTATGATAAGCTGACCAATATTATTCCTTGCTAATTTATTTGCAAAATTCTGAGTATAACTGACTGACTATGAATCTTTGGTGGTTTGAAAATGAGTTAATATATTATATATATATTATCCGATAACAAGTGTTGCAACGCTCGCCGGGCATAGCTAGTTTGTATTATATGTTACTGTTAAAGCTCTAAGTACGGTAAATCCTAAGATTTTCCAGTAAAATCTAGGATTTACTAAGTCCTAATGGCTAAAGTCCAAACTTTTCTTTGGCAACCGTTAATTTCTGACTTTTACTACCATTAACTTAGTAAATCTTAGGTTTTAAATTAAAGACAAGTACTTAAAATGTTGAAAAATAGTCATGTCTAGATGCGTTTGGCGTATTATCGTGCTCGCGGACAGTGTGCAGTGTCACCTCTCTCCGTTCGACACAGTCGTTCGCTTAGTAAGTTAGTAAGTACGTTTTTGTTGTTTAGAAGTATTTACGAGACAAGATAAGTGTGATTAAAAGGTTTAACGGAACACTGGGCGAACTCGTGACAATCAAAAAATAGAAAATAACTTTTATATCGTTAGGAATATTTCAACCATTTCAAACTTAATTTAAAAAAAAAATTAAAGGTTGGTATGGCCAGAGAGCTTAAAATTCATCTAGGCAATGAAGAATAAAGCATATCATGAGAGTTTTTTGCATTCACAGATAAATGCGGAACAATATAATACGTACCAAACATGAGAAAGAAGATATTAATGTTGGGAAAGAGTCGCAAAGGGCATTGCCTAAATAACGCTGTAAAGAATAAAATACAAGAAGTGATTATTACGGAGAAGTTTATGGGTAAGAAAAAAACCGATGTTTCTAATGTGACAACTGATAATGTCACTAGAAAATGCAATATTGATTCGTAGAAAGAAATCACGAGACAATTGGAGAAAGTCCTGTAACTACAGAGTCAATACCAAAAAAGATTGAATTTGTACCTATAATAGTCTGATAAATAAAATAATGAATAGTAAGCTTAGAATATTTGTTTATTTTACTGTATTCTACTTAAACCGTGATAGCTCAGATGGTTAACGCTCGCTGTAAAAATAACAGAACGCGAGTAACCCGGGTTCGATCCCCACCGGCACCAATTAAATTGTTAATTGCAATTTTAAGTGCTGATTTACCACGGGCTCGCCGGTGAAGGAAAAACATCGTGAGGAAGCCTGCATGTCTGAGGAATCAGAAAAAATATTTCGAAGACAACTGAAGTTCGCCAACACGCATTGACACTTCCTTGCCCTAAAACCCTCTCAGAAATGAGGGGAGGCCTGTGCCCAGCAGTGGGACGCATATAGGCTGTAACTTTACTTTACTTTTACTTTATTTTAAGAACTCATCATAAAAATATTTAAATAAATTCGGTAACATGATTGGATGTTTCATAAATACTTTCTACTTACCTATATAATAACACCTATTTTCACTTCCAAATCCAACATTTATTAATAGTCATTGGTAAAACCTAGCATGTATCAAACTAATGGTATATTAAATATTTTTGTTCTTTTACAGATTCAGAACATACATATGTAAGGCTGTCATAAAATTATATCTTATTCTAGAGTACAGTCACGTTTCACGTGTCATGCTTTTAGCAAACTCTGTACGAAAACTTTGTTTTCATGCCGTCATAAAAGGAAAATAAGAGAATAAGTTATGATGTTTAATAAACAGCTAATGTAACGTGTTCTTCAGTTTTAATATATTTACATGTAATAATCACGAACCCTTTTAAGCAGGCCCTACATTTGTTGCAATTTAAATGTGTTAATTTTAATTAATTAAAATATGAAGTGTAAAATGTTCTCTCTAGGATCTTTTCTAAAACCATACAGAGTCATTTGTACAGTATCAATAGTATAAAGCTCTTCATCTTCACATATACTAAAAGTTAATTGCTGACCGGTTGACCATGGATCCTTTTCGTTGTCCGGGGAAATTTTTTTAAGGTAAGGCTTACCAGAACGTAATGCAAACCTTCTTTTGCGGACTTCATCTTCACCTGCACAATGGCCTCCTCCCAACCGAATTAAGGACGAAACTCGGCGACCAGGGGATAAGGAAAAATGAACACTCCTTAGCACCAGCCTTTTTGACCCTATCGGTGGATATGGTCTATTGCTGTGCCACCAACTGAATTTCGGCTGTATAGAGAAAGGCAGCAGTGCCTCGCAATACGGACTCTCCTTTCAACCTTTAATAGGCCTGTGATGAGGTTTCTAATCCAATCCTTCTACATAGACTAGAGAATTTTATATTAGAGGCACAGCAAAATTGGTTTTTATACTACTTTACCGTTTTACTTGTTTCACTTGCTCTCCTTGATAATATGTTCCTTATTATATTAACTACAATATTAAATATAATAAAGGGGAGCTTATAATATTATAATATTACAGAAGCAGAATTACATTAAATACTGATAAGCCAAGATAAATACTGATAAGGCTTTACCTATGAAACCGCCGTTATTTATGAAACAAATTAACGTTTTTTTTATTTTAATTACTTTGGTTAATCTAAAGTAATCACGCATGTAATCGATGTGTAAGAAATCAGCTGGATAGGAGGCAACAAATTCATCAAAGGTATTTTGTACTGCCTCTCGGGTAATGAATTTTTCCCCACCAAAAAGTTATCTAAATACTGAAAAAAGTAGAACTCTGCTCTGTAGGTACAAGGAGCTTCCAAACCACAGAAATCGTAACAACAATCGTTCAATAAAAAAAATCGTTCCAACCCTAGCTCTTGTAACTAGGAGACCATCTGTTGTGCATTATAAGGTCGCACGTTATCGTGCAGGAGCAGCCGGGACGAACGATTGACCAAAGCTGATTGGACGCGTGCCCTCTTCCATTATTGTGTTCACTTCTTCACAGTACACATCTGCTGTTATGCTCATTCGTTTGGTAACCAAACCGTGACCATCAATTTTCTAGAGGTAAGTTTTCGTTTAGGGCATTGTTTATGTGCTGAACTGGGATCCAATCAACTTGCTGAGCGCTTGCGATTGTCAAACAGAATCCATTTTTCGTCTCAGGCAACAATGCGGTTCAAAATTCCTTCATTTGCGTTCCCGTTGCAAGGCACGTCTCGGCGCGTACTTCACGCTAACGATCATTGAGTTCGTGGGGCACCCATTTGTCAAGTTTGTTTAACCTTGTCAATTTGACGCAAATGGACCAATATTGTTTTGATGCTGACGTCGAAAGCTGTAGCTAAATCAGCCGTAGAGTATCAGCTCAGCTTCGCATCAGCTTCCACAATCACATTTGATTCGTCATCGTCGACCAAGGTTTTTGAACGACCACGAGATCATTTTTCAGGTTGAAATTTAGAGAATGGAAGCGGACAACAGGTGATGCGTTCGTTTGTAGTATTCGTTCCGTAAACGTTGTTGATATTGCGTGCCGCTTATGCTGCGTTGCTGCCACGACGTTACTCATATTCCATAGTAACTCGAATTTTCAACGTATCTATGATGATGAAAAAGATTTCAAAGGAATGAAAACATAACGCTAATCAATAAACAAATGACTAACTTTGAAAAAAGAATTCTATGTTTGTAAAATAAAATTAATTTGAAATTAAAATTATGAGCCAAACAAAAATAATTTTATTTTCACATTTATGTTTTTGGTACTAATGCATATAAATATAATAGGTACCTATTATATTTATATGCATTAGTACCAAAAACATAAATGTGAAAAGAAAGCCATGTTCGGGTACAAACGACTTTCGGAGTTTTCAGTTTCACCGATAAAATGTTTAGATTTAGAGATTTAGACGGACGTCAAGCTCCATAGCAGTCAAGAACGGTGTACCTACATTTATATATACCTTATGAAATAAACTTTCACTGTTTAAATTTCGTTTTGTTAGGTTTTCCTATTCACATTATGCACACATGCGGGAAGTTTTCTGGGCTAACTTTGAATCGCGGCATATCCAGCTATGTTAGATGTAAAATCCATAAAATTGACATCAGAAATATTTTGAAAATATTTTTTTTTCCTTTTAACAAACTTTGTGTACTTGCCTTATACTTAAAAAATATAAAGATATAAATGAAATGGTTAGGGTCCTCTACGATGTTTTATATTAGGTAAATTTGTGCCTTATAAGTGTTTTGGGAAAAAGGGGCGTAACCCGCCATGATTTGACAGCAGTTTAATTCGTAGACTAAACGAAAAGAATAATCATCGATGGAGTTACAAGATATATGGAAACCCGTGCGATAAATTAGAACTTAAAAAAGTAAGTAAGCGTTGTGAAGCTTTGGCTATTGACAGGTATAACTTTTACATTAAGAAATTGCAAAAGGATCTTATTTCTAACCCAAAACTCTTCTGGACATTCATTAAAAGTAAGCGTGGGGGGAAAGGGTCCTATCCCGCTACAATGAGTGATAAGATCTTTACAACATCTGACGTATACCCTACTATATGAGGTATCTGCGCGACAAACTTTTCTTTAGTATATAATGATAATAACACTTGTAGTAACAACGTGTGTAATTGATAGAATCAGGCGTTACTTTGCGCAAATCCATTATTAAAAAATAAAAATATAAATTTCTTTGCAACCTTCCGCTAAATAAATACAATGATGTGTCTTACCTGGATTGAAGAGCACCTCCCGCCCTCCCTCAATTGCATGCACTAACTCCGTCACCACTAATCCCAGCACCACTACTCCCAACACCACTATTCCAGGTAAGACACACCATCGACGATAATACGACACGTGTTTCGCCTCTACGAGGCATCTTCAGGTAGTGTACGGCGGCTGACCTCACTCGGCTGTTTTCTCACTTAGCGGTCAGCCGCCGTAGAGTCTATAATATGAGTTTTATTGCTTAAAGGGGCAAACGTTTTACCAGAAGCAATAAATTTAAGGATACAAACCATCAAAGAGAAGCTGCCTCTGTTTTCTAAATGTAATTGAACTAAATAACAAAATTACACGATATATGAACTTTTTAATCAGTAAAGGTTCAATACGCAGTGCTGCTCTGCGCTTATTAACTCGATTACGCTTTTTCCTTAATAAACAACCCAAAAAAAAATATGCTTTCTCAATAAAATACAGTCTTTTTATGCTAGAGCTTTAGATTTTGTTATAGTCAGTGGGTGATAAGTTGACTGGTGGTATATCGAAGTGTTGAAGCTTTTGTACAGTAGAAATACGACGGCTATTCGAGTAAGGAATCAGAGAACGAAACTTATTCAAATGCAGAAAGGTGTAGGATAAGGTGACGTTATATTCCCAAAATTCTTCACCGCTGTATTGGAAGACGTTTTCAAGCCACTGGACAGGAAAAGATACGGTATTAACATAATTACGAGTACATCACTAACCTTCGATTTGCGTACGATATATTCCTTATGGCAGAATCGCTGACAAACCTAATCACTATTCTGATTGGCCTCAATATGTTCTTCCAACGGATAGGTCTTAAGATGAACGTGTAATGTTCTGTGTAATGTTACACCTACACTATCTGTAGTTGTTGGAAGCATTACGCTCGAAATTGTTGACAAGTATGTTTACCCGGAACAAATAGTCCGACTAGGTAAGATCAACCAAGAGGTCGATTGGCGGATTCAACTTGGCTGGGCAGCGTTCAGGAAATCACGAATTACCTCAAAACCTGAAAACTAGATTGGATCTGAAAAGTGGTCCTTTTATGCTGACCGTATGAGGAAGCCTAAGGTCAGGCCCGGTCAACTCGTTATGGACAGAATGAAATACCTACGGGGGCTGAATTTTACTATTGCCATTTGTCAGATAAATGTCGTGTTTCATAATTAGTAAGATTTTGCTAAAGTTAAATTACACTCTGAAGTTTTGAATATTAAAATAATAATCCATAGGAAGATAACTATGCCTGTTGTATTTTTCTACGTTATTATATTAGCATATCCTTGACAGTAAAAGAAATATAAGTGTTTTCTTTTTGTTTTGAGTTTCAATGAGTAGAAAATTATATTTTTTTCTGGTAACACCAAAACATCTATATGAGTATATATTATATAATTCTCATAATATGGCGCCGACGTATAAATTATTGTTTTTCATGATTGGTTGTTGTGTTAGTATTGCTTGTGTCTTTTTCTAAGATTTTGCAAGTTTAAGACGTTGAGTTGAGATTAATGTCCTTCGTTTATATGATGTGCCATTTAATCAGTGAATCGTAGTGAAATACGAAATAGTGACTCTAAAAGCTACGCTGCAATGGCGGATAAAGAAAATAGAAAAAGTTTCTTTTTATAAGTGCAACAGGTCACCAACTGTTGACAACATTAAATTATTTAGGTTTCCGAAATCCGCAGTAAAGTATATTTTGCGGTACGTATACAATGTTAAATACACATACACTATTTAACAAGTTCTAACCTTAAAGTAAATCTCTTGTCCAACTTATAATGAAAGATTGTTTCTCTTTAACCATTTAAAAACAAATTATTGTTTTGCAAACCACTGGATCTACTTTTATAATATTTGTATTTAATAATTATATCTTTTGTTTTCAGCTGTAAATTGTAGGCGAAATATTATATTTCTTCCCAAGAGCATTTAGCTACCCAAACAAAGCTACATAATGAGCCCAGAATGCTGTTTGAAAAACATTTTCATGATGGTTATTTTAATGATGCAACCAAGAAAAAGCTCTTAAGAACTGCAGTCCCATGTGATGTAAGTAAAATATATAATGTATATGGTACTCGTATGTATATAGTTTTCTTGAAGGATTACTCAGATATTTTACATGGGGATTCCTATATTTAGGAGTGGACTT
Organism: Parnassius smintheus behrii; assembly: GCA_036936625.1. Classification (NCBI taxonomy): domain Eukaryota; kingdom Metazoa; phylum Arthropoda; class Insecta; order Lepidoptera; family Papilionidae; genus Parnassius; species Parnassius smintheus. The sequence continues at coordinate 31,536,093 of JAUPFT010000006.1, forward strand.
TGATAGACTGTAATGAAGATGATGATGACTATTCAGATGACATCATCTGGATCTTACATGGATGGACAGAACACATACAGTATAGTATGTGTAGTATAGTAATATTATTAAAAGTGCAACACACTGTGCATATTTCTTTTAACAGTCAAAGATTTTTTTAATAACAACAAAAAACCTTAAGAAAGTTCAGGCATCATATTCTATGAATAATTACATTTCGTCCTAAACCTATCAAATATAAAGGCACAACTTGTACAGCACAGTAGAAATACATGCATCAATCAATCAATCAATGGTTCTCAAACAATAGATAAACACAAGACTTCTCTTTTTTCCACATAGATATTGTATTTACTATCTTATTTTGTTATATTAGGTGTAATAGTAGGTGTATTATAATAGAGCAAGTTGGATGAACAAGATCCATTCATTTATTTTGTATTGGTACAAGGGTAATGTAGTGCCATGAGTAGGTTTACTATGAAAGTAATTTCAATGAATATAATGTTCATTTAATTTTATATAATGTGTTTATTATACTATATATATATATATATATATATATATATATATATATATATATATATATATATATATATAAAATATGTTTGTTATTACTATATTTCAGTATTTGTTTACAGACTAACAAAGTGTATTTCCATTTTATTTTGTAGAATCACAAGCTGGTCCTTCGCAAATTATTGCTGCAAAACCACAAGCAGGATCTTCAAAAAGAACAACATTAGGAGGACAACATCATATCCACTGAAGAACAACCACAAACATCAAAGCATATCAGATAATGTTGACCTGAAAAAGAAAGTCCTCTATATGAAAAATTTTAAAATTACATAAGGAATATTTTGTAATCTAATATTTAATATGTTTTATAATTTTGGATTAAAATTATTCCATTTATAAGCTGCATTTAATACTTAACATATTGCAAATAATATAGAACAAAGTTTTTAGTGTCAATTCAGGGAAATAGATAGACAACCAAATATTATCAAAACCAAATTATTATTTGTGGATGTTGCACTTTGCACTTGTGTGTTTATTATTAATTAACTCGTTTTTGATTAAAATATTGATATTTTGGCTATTGTAGACATTCTGCGATTTGTGATTGTGCATATTATCAATTCATCCATTATTGTAAATCTTAGATATTATATTTATAATTGTTTGAAATATTGTACTCAATATTGATTTTCTTTTCATGTTTAAACCCATCAAATGTCATTGTAGAAAGAACTAAGCTGCTGGAGAAATTTTGTCTTAAGTTATGTATGTTTTTTATATCTTTTGTTTTCAGAATAAATAAATAGAAATTTTGTAATTTTTGTTCTTTTATTTGGCCTAGGGATAGGCAACCCAAAAATACCTCAAATAAAAAAACCCAAAAAAGACCACGTTCAAATTTTCCCGCCACACAAGAAGTGCAAGTAGGCTAACGATAGATGGCGCTAGTGGATACATATTATATTTCTTAAAATTTGTATGAAGTTGTCGTTCTTCTCCGATAGGAGTAATAGTGTTCTGTGCCTAAGGTCACCTAGGGAGCTATGGAGAGGGCTATCCTCATGGTTTCTCTGCGTGATAGACTTAAAATGAGGATATCCGCAGTAGAACCTGAGTAACTGACATAGCTCAATGGATTAGTAAGATAAAGTGATAATAGGCCGGCCATATAGCTCGAAGAACCGAGAACTAATGGGGAAGAAAGATTCTCGAGTGGCAGTCTTGTACCGGTAGATGAAGTGTAGGGTGTCCCCCCACTAGATATAGTGAGGACCTGGTAAGACATGCAGGAAGTCAATGGATGTAAGTGGCACAAGGCCGTGCTTTGTGGCATTCCTTGAGGAAAGACTGTGTTCAGCAGTGGACTTGAGAAGGGCTGTAATTATGATAATGATGATAAGAAATATTAAATGACGGGACGGCATTTTTTTTTCTTAATATTACAAGGCTTCTTCGACTTACAGCCATTTAGTTAAAAATAAAACGCCTCACACGTAAATGGATTAAATGAAGAGTGACTTGCACAATATGCTATTTGTTGTAGCCTGTAATATGTAAAACTGTTTTTTTATGCTAGAAGGCATTAATTGTCTACGGCGTGTTGCGTGACGATATTCATTTGATTCTTGATGTTTGGGGTCATTCAGTATTTGTACGATTCTATCCTGACTGAATATTGAAGGACGGCGGACGTCTATGTCCATTAACAGAAAGTACAAACTTATTTATTATATGATTAAAAATATGATTGAAGAAGGGTGTTTCAATTACGGCTTTTATTATTGTTTTTTTATAGAATTAGGGTGACAAACCACACAGCCACACAGCCCACCTGATAGCATGTGGATGCTGTGGCCAATAGACATCTGTATCTATCCTCGATTAGGAGCCGAAATAGAGATGCGTCGTAACCCCTGAGTACTAAAATGGAACGCGCCGTATCCAATAGCGATATTTTATTTTATTTTATTTAGGCATTGAGCTGCTATTTAAGCGGGTATTCTGTGAGAGCTTGGTCTTACTCCTTCTTCCCCGGTTGAACCGAGCCACTCGCGCTACAACCATAATGTGGCTGCCACATGGCTATACCACGTATAAAATTGATGTAATTGGAATTGCAGGGTACATAGGTACAAGTAGTACATAGCTACATAATATTTCTTCCTGTCAATACGCTATAATATTAAAATATAATATAGGTGCAAGAGTATCATCCATTACCCTACCCTACACTCGTTCCATGAGTGTTGTAAGAAACGATAAAATTTTGTGGTATCCGATGTCTATGTATTATGTTAATGACGTGTGTAATACACATAAAAATATCGGCGTCAGCCGGGCGGTGGAATCAAATATGTGTAGATGAAAGTTTGACAAATAACCGTTCAGCCTGTCCACACGCATGTATACATACTAATACAATTATTCAGCAAAATCAGCAAATCGACAGAGACAGGCGATAGCAATCTCTTGTCGACTTACATCGACCGTGTTTTTACAGTTATCATTGTAAACAAAACTGCATTAAAAGTAAACTCCTTACTAAAGATTCAATAATGTCAAGTAAACCCAAATGTGCAGATCTGGTTGGGGAAATCATCATCATCATCATAATTACAGCCCTTCACAAGTCCACTGCTGAACATAGCCCCTCCCCCCCCAAGGAATGCCACAAAGCACGGTCCTGAGCCATCTGCATTCATCGACTTCCTGCATGTCTTACTAATAGCTTACTAATCCGTTGGGCTATGTCAGTCACTCTGGTTCTTCTGCGGATGTCCGCATTTCACTGGCAACACGCACTGGTTGTACGGTCTCGTTTTCAGTTTTGAGGTATAGCTGACGAGAAGAGGTGTCGTAATTTCCCGAATGCTGCCCAGTCGAGTTGAATCCTTCGATTGACCTTTCGGCCGAATTTAGACTTACCTAGTCGGACTATTTGTTCCAGGGAATTGCTCCCAACAACTATGGGCATAGGTGTGACATGGACGTTACACATGATTATACACATAGAAGTATGCCAACCCAAATAATTAACCTAATATAAGTACACACACACACACACACACACACACACACACACACACACACACACACACACACACACATATATATATATATATATATATATATATATATATATATATATATATATATATATATATATATATGTGTGTGTGTATATATAATTTTTACTTTACACTTTTCTATCATGTGATCTCGGTACAGTAATTAAGGACAGAGAAAGCTTGCGTAAAGCCGTAGAAATCGGTCTGGGAGCGGCGATCTGATTGACTCATCGGTGTCCTTGTGGTAGATGTGTCGACGAGTTTACGCTCCACAGATTTTCATGTAAGATAAGTGCTGGTAGGATGTCCTGTCACGGTTATCAGGTCGATGTTATCCGAAAGGCTGTTTTCTTTGTAAATCTTCCCTTAATTTTAGAGCTTTGCGAAATATTTAAAAATGGTGACACGATACACGAGGGACTGAATATCGCCCCTTAAGGGGGAGGCAAATCCCTTTGCAAAGTATAATATGCTACGTGCTTAGATATTTTGGCAATCTCTCACCTCAGGGGTTCATAATACTGCTGTGTTTCGTATGGTGAGTGTAAAAAGCCTTGAAATGAGGCATTCCATCGTAGTCCTCATGGGTAACAATGCATCAGCATTTTGATTCTTAGTTGGAGATAGATGAAGATGTCTATGGGCCACAGCATCCACTTACTATCAGGTGAACAGTGTGCCTGTTTGTTACTAATATTCTATAAGAAAAACAACTTTTCGCAGCGCCACTGAGTCGAGCCGATCGGAAAAGACTCGGTTGTCGATATTCGTGCTGCTCTTAGCTGGATGCAGTCAAATGGAAGAAGCTCGCACTGGAGCGCTTTGATCCTTTTAAGCCTGAGCACGTGTTAAGTGCCTATTAAATATTATTTAATTGGAAAAGTCTAAATCTTAATGTATCTATCGTACCCAAAAGCATATAACTGGCCCTGTAATTGAAATATATTTTTGTCTAATTCTTTTTACGATGGGCAGCTGCGTCAAATGTTTGAGACATCTGACAATGTAAGCGATAATCAGCCTGCCAAGTGTGACGATTAAAAAACTCCCCCCTTCAACAGTAGAGGCGGAAGTACACCATTGGACTGACGGCCTAATAAAGAAACGTTTTTTCTTCCCCTTACTTTTACATTTCATTTACACTTCATCCTACCAAATTTCACTACTGAACATCGTAACACAGGCGCCCCCTTTAGATTGCCTCGTGCAGCATGGAAACTATAGCAAATATCCCCCATATTTGCCATAGTTGCCACGCTTCGCAGGCGGTTTGGCGACAGTAGTTTTTTTATTTTCTGGTTGTTACTAGTAAGACGCTGCTGCTCATCTAGTGGTTTGTTTCCTTTTTTACAATTAAAACCCTACATGTATTCAGGACTGACCAAAATTATGCCGTACCTTTATGTAAACGTCATACGTTACGTACGTAGGTTTATGTAATTAATCAAAACGCTACCTGTCACGTCAACAAACACAGCAAGCATTTTTCCGTTTTTTTAGGCAGCTATGAAAATTAAAAAACTTTGTGATGGTGGTAATTTTTCATCTTCTCCGTTAGGCCGTCAAAGTCTAACGCCTAACGGGAATAGGCTTCCTCACCAGTCACCACCGCACTCATCTGAAATGGCCTCATCTGATTTTTTTTTGTTTGCCGAGCTAAAATTCGACGGAGTGATTTGACAAGAGATTACACTTTATTGCGCACTAAAATATAAATAAAAAAGTCAACAATAAAGGAATGTAGAAAAATTGGGCGGGCCTTAGGCTAAGAGCAATTTTCCAAGCAAACCTTATTTAAAATTATCACTTTGAGGAAGGCATTTTGAGTTGATTGAAGCCATAAATAAGAGAATTCACTTAAGCTGAAGGCCATGCCGCAATTAGCCTACAAAAATGTGCGGATGGCTGGATCAAGCACTCGTGTAGTTGATAAAATAAATTGTAGTGATTGGGCACACTAGAATTTGTGGCCTTGTTGGAAAGTAAAAAAAAGTGAATGACAAAAACATTTTTTGCTATGAACTTGTATTTATTATAGTTAATTGGTAAAAATCAAATAATATGTCATTATTGGGGGCATCCACGACTTTTTCTGTCACCAGGGCGGTGCCACTTTACAATGAGGTAAAATATTTGGCAGATTTCATAGCGGGGACGATAATTTCTTAGGAAAATGTAAACTTTAATGTTTCTTTCCTAAACGTCTTTCAAAAAAAGGAAAATATTCTATAACAACTACCTATATTATTATTTTTATTTCTTACGTTTAATTTAGGCTTCACTTATCTAAAAATAAGGATCGTAACAATTATTTGCTATAATATATAATATATATTGTGTTTGAAAATTATCTTATTAAATAAATTATTTGATTATAAATACATAGATTGCCGAAAATTTAAAAAAAAATCTAGGCTGTAAAGCACAGCCCGACAAAAACGATTACATGGCGGCGAAATGCGGAACATATTTTCTACCTAGGAAATCTGTCAATGCCACATTTCCGGCAATGTGTGGCTTTTAAAGCAACACAAACAACGCCCTCATTTACTTTATAATTTTTTTTGTCGGATTATATTTTCCTAAAATAGAAAAATGATTGTATTGCGTAAGCGAATGAGGCCGATGCCTTTCGTGACGGGTGCCCTCGTGATGATACCTGGGCACGGGTCTCGTGTGCCCTTATGGTTAGTACGGTCCTGGATATTAAGTGCAAAGAGCGTAGGTATGTTCTAATAGCGCCTAAAAATCAAGAATCCAACGTTTTGTCGCATGAAATCGTATTTAATAATCATATTGAACATATAAATGATATAAAAACACATTGTCAGAATTATTTTTTTAAATTGATTAATTGCTATTATATATTACATTAAAAAAGTGGTTTTAGGTGCTTATGGTGTAGATTTATCACGTCCGCGTGGAAGGGTAAACATGATAACTTTTAAAAATATCTATTGTTAAATTCAATCTATTCATATAAAATCCAAAATTTGCTCAGTCTTGTCATAATATATTTTACTAAATAAAATACACTTCGACTCACTGCGGGCCGGGTTCGGCCGCCGTCATGAGTGGATTACTGTATCGTTTGTTTACAATGTGTGATGAAAAATATCGATCGCTGTAGAAATACAAAATATTCTTTAAACTAATTTTGATACATACTTGACCAAGGTAAGGATATTATTATTATTTTTATAATCACAGATTTTCATTACAATATGTTGTTTCGCTAAAGTACGTAGGATTTATGTATAAATATACTTAAGTATTACTTATACGTCTTGGACTTTATGGAGTGATCCGAAGTGTACTTTGGTGAATGCTAAATTAAAATACTGGTTATGACTAGATGAAATACATAATGAAAGCGGAAAAAAAGTTGATGAGAATATTTTTTATTAACGAGTCAGGTAAAAAAGAATAGTTTTTACAATAATGTCTGAATACAAATACCTAAAAATTATAGGAATATTAGCGGGAGAGTAACTAAATATGGGCTACCATTTTGTTTTGAGGTCAAAAATTAAAAACCATTTAAAAATCAACTTTATATGAATGTTATAATATTCAGACATATATTTTAAAGAGAAAAATAACAGTCTTATGTTTTAATTACTAAACTATATTATCAAAATTGAGCATTAAACAAAATTGGCGCTAAATATGGAACAGGTACTCAAATATGGGCTATAACAACTTTATTATCTTTTAAGAAAATTATAAGCGTAAATGCTTATCTAGATCAATTATTAACTTTGCTAAGAGCAAGAAATGAATTATTTTAAACCCAAATGTCTCATATCCAACTATCAAATTCTGGCCCAGGACAGCCATTATGTGCGCAAAGACCACACATCAAGAATTTAATCCAGAGTCTCCTGAACTTTCTGAAAAAAGTTGCTGACAGAACATACATTACGCATCTGCAGAATCAGAAGCTTCTTTACCGATTATGATATCTAGTTCAGAGTCTGAACCAAACTGGAAAACCTCTCCACCTTCACTGTCGATCACTTCATCGTCACTAGTTGTTTCCTGGTCCTGTTTTTTTTCTTATTTTTACGGTTTTCTTTTTCTACTTTGAATTTCTTATCTGTATTTTTCTTTTCTTTTTCAATATTCTTATATTTTTTTAAACAAGGTCTTTTTATGGGGCGAGGAAGTTATAACAGAAGCCACAGCAGCTTTTCTACGCCTATTAGACATCTTTTTGATTTTTTTGGTACAGGACTAATGTCATAAAGAGATACCATGCCTAGGCTATTGCGATCAATTCTGGGAGAGAATGTTTCGCTATTATTTATAGATTCGTGTAGGTTCCAGAAGTAGATGCTTCTGTTTGAGTGTCACATCCGGATGTTAAGGTTGAAGGTCCAAATTGAGATTTATTTTCTGTTTTAGATTTATAACCTTGAGAATGATGATCATCATTCTAATCATCAAACTGTCTTCATTAAGAATTGCAGTGAAAAGATTTAGGTGAAAGGGGCAATCCAGGATAGTTATTCGGTGGTTTTTCATTATTAGATGATGATTTTGTTGTCTTCTCGTGAACTACTTTTATTACTTTAACTATTTGTTCTTCATCCCAATTTTTACTTGGTTCTTTTGATTGCGTCGGTGTCATTTAGAAAAAAATTACCTTTAGAGACTAATTTCTAACTACCCAAGTACTAGTACCTAAATATGGGCTAGACCATAGTCGTAGCCCATATTAAAAATTCTTGAATGAAATAATGTTGAACTTGTACTTCACAAGTCATACATTACTAACAATTAATCTACCGATAAACATAAAATTAAACTTATATTCTACAAATAAAAGATACAGTTACACTATTTAGTCCTGATTATCATTGATTAAATAACATGATTTTACTCATCTCACGAAATTTTTTGAGAGTGGTGAAGCAACAAGGTCTTACCTTATCATCACCTCTCGCAGAACTCACGAGATAGAGTGATTGCGGTGTTGGGGCTAATGAATGCAATAGGAGATATTCGTTTGCAGCGCCTTTTAATTATTTGTTTTCGAGAATTTTCACTAGCCCATATTAAAGCCCACATTTAGTTACTTTTATTAGGTTCATAAAGATGACAATATTTTTTAGAATTATGTTTAAATGTTCTTTATTTGTGCAAAATCAAAACGTATCGAAGTTTTTCGTCACCCACAATATTTTTTTCAAAATTTTTGAGCGCGGTGAGCTTTTGGTTGTACTAAAACTCTACAGAAATCACCGGAATTATTATTTTACATTACTTTATGATTTCTTATATTTATGCGAACACTACACATTGAAATAATACTAGTTTTTACGGATTTTATCACGTATATTTAACTATAAATACCCGACGTTTCAAGCGCTTTACAGCACCCATGGTCACGGGGAGGACTAAGATGTTCAAAGTCCAAATGTCATAATTAACAGCGGTTATCATAGATAAAAATTTTACTTTTGTTCCGATCTACACAGTATGAACTTAACGTCGGGTATTTATAGTTAAATGTACGCGATAAAATCCGTAAAAACTAGTATTATTACATTACTTTTTTAATCCTTACTAAGTTTTCTTTACTTTAACTTCCACATTCAGAACATAGTCAAAAAGTAGGTAATAAGCTTAATTTCACGCAAACGAAAAAAGATAGATGTTTCAATTTATTTAGATGCAAAGCCATTGATTTTAGCTTGTTATATATAACAGTAACAGCTCAAACAACACGAGGTCATAAACCTTGCTTTAAAATGGGCCAGGACAAAGTTTTTGCTTTTGTCGCACTCGCACACTCATAGCATTCTAAAAATAAAATTTGCGTATCGATCGCTCTATTATGTTTGTGACTTATAACAGGTTCCAGTTCTATATATTCTATTCTAGTTTCTTTTTAAAGGTTTTTTTTACTAATATCCCATCGGATGGTAAGCGGTGACCTGTAGGAAACCAAATACTTAGAGTCTGTGTTCAACACTAGCAAGAGCAAGATTGGCGTTAATCAGATTGATGTCAACAATAAGTCTCTTAACACACCTTTTGAGAGTGTTCAATGTCGCTGTGGCATTTTACAGCACCAGCTCATATATGGTAGCAATAGTCCTTGTACGACCGGAATTGTGCTTTTTATAAAGTAAGCAGTTATCCCGGGTTGTATTACCGCCGCACTTTTGCAAGGAAACCAAGATTCCATGCAACTGTTTTGGCATTGACTCAATGAATTTTTCATTATCTGTCTCCCTCTTGTCATAATATACACATATAATATGTTCTGTATTATTATGTATCACTGGCAGGGAAGGTTAGACATTCAGATTTAATCAATAAATAGTCCACTACTAAATACAGATCTTCCAATAACTACGCTAAGTGCTATAGGTGTTAGGAATCCTTCTTCCCCTAGGAACCCATGTGACGAGATACCACCCTCTTACGTTTTTCTGCCAACAAATAGCAGTGCTTATATTGCTACCAAATTGCCATATCCCGATCTGAAGAGTATAGAAATCTATAACGAGTATTATAACAGACTGAATACCATCTTAGCCCTCAGAAGTGACAACTACAGGTGTAGTCTTCTTTGTTTGAAGAAGGCTATAGGTATGTGGGGGGAAACAGTAAAAGTATTCTAGCCCCGAATTCATGGAAGGCGGCTTTCATCTACCCGATCCCTAAAAAAGGCGATCACTAATATCCGTCAAACTACAGGCCTATTGCCATCACCTCCTTGTTCTCCAAAATTATGGAATCTATTATAAACGCCAGCTCATGCAGTACCTTGAGGATCACCAGCTGATTAGTGGCCGCTAATACGATTTTCGTCGGGGTCAATTAGCTGGTGATCTTCTGGTCTACCCGCTCTGCGATGGGTGGGGGCAATATAGTCCAAGGGGGAGGCATTGGCCGTTAGTTAGACATTGCGAAGGCCTTCGATCGGGTTTGACACAAAGCGCTTCTTTCGAAGCTCCCTTCCTATGGGCTTCCCGAGAAATTGTGCAATTGGATCACCAGCTTTGCATGCTCCGATTATAAGCCTATTAATGCTTGCTTTACACAAGGCTGTGTGCTATCGCCAACACTGTTTCTTCTACATATTAATGGCATGTTACAAACCAGTAGCGTTCATTGCTATGCGAATGACAGCAATGGTAATGCTTTGAACATTGGCCGTGCCAATATTTTTAGGGAAAACGTCACCGAGTTCCGGGACAAACTTGTGTCTGAAGTCGAGTCTTTGCTGAACAAAGTCTCGGATTGGGGACGACTAAATCCAGTGAAGTTTAACCCTCAGAAGACACGAGTTTGCCCGTTAACCGCTAAAAAGAACCCCTTTGACGTATCTCCTCAGTTTCAAAGCACTCACCTTGTTGCCTCAGCAAGTATCGGAATCCTCAGCGTCGACATATCGAGTGACGTGCAGTTTCGTGGTTACTTAGAAGAGAGGGCCAAATTGGCCTCTAAAAAGCTTGGCGTGCTCAGCACAGCGAGACAGTATTTCCTGCCGGCATACCACCTGCAACTACAAGGCGCACATGGAATACTGTTCCCATCTCTGGGCTGGGGCTCCCCAGTGCTAGCTCCTTCCACTTGACCGCATCCAGCGCAGAGCGGCACGAATTGTCGACGACCGAGTGTTTTCCGATCGGCTGGATTCACTGGTACCACGAAGAGGTGTTGCACCTCTTTGCATATTTATAGCATCTATCACGGGTGTGCTTTGAGGGATTGTTCAGATTAATCCCAGCCGCCAAATTTCATGAACGCACTACGCGGCAAACTTTCCGATACCATCTACACAATCTGGAAGCATGGCGGTCCACCATTGTACGTTTCACTAGGAGTTTTGTTCCGCTTACGACCTTTCTGTGGTATAGTTTACCACCGGTAATTTTTTCGGACCGATACGACCTGGGGACCTTCAAGAAAAGAGCTTACTCCTTTCTAAAAGGTCGGCAGCGCACCTGCGATTCCCTTGCAATATTGGGCAATGGACTTGTAAAGGGCTGTAATAATGATGATGATCATAATAAATTTTATGACTTATGGATCTGAGACGTGGTCCTTCATTGCTGGTCGCATGAGGAAGCTCAAGGTCGATCAGCGATCTATGGAAAAGGTTATGTACGTAGTTTTTCTGTGCGATAAAATTAGAAATGAGGATATCCGGAGTATCATCAGCATAACTGACATAGCCCAACGGATTTGTAAGCTGAAGTGGCAATGGGCCGGCCATATAGCTCGAAGAACCAACAATCGATGGGGAAGAATCCTTCTCGAGTGGCAGCCTTACCCGTACCTGTAGGTTAAGTGTAGGGCCTCTCACCACTACATGGAGTGACAACCTGGTAAGGCATCCAGGAAGTTGATGGATGCAGTTTGCTTAGGACCGTGCTTTGTATCATTCCTTGGGGGAGGCCTGATGTTTAGCAGCGGACTTGTGAAGGGCTGTAATGATGATATTAAATTTGCAAAATTATAAGCGTGATTAGTCTTACAACAGCTTTACAAGAAAGTTTTTCTGTAGTGACGCCATAACCAGCTTATATCTTTAAATTTTAATGTTGATTCTTGGCCTTTTGAAGTTACGAGTCTCATCCGTGCTAACTTCTATGATCTTTTCCTATTTTTAGCAGACATCAAATGAAGATTTTGAAGAAAAAGCTCCAAACCTAAGGAAGGCAAAATAGGGGATGAAATTTTTAATAAGACTATTTAGACGACATTGTGATTATTTTTAGTATTCCTTAGTCCACTTGAAGGGTAAATAAAAATAAAAGCAGACTTGAAAAGAAGAATAAAATAATTTCTCATTCTGAAGTCGGGCTTTTATTCTTCTATATAATATGTCTTAGCTTATACATTCGTAATATCTCCCTTATAAATCGCAAATATTACTTCGAGATGTTGCGTAAATCTATTGCCTATAATATTGCCCCTTTTCATTCTGTTTATTCAATAGGGGAAATCTTTCCTTCGGTTCTTTGATCCTTTCATGTTTTATGAGGTTTTACAATAGTTGAGAAATCGGTGATACAATCGTTTGTTTGACGGAGGTAGGTTGTGAAAGCGAGGCGTTGTTATAATTTTAACCACCCTTGTTGGCCTTTTCTTTTATTTTTCTTCTTTATTGAATTAATAGAACACAACTTGGTTAGTTCAATAGAAACAGCTGAGCTAATTAAAATTATGCTTTTTATTAAATACCTAGGCTACACTAAAAGTATCGGAAATGGAATATTTCCACTGTTCCTGTCATATTAAAATCTTTTTAATTGAATACTTCTTGGTTTTAAAAATCGAATACCATTTATTTATTTAAAAAAAGATTCTCGGTCTTGTCACAAGGTTATGTCAAACTTGTTTAGTCGTTGAGAAAATGGAATTGCTCGTATTTTATACTTTAGGGGTGGTTTAACATTAAACTTAAAGAAAAGCTTCCACGTCAAAGGGTGGAAAAATAGTAAGAAGTAGTAATATTCTGTACCTATTTAAACACCATTCTATTCGTCATAGTTTCTAAAATCGGGGTTTTATTCATAATTTTTCGATATTAAATCAAACAAAGCACTAACGTCGGTGTTAAGCCATAGCTTGGCACTGACTTAGAAGCTATTATGTTGAAATTATTTTATTTTGTTGGTCTTCAAATCGGTTTTTACTTTTACGTTACGTTTTTCCCTTGAATATCGAGTTTGTTGCCAACTTTTTCTGGATAAATGTTTATGTTGTCTTTTTTAGAGATCGAGTGTATTTTTCCAGGCATATTATTGAATGTTTTATTTACTTCCTATATAGCTGTTCTCAGTTTCATTCATTACTTAGTACAAATTAATAATAATTATTGTAGCTTTGCCTTAAATGTATGGATGTATTTAAGTTTATTCTTTATTAGCCGACTTCTCTCGGAGGGGTATCTCAATTCAAGTGTATGTATTTTTATGAGGGTGGTCCCATATAAATTTGAAGAATACAGTCCACTCCTAAGGATGGCAAAATAGTAAATGAAGTCTTCAATGTAACTATTTAGACGACATTTGAATTTTTCAAAAACAACGTTGCGGTAATCTTATGCACGTCATATCGGCAGCCTTCAGAATGCCTCGATAGCCCTCGGTATGCCGAGGCAGAAAGGCCGTTTTGAACTTTGAATCATTGCTTTGAAAGGTCAATAACACAAAATCTTTTCGTTTGTTGAATATATTGTGCGATGACAGATGACAGTCACGATGTAATAGTTCTTGGCAAGGACAGATTCTAACAAGGACCACGGCTGAGCAATACCGGTATCTCGCGTGGTCCTAGACATACCTATCTCTATCAAAGAACGCGGAGCGCATAGTACATATAAACGCGACGGTATTTGATGTATTGATGTTTAGGCCCTTTATTAGAGAAATCAGCACGACACAACTGTACTGAATAGAAAACAAACGCACTGAACGTAAAGATTACAAAGTATAGCAGCTTTCAAATTAATTTGCCTAACATAAGACAGACAACATTTGCATATCGCACATGCAATTTATTCACATATAATCCTAATAGTTACCTCTACACAATGATGTATCGTATAGACTTTTCTTACGTGTCTAACGGTTCAATTAGATTACTTTAAGCTCACCTACATCGTAAACTCAATAAGCTTATCCATACACATATTTTCATTACAATAAGTGCTCTCTCCTTTAAGTGAATACATCTCTATATATACATCATATTTGTTTGATTGAGCACGTGGATGAGTTCGTGTATTTGAGAAGTGTATTTAGTAGGGACGGTATATATGATAAGGATATAGAACAACGAGCGAATGCAGGAAATAGAGTGAATAGGTGAATAGGTACTCTACACACTATTATGAAGAATCAGAATATGTCAAAAAAGACACGTATGGTAATTCATAATGCTGCCGCAGTCAAATTTGGCCGCTTGGAAACTAAAAGGTGTTAATCCCTACATTAATGTATGGTAGTGAAAGTTGGGTGTTAAAGGGTGAGAAATGGCGTGATAAGAGAAAAATGTAGTGTGCAAGATGATGTTGTGACAAGGTTTAAGAAAGGAATGCTTCGGCGATTTCATGTAGAAATAATGAACGAGGGAAGAGTGACAAAGCAAAATGTTACGGATGTGAACGGCAGAGTCGGGAAGAGACGCCCCACAAGAAGGTTCATCGACCAAATTGGCGATATTTTGAAAATGGGCCACATTAGGAGTACTCTTAACCGACGAGCGTGTATGCGTAGATATAAAGTTGTAAAGGAGGCGAAAGAGGTATGTCAGTGTCGTGCCAAATGGAAATCCGTAGTCTCTGCCTACCCCTCTGGGTTGCAGGCGTGAATATTTATAACTATTATAATAATATATTATAATTTATATAAAAATCAATTGCTGCCGTTAGTCTTGCTAAAACTCAAAAAGTTTCCACCGATTTTGATGATTTTTTTTGTGTGTTTGAATGGCTCCCTAGATGGCTTAGATATATTTGGACCCGGTAACTTGCACTGTTGTTGAGATCTAGAAATCACCCGTATGAAGCCGGAACTGATCGCTAGTAATAAATAATATTTAAATTTATTTTATGTATATTTCTTTTTAATATACATTTATTTCCTTCTCAGGCTTTTTCTGGTCCATTGTTGTAACTGATTTGTTGTATTCCTTATTCCCCCTAGAAATGCCACAAAATATGGTCTTGAGCCACTTGCATCGTCACTCCATGCAAGAGTCACTAGTTGGTGGCTGACCCACACTTCGATTACTAGTACAGTACTGCCACTCGAGAACGTTTTCTTTCTTAGCAGTTGTCGGTGCTTCGAGCTGTATGACCGGCCAATTTCTACTTCAGCCTACTGATCCAGTGCAATATGTCGGTTACTTAAATTATACTGTGGATATCTTCACTACGGATTCTATCACGCAGAGGAACTCCGAGCCTGGCCGTCCTTCGCTGTTTCCGTGAGTCTTGGCTTCCAGCCTCCCGACAAGCTAACAAGGCGATCTAGATATAAGTAATTCCATGTAGATAATAATATATCTACATATAAATAATCATACAATATATTCTTAAAAGTTTTTGAAACACACTCATGATAAAAATGTGTTTTTTGTTACGTTTTTAAAATTTTTGATAGAGCAGGTGCTAAACATTTGGCTGCAGCACTGCGGGCAAGGGGTTCGAATTCTGCAGACAACAAGTATTTGCAAGGACTGCATTGTAATTTACATGTACATTGTCAACTATCCCATGTTGAATTAGGGACACGGGAAATCACAAGTGGAAACATTTTTATCCGGAAAATAATAAAAAAGATAAGGAAAGATAATATTTTAATCCTTTCTAAAATACGTCCAATGGAGCAATTTCGTGATAGATTTTAATAACACTTATTTAAATAACACTCAGCACACAGCGGGTTGGTGCGCAAAAAACTTATTACTGGTAATGCTGCTCCTAATTACTAGTTAGTGGAATTTGGATTTTTCACCATCCGTCATTTGCCATGTCTCTATTCGTAAGCTAGTTGAGCAATGCGTGACGAAGTTTACACTTGGAGAAAATGAATTCTTTCTTAGAAAAATACGAATCTTATATAAACAAATCTTCTGTTTCAATCTGAGCATGGTAGAAGGTATATAAAATAAATTGTAAATATAGACGCAGAACATTGTATGTGAAGTTAAAACTTTAGCAGCATGAAACATATAATTCTACAACTTGCAATGAAACTCGTAGTATATTAAAAGACAGAGTTCTAAATCAATATCCGACAATTAAATTGAAGCGCTGGACACTGATGTTTTATATTTTAGTAATGCAATATTATATCGAACAATAGAAGTTATTAATAGCACTTATAAGATGAAATTTATTTAATAGTAAGGTAGGTAGGTATGTATAGGTAATATAGTCACTTTAAGCTTTGCCGCCCTATAAAATCAAAACTAGGTGGAGGACGTTATTATACGTGGTAGAGCCGTGCTGCAATTATATTAGTAGTATAGTTGTAGCACGAATGGGTCGGCTCGACCGGAGAAGGACCACGCTCTCACAGCATACCGGCGTAAAATATAGCTTAATGCTGCTGTGTTTCGTATGGTGAGTGTACAGAACCGGAGACCCTTTTTACTGGAAACGAGGCATTCCATCTTAGTCCTACTTAGACGGTATAAAAGGTCATCCAGTATATTATACATATTCATTGCACATATACGTAAATATATAAAATACACATTATCATCATTCATATCGTCCAACAACAGTTTGTTTCAAATAGTAGTATTAGCTAAAACTTAAAACAGCTATTGGAGCTTTTCTTACTTATTCAGGCAAGGAATTCCAGAGTAGTATTGTCTGAACAATAAAGGTATTGTTGGTTCACTAACAATTCCTGAACAGTGAAATTAGATGAAATGCTAATTTTATGGTTCGATAAGGAGCGAACAACTCTATCATGATTCATGAGTTAATAAATGGAATTTACCTATAATTTTTATACGTGGTACATCCACGTAGCTTTAACATGGTGGTGGCATGACTGGGTGGGTTGTCCCGGGAAGGACCACGCTCTCAAAGAATACCAAGGTGAAATAGCATATGCTGTTTTTACTGGGAACGAGGCATTCCATCTTAATCATCACGGGTGACAATCTGCATTTTGATTTGTAATCGAGGTAAGATGTAGATGTCTATGGGCCGCAGCAACCACTTACCATCAGGTGGACTGTGTGCTCGTTTGTCACCCTATCCTATAAAAAAATACAGAGACAAAAATGCAAAGTCGTATACTATAACTAATATATTAAGAAAAAAATTGCAAACAAGCTTTGGAAATAATTAGAACACTTCGAAAAATGGACTTAAAAAAGCTAACTACGCTACTAGTTTAATTACTAGTATGTTACTAAAATCGTCTAAAATATTTAGTATAATGTTAATTGACAAAATGTCCTCCATAAAGCAGCGCTCTTTTGACCCTTTATTATTTGACTTATGAAGAGCTATCGTATCACAGATCCATCTATGCAAACAAAGCTTCAGTTTTTAAGTAATAAGAAAGAGACCACATTAACCAGATGACCATATTACCCTCACGTACTCTAATTTATATATTATACAATATTAGAAAGCTATAGATATTAAATATATGCCTATAGACCTATCGTCAAGTAAGAACAAGGTTCTCTAAAATAATGGAGTCCATTATTAACAGCCAGCTCATGTGGTACCTTGAGGATCACCAGCTAATCAGTGACCGACAGTACGGTTTTCATCGCGGTCGCTCGGCTGGTGAACTTCTAAGTTACCTAACTCATAAATGGGTGGAGTTAGTAGAGTCCTAGGGAAAGGCGTTGGCCGTTAGTTTAGACATAGCCAAGGCCTTCGATCGTTTTGGGTACAAAGCGCTTCTTACGAAGCTCCCTTCCTATGGGCTTCTCGAGAAATTGTGCGATTGGATTACCAGTTTTCTTGCAGATCGGAGCATCAAGGTCATAGTAGACATGCTTCGATTACAAGCCCATTAACGTCGGTGTTCCACAAGGCTGCGAGCTATCGCCAATTTCATCTGCATATCAATGATATGTTGCAAACCAGTAAGTAACATTAATTGCTATGCAGACGACAGGACTGGTGGTGCTTTATACACCGGTTTTGGCAATATTTCTCGGGAAAATGTTGCCGAGTACCGGGAAAACTTGTATCTGAAGTCGAGACTTTGTTGAACAAAGTCTCGGATTGGGGGCAACTACATCTAGTCCAGTTTAACCCTCAGAAGACACTAGTTTGCGCGTCAACCGCTAAAAAGAACCATACCACATACCATCTGGATAACTGGCAGTCCACTGCTGTGCGATTTAAAACAAGTTTTCTTCCTTGCACAACTTGCTTGTGGAATTGTTTCTATCACCACAGATTTTTCCGGACCTATACGACTTACTTCAAGAAAAAAGCCTACTCTTTTTTAAAAGGCCGGCAACGCATCTGTAATTCCGCTGGTGTTAGAGTTGTTCATGGGCGGCGGTAATCACTTACCATCAGGTGAAACGTATGCTCGTTTACCTCCTATAAAAAAAATTAAGTTTTGATAACTTTTCGCACATTTCACAGACTAGGACTGTAGACTGTATAATTACAGTCTTAGTCGGAGAAATGTGCGAATAAAATGTAATTAATCAAAAGATGTCGTCAATATTTTTTTAAGAATAAAAGTGCACGATTGCCACCCAGTCTATATAGATATATGCCGGTACATTCCAAGTCTATGATATAAATAATATAGCAATACCGTAACACTGCCAAATATTTTGACATGACACCCGACGCAAAGATTTGCTAGAAAGCTCATGTCAAAAAGAAACGCACATAAATATTTTTACGGAAAAGGCAGAACATTCTTCATTTATGTTACTGTGTACATATACGCATTTATCATCTACATAAATTTCGTTCCATGGGTGTCGAAAGAGGCGTTTGTAGGAACATTCCAGAAAAATCTTATGGTTTTCAATAATGGTAGTGAAACCTCTTCGTTTACGGTAGATGTAAAATATCCAAACTGACGACAGGCAGAATCCGCATACCAAGATATTCCGTACAAAGGCAGATGATGACCTATGAGAGAGAAAGAAGAGTGTTAAATGTACTAATGTAAGAAAGAAGAAAAATATAATGCATCGGATCAGAATAAGAAGTATAATCTTATGTTTTGTAACCTAGTCACATGTAAATTTTAAGAAAGTTTTGATATAAAAGACGTAAACTCTCTTGCTTTAGTTCGGGAATGCGGACATTTATCATCATTATTCCATCCCCTCACAAGTCAATTGTAACTTCAGCTAGCTGATCCCTTGAGCTATGTCGGTAACTCTGTGGGTTCCACAGTGAATTTCTTTATTAATTAATGAATTGGATTCTATCACGCAGAAAAACTCCATGCATAGCCTGGGTCGTTTGTGTATCCCTCTCCATAGCTCAAAGTTCTTAAAATAGGTTCATAGTTTATAATAGGTACTGGCGATTTATGATTTATTTATGGCGATGAGCCGTGGTAGCTCAAATAGTTAACGCTCGCTGTAAATATAACAGAACGCGAGTAACCCGAGTTCGATTCCCTCCGGCACCAATGAAATTGTTAATTGCAATTTTAAGTGTTGATTTACCACGTGCTCGCCGGTGAAGGAAAACTTCGTGAGGAAACCTGCATGTCTGAGGAATAAGGAAAAATATTTCGAAGACATGTGAAGTTCGCCAACACACATTGGGGCAGCGTGGCGGACACTTTCTTGTCCTAAAACCCTCTCAGAAATGAGGGGAGGACTGTGCCCAGCAGTGGGACGTATATAGGCTTCAAACAACTGGCGATTTTACAGTAAGGAATGAAAAAATCAAATTTAAAAGATAAAATGAATGTTTATTGTTGTAGCTAACGCAATAACAAGTGGGAGTAATTTTGGAACCTTTAACTATCTTTTTAAAATAAAAAAATATGTTGCTGCATTCCAGGTCCCAGGGTAAGAAAAAATGATGTGCAGAGTGTCGTTGTTGACATAATGGCATTAGAATTTGCTTTGCGTTTCATTGTATTATAATTCTGTAACTTCTAATTATCATTTCATTTATAATTAACCTTTTGTTGTGATATTCTACTTATATGTTCTAATTTTCTTTGATAGCTTTTCTGATACACAGCTATATGTAGACCTTTTCATAAAAGCACTAGCTTGTAGGTATATACAGATAATGTAGAAAGATTAGTGCCGTACTCATTACACTATGTAGAACAGTCGGTGTGCGTAAAAACGATTTCCTCGCACTGATAACTCGGCTACCCTATTACGGGTAACCAGTCTTTAAGTCTTGGGTTTGACATTTTTGAATAGATAGTACTATCATTTGTAGGGTGCCAGTCTCGTTTGTTAGTTAGGGAGTTTGGCATTCTGAAAAGAAGTTATTATAATCCCTCTTACACTTCGAGGTAATAAAATGTATATAATTAAAGGTAATCTATGGTAATACAATTAAAATTGGTTAGTTGTGTCTGTGATAAGGTTAGTTGTGTGATGTGATAAGGATATAGAACGACGAGTGAGTGAAGGAAATAGAGTAAATGGGGCCCTGCACTCTATTGTGAAGAGTCAAAATGTGTCGAAAAGGGCACGTATGGCTTCACAATGCTGTGTTGGTCCCTACTTTAACGTATGGTAGTGAAAGTTGGTTGTGGCAGAAAAAGCACGAGAGTAGAATGAACGCAACGAATGAAGTAGAAATGCGGTCGTTAAGGAGTATGTTAGAGCTGAATCTGAATGACATGGTAAGAAATTGTGTGATAAGAGAGGAGTGTGGTTTGCAAGATGATGTTGTGACCAGGATTAAGAAAGGAATGCTTCGGTGGTTTGGTCGTGTAGAAAGAATGAATGAGGAAAGACTGACACAGAAAATTTATAGAAGTCTGTAGTCTCTGCCTACCCCTCTGGGTGACAGCCGTGAGTGTTTATGTTATGTAGTTGTGTCTTTAAGGATATATGATATGAAAATCATTTTAGGATGTTCTCTGTTATTATTATATTTATATGTTTATTAAATTAGTAAATAAATAAAAATAATAATAAAATTATTTGGGAAGTTGTAATAGGTATACACTAATCATAGTATATTTAACAAATAATCCATACCGGATATTCACATCAAAGCAAGAACATAGTCGTTCTAAAGCATTTGTGCTTTAGTACATGTTAAAAATGAGGAAATAAAATCAAAATAAAGTCAAATTAGCCATTCGACTATAACCTTATATCGCTTTTAGCACAAATATTTGGATTTGTTTGATAAAATACCTGTAGTGTTAATGGAGTTGCTTGTGTATGCTTTAATTATAATGAATATACTGCCAGAGTGCTTTCTTCACTTTGACTCCTGCTTCCCTGAATATATAATTGCGGGCTATGAGTCATCCCATATTGATCCCCAGAGGTGATAACACATCCATAGCCATCTTTATTTGTAGTTAGAGTAACACGCTTCACAAACTGGTTGTAATTTAGTTGGTCAAAACAATGTAACAAATAAATAGAAAAGCTATGGAAATAACTGACAGTCTATGGGGTCCAAAATTTCATCTGACTTCCAGATCGATCGATCGAACTCATTAGACTCAATCTACAGGAAAAATACAAACAAAAGAAATTATTAAATTTAAATTAAATAAGTCAAGTTGGTGTTTTATCAAAGTGCCAATCGATGGCCCGCCTACGGACAAAGCGTTTTTTGTAGGTACGCATAGGGAGAGATTTGGTTATAGCTACCTGCGTCCATCTTCCCTAACCACTTTGAGACTTTTCAAGGTATGAGTGAATAAATATTTTTTAGTCTGAGTTAGGATTTTGGTAAAACTTAGGCCATCATTTGTCTTGAAAATGTTAAAACACTGATAGTCATTCACTAAAATTAAATAATATAATTACTCTCATGAACATATTATTTAGACAAATAATTATTCTTAAATATGAATTGAGTTTTTAAGGGTTGTCTGAAATTAACATTGTAAGTTAAAAAAATACAGTTATTTAATAAAAAACAGAAAGAGTACATAATCTGAATTTTCGTATTAGTACGTATGCTACAGCTATATTACTGGTATAGTTGTAGCACAAATGGGTCGGCTCGACCGGGGAAGGACCACGCTCTCACAGAATACTAGCGTAACATAGCAGTTTAACGCTACTGTGTTTCGTATGGTAAGTGTAGAGGTTCTCTAGAGAACCGGAGATCTTTTTTACTGAAAACGAGGCATTCCATCTTAGTCCTCACGGGTGACAACCAATGATATTTTATGTAAAAAGGTGTATTACCTACACAATATTCGATCTTCAAAAACGGCACGCTAATGCACACATAAATAACTAAATATTGCAATAGCACACTACATTACGGTTAGACATCAAAGTAGGATGGCATGATTAAACTTTCGCAAGCGTAAAAGAGACAAATGTAATTTGCGACAGTGCGTGATCTTCTGTAGTAGGAACGATGTAGAATAATTGATCAGCCATGACATTATACCGTACACCGTGATTTATGCCTAAAACGCGATTCACTCATGAGTGCAAGTAGTAAAAGTAATAAAGTAGTAAAAATGCATTAAAAGTAGGAAAAAAATTGGTATTGATAAAGTGCTGTAATAATTATTTATATACGAACGTATATACCACTTCGTTACGCTACAAAACAAATAAATTGAACTTATTAATTAATAAATAATGACATAGTTAATTTACCCTTCAATAAAACAAGAAACATATGTACACCATTTGAATTACGATACTCAGAAGAGACCTATCTGTTTTTTACATTCTTTGATCAGAAACAATATTACCTCTCATTCAAACTCACTCATTGGGGTATTTTTATACCTCTCTATTTTTTCTGACAATATATTTTAAAATACGTAATTTTCGAATTTGTAAACAATAAGAAAATACATTAAGGAAATACCAAGCGAATGAAATATGATTCCTTTTGACTTTTTATTATAATATCATGACCTATTTTTCTTATAATATCATTGGTGACAATGCATCATGGAAATCAGTTATTTCGATATTGCAGCAATTTTATTTACTTATTACATAAATATAAATAAATAATATAATAGTATTTGAAAGTCATATTTCATTTTTCACGTTATGTACACTTTTTGTTTATTTATAACACAGCAGTGTCTCCTTTGTTTAGCGCAACAAAAGTATTTTCAAATTTTCTTTTTTTATGTGTTTGCTTCACATAGTCTACTTAAACACTCATCGCTGCTCTTCACGTTTTCTTGGTCGCATAATTGAGCACTCAAGTTTCTTTTTAAGTAACTACTAAAAACTTTTCTACGTAAATTTTCAGATTTTTTATCTTATACGATTTATAAGCAAGAATAGTGCAACTGAAAGTTAAAAAAAAACATTACACATTTAATTCTACTTGGAAAAAATTCAGGGAAAAGAAAGAATCCTAATGCAAAAACGTTATAAAACAAAATGTTCTACT
Source organism: Parnassius smintheus behrii (assembly GCA_036936625.1). NCBI lineage: Eukaryota > Metazoa > Arthropoda > Insecta > Lepidoptera > Papilionidae > Parnassius > Parnassius smintheus. The sequence goes on from JAUPFT010000006.1 coordinate 31,559,721, forward strand.
TATTCAGTATTTTAAATCCACTGTCCACTGTTGGAAATTGCTCATATTCGCTTTAATTTCGGCGAGGGCTTTAGCGACTAAATCTCTTTCTCTTCGTACAAGAAATACTGCTTCCCTACACTGATCTATGTAATCTTTAAACGTGATTTTTATGCCATCAATAGGTCGCTAGCCCCTCGTTTGTTTATCGATTAGGTGTTGTACTAGGTGTGTTGTATTTTGTAGATTATAGCCGTGGCTTGGTCACCTGAGGTGACCACACTAGTGGCGAGCCCGCATGGGATGTGTGTTGGTGGGTTGCGGCGAGAGGGATGCCCTTTCCCCCTACCGCTGCCGCAGAGGTGGAGTCGCGGAGGGAGATGCGCCATATGTTCTGGTGCGCCTTACTTGAGGAGTTGGGAGAGGAGAAGTCCTCTCTCGACGAGGGGCTGCCATGGGGCGGCTGGCGCTGGTGGGGTCTCGAATGTGTGCGAAAGCGTTCCCGTGTCCCTGCCTATATACGGCGAATGCGGAACACCACGGGATTTACGTTGGTGCGAGTCCGATAGCCCGTCCTTGCCTCTGTGAGGCGGGTGTGCGTAGGCATTTACCCATGAAAAAAGGTGTGTTATAGTTAATTTAATCGCCATATAGCCTTTTTAACTATATTATTTTAATTTATACAGGGATTTCATTCAGTGTTATGCTCTACAATACTATTTTTAGGATTAATACGATTTTTTAATAGTTTTTGCGACGTGTCCTGGTAATAATTATAAAAAGCATATTAGTAAATACACGAAGTTGGTCAATGGAATTAATGGTATTTGAAGCTATTAATTCGTACTTTATACGTATCACCGTAATTAACTTCGAACACTTTAAAGGAAATAATTTTTTGCTTTCTTGTTAAAAAAAGGTTTTATATTTCCAGTTGCTTTACAAAAAATATTTTCTCATTATTTATGAGTTTAACTTTTTTAAAACTTAAAAAATAATTGGCATGTAGATTTTCCTAGTGGAAATAAAAATGATTTAATAAAGGCTGAAGCTGAAATAAAATATGTAAGATAATAATTTAATAATTTTATGTGACATTGTGACATCAATATATTGGTTAACTTAAGGAAAGAAGAAAGATTAGGTTCATTAAAATCCGGTGCAATATCGGTACAGGAATTTAATAATAATTGGATAACTAAGAAACTTAAAAGAAATTTGAAATATTGAAACGCATAATTTAACATCATAAACCTGTTTAAAATTTGCCATAAGCCATACCAGCCACCACATTTGATTTCTTTCTATCTGGCTGCAATATTTTTATTGCACAACTAAAGGGTTACTCAGGTTAATGATCTAATTTTAATATCGTTGGGAATTTACCAAATTAAACAGGCCCGCTCTTACTACGGGGAACACGTCCATAGAGACGGCAATTATGTAATTGAAGTGTGCAGGGGAGTTGGGCAAGACCTGTTAGATATTTTCGCAGAGAATTCAGAGTAGACACATCAGCCGAAAAAAATATTTTGTGTATATTTTAATTGATAGTGGACGCATGGGCAGGGAGGCAGTCATCTAATATTGCTGCAACTGCATTGTTGGGCGCAGAACAATAGGTTGCTGCGCCCATGTTATGACCATAATATTATGGTATTTAAGTTGGGCGAGATACCAAGAACGTCTTGACCCCCCTGCACAATTTCTAGATAGTATTTTGATAAAGAACATTGATGAATAAATAAAAATTCACTGAATACATATGTTTATTTTATTACCCTTGGTAGAAACATTTTTTAAAGTACAACACGAGTAAAGATTTTTAAGTCTAGGCCGTTAAATGGCTTAGTTACCTTGTTACAAAAAGGAACATTGTGAGGTAATTGTATATTATACAGTCATACGGTGTCAGCACGCCATCGATCACTAATAAACAGCACGCCAATTTAGCAGCTGGGTAGATTTCTGTTGGCCGCTAAAGGTAGTGTAGATCTGTGACTGATTACGATGATAATGGATGAGAAGACGTAGTGTAACGCCTCTCAGTGAAACAAATGCAATCAAAAGTAAGTACGGTAAATATTTTTCGAAAATGACATGCCTACAGACATATTTTGCATTTCTTTTTTCTATTCATTTTTTAACCTCAAAACGAGATGCATTTTGTATTATTAATGTGTTCCTTTAAGTGTCCGTTTCTAAAAGCTAAATGTATAGAGTTATTGGCTATTTTTAGAGTACATCTAGCTAGTTTTCATTACCAACGGTTCATAGGCGAACACACTATGAAGCCAGAACTTTCTCCTATAATAATAAATTTTATCGACATATAGATTTAAACAAATATGAGCAAGAACAGTGAGCTAAACATATTAACAATGTTCAAGAAAAGGTATACAAATATTTTTCGTTGGACCGCAAACTAGGATAATCCTATATCTTGGGGTCCGAGAGCGTTAGTTATCTAGAGGTTTGTACACAGAGAAACAAAAAACAACAAGATATTTTTATAGTATAAATATCAAAGCGTAATTTTACTTGAATGTGTGTATGTGTTGAGTATATGGGCGTGTGTACGTGCTTGCGTATATGCGTGCGTACGTGCGTGTGCATGTGTGCGCGAGGGGGCGTCAGTGCTTGTGTACGTGTGTGCGTGTGTGTGCAGGTATGCTTCCAGTGGCATTTGAATAGATTTTCAGTTTCCTCATATGTTAACCAATAATAGCCAATTTCTAATATGGTGACACACCTGTGAGGTGTTGCAGTTTGTGATATTATGATATATATATGTGTACGTGATGTTTTGTTATGAGTGCGTGGATGGAGAAAACGTGGTAGGGATTTTGTATACTCGTCTTTTATAAAGATATTGGTAGTCAGGCACGTTGGGAGCGTTTTCATGACATTGACGTTTTTATTACTTTTAGAATACCCAGACAGTTGGCGAACAGGTAGCACATGAGACAAATTAAAGACATCCCTGGTAACGAATCACACCGTTTTTTTTACGTAGGACCTAATGCTCGTTGAGATCTCTCTATTTTTAACATGTAAGTTTTGCAAGGTTTCCAATTTCTTCAATAGGATAGGCACAGAGAGGATTTAAAAGGCTTTTGCGAGGTTCAAGAAGATACTGATATATCCTTTATTTTTATCTAAAAAATCTGTGATTAGCTCTGTTGAGTTAAGTACTACTACTAGTCACAGGTAAACATAAAAAAAATATTTTAACTGTTGTCCCTAAATCACCCAAAGAGATATTTATTACTTTTTGTGAATATCTCAATGATATCAACAAAACCGTACTTTCTGCTTAGGTATTATTAAAAATCTTAGAGTACTTAGTAACTAGACGTTGAACATAAATAGGGGTCAATTTCGAAAAAGCGATTAAAACTGATCCATAATTCCACACGTCTACTGTGATATGCGCGTGTACTGTTTGACAAAAGGATATTTAGAAAGTCAGTTGTATTAACCTATTTGTAAATAGTTGCTTATAAATAGCAAAAAGCTTTATCTATGTATCAGTTAAGCAAGATAATCATTTAATGTTCGTGTTCAGACGTTCAGAGAATGAATGAGAATATATGAGAATATATGATATATGAGAGTTTTGACGTGGATACGATTCAGCTTGGACAATTAAAAAGTTGTCTTAGAAGACACGTGAATAGATTACAGAGGCACATAGAAAATTTTACCGTGTAGTGGCAGTGTAACTTTAAGAATATCCACTACCCCATATCATCCCGAAGGTGTCTTAAGAGGAGACTGAGGGAAAATGAAACGGGAGATGTGCAGCAACATCTTCTTGATAACAACTCAAAATAATAAAAACAATCCCCCCATTAGGTAATCTATGAAGAAGGGTTATATTTGGACATTTATAGGCTGTAATGGATGGATGGATGAAAGAAAATTTGCAAGTGCTCCAATTTGCTTAGTTGCTCTTAAGTTCTATGAAACTGTAAAAGCCGACCGGTTAACAGCACCAATATCATTAAAAAAAACCTCAATTGCTCCTGTGTAGCATCCAAAAACACACTACATCAGCGTAATTTGGCAGAATGGAGTAAGAACAAAGGATATTTTAGTTGACAAAAAAGAAGTTGTTATAATGAATGGTTTATTGTTTTTGTTTCAACTTTTCTGTTTCCGTTAATAATATTTGAAGTAACTGGTAAGCTGTCAAATACGTGTAATATTTAAACTTGTATGTAAACTGTATTTTAATTCCATAATTATTAATAGATATTATACGTGGTAGAGCTACATGGCTATTAGTAGAATAGTTGCAGCACAAATGGGTCGGCTCGACCGGGGAAGGACCACGCTCTCACAGAATACTAGCATAAAATAGCAGCTCAACGCTGCTGTGTTTCGTATGGTGAGTGTAGAGAACTGGAGACCCTTTTTAATAAAAACGAGGCATTCCATCTTAGTTCCTAGGGGTCGCATCTGCATTTTGATTCGTAATCGAAAATGCATGTAGATGTCCTATGGGCCACTGCAATCAGTTACCATCAGGTTGACTGTGTGCTCGTTTGTCACGCTATCTTATAAAAAATAAAGTTATTAATTCTAGTAAAGTAAAAAAAAAACATGCCAAAAGTAATGGAATTTGCTTTAAAGTATGTAACACTTTTCAGTCTTTTTCTTAAAATCACAAGGTTTCTTCTTTATCGTAGAGCCATTCAATATATATCAATTGTAGTATAATATCTAATTAAGACGAACATAATGATTTCTTATATTTACGCGAACACTATACATTGAAATAATACTAGTTTTTACGGATTTTATCGCGTATATTTAACTATAAATATCCGACGTTTCGAGCGCTTTACAGCACCAATGGTCACGGGGAGGACTGAGATGTTCAACGTCCAAATGTCATAGTTAACAGCGGTAACCACAGATATGTATGTAGATCGGAACAAAAGTTAAATTTTTATCTATGGTAACCGCTCACAGATATTGACTTGGTTTTGTTATTATTGTGGATCCTCAGGTGGGTAATATTATATAATTGTAATGTAATTAAGTTAGTGTTATCTACACTAAAAATCAAAAACAGCCTATACTTGACATATTTATAATTGTAAATCAAATTGAATGGGTGTCAAGGTTGCATAACGTATTAGCGCTAGGGTAGCGATGGCGGCAATCTCTCGAAAGTTGTCGATCACAAATTAATGTATGTAACTCAGGTGCAGTTTTGTGGTGTATTTAAAATACTGTTACGAGCTTGAGGTTCGTGACAATAAAAATTGCCGATAGAATTACCTAAATTAACACTTTAATTCACTTTACACTAATTAAAGTTAAAAACACTAATAATTATTCACACTGATTCACTTTAATCCGCTCCGAAGCTTCGCTTGTCTCGTCGATTTCAATACTTCCTCGATCGCATCTTGCAGCGCCTATTTATATAAATTAGCACGAAAATATCCAGAATTTTCAAGTAAACACGCGCAAAGTACCGAGAGTTCGAGTTTCAACTTCAAGAAGTTTAGTTCTTCGGTTCGAGACTAGATGGCGCTAGTGCCGTCGACTTCGGTGCGTAACACTGCCCCCTCCTAAGACATGCTCGTCCCGAGCATTATCGGCCCCGTAATATCGCGTAAATAAATATTAATTAGGTTTTAATCAATTTTTGTGATACTTTTTTCTTATATGTTCGTCTTATTGATATAATACTAGTTTTTACGGATTTTATCGCGTATATTTAACTATAAATACCCGACGTTCGAGCGCTTTACAGCACCCATGGTCACGGGGAGGACTGAGATGTTCAACGTCCAAATGTCATAGTTAACAGCGGTTACCATAGATAAAAATTTAACTTTTGTTCCGATCTACATACATATCTGCGGTTACCGCTGTTAACTATGACATTTGGACGTTGAACATCTCAGTCCTCCCCGTGACCATTGGTGCTGTAAAGCGCTCGAAACGTCGGGTATTTATAGTTAAATATACGCGATAAAATCCGTAAAAACTAGTATTATTTCAATGTATAGTGTTCGCGTAAATATAAGAAATCATTATGTTCGTCTTAATTAGATATTATACTACAATTGATATATATTGAATGGCTCTACGATAAAGAAGAAACCTTGTGATTTTAAGAAAAAGACTGAAAAGTGTTACATACTTTAAAGCAAATTCCATTACTTTTGGCATGTTTTTTTTTTACTTTACTAGAATTAATAACTTTATTTTTTATAAGATAGCGTGACAAACGAGCACACAGTCAACCTGATGGTAACTGATTGCAGTGGCCCATAGGACATCTACATGCATTTTCGATTACGAATCAAAATGCAGATGCGACCCCTAGGAACTAAGATGGAATGCCTCGTTTTTATTAAAAAGGGTCTCCAGTTCTCTACACTCACCATACGAAACACAGCAGCGTTGAGCTGCTATTTTATGCTAGTATTCTGTGAGAGCGTGGTCCTTCCCCGGTCGAGCCGACCCATTTGTGCTGCAACTATTCTACTAATAGCCATGTAGCTCTACCACGTATAATATCTATTAATAATTATGGAATTAAAATACAGTTTACATACAAGTTTAAATATTGGAGATTACTATCGACATTGCAAAATAGGTTGGTTAGCAGAAGAGTAGGGCACACTTAAAAATGTAAGGAAGCGCCCCTTTCTCATAAACCCAATACGTGTATACCTGATGAATAATTTAGCCGGCTTCATTTTGTTCCAGGCTCCTCGAGTTTGATGGGTAGTCTTTCCATTTACTTACAGCAGTAATCTCTAGAGAACGTGCATACAAGTGTACAAAATGTACCTTGAATTTACTTGCGTGAATGAATTATTTATCCAGTCTGGTTCAGTCTAGTCTGGCTAATGGGTGGATTTATTGAAACGTAAATTTTATAAATTAAAAGCCAATTCATAAAATAAAAATTAATTCATAATGTTAATAACATTGCTATTTAATACCATGAATAGGCCAATCGCCCCTTTTAAATAAATTAAAAAAAAAAACCCTTAAGGCCCCAGTCTTGAATAAAATTTGTGTTCACGCAAAATTTACAGCAAAATAAATATATTTTCACAGTATTCAAAAAAGAAAAAGTGAAACATATTTTACATTTATTTAAAGTGTAGGATTTGATATTTTCGAAACTGTTTTTTAATTTTATTTTGGTGTTTAAATTAATAGCTCAATTAGGCGTTAAACATGCCTATGTTTAGGTTACATGCGTAAAAGGTCTTATTAAAGCCTCTGCTATGTACAAACTATGACAAAATCAAGAAAAGTATTCAGATTAAACGTATTTGTATATTGTCTACAATAATCTGATCTGGTAACATTTTTTTTATAAATGCTTTAATATTCTTATTTGAAGGGCTTAAAAAGTTGTAATTTCATGTTTTTTTTTAACTGCAAATATCTATTTTTTTCTATTAGAAGTATAAAAATAACATAATACATACATAAACACTCACGCCTGTCACCCAGAGGGGTAGGCAGAGACTACGGACTTCCATTTGGCACGATCCTGACACACCTCTTTCGCCTCCTTCACATCCATATATCTACGCATACATGCTCGTCGGTTAAGGGTACTTCTAACGTGGCCCATTTTCAAAATATCGCCAATTTGGTCGATAAACTTTTTCCTAGGGCGTCCCTTCCCGACTCGGCCGTTCACATCTGCCATATAAATTTGCTTTGTCACTCTTTCCTCATTCATTCTTTCCACATGACCAAACCACCGAAGCATTCCTTTCTTAATCCTGGTCACAACATCATCTTGCATACCACATTTATCCCTTATCACGCAATTTCTCACCCTGTCATTCAGATTCAACCCTAGCATATTCCTTAAAGACCGCATTTTTACAGCATTTATTCTACTTTCGTGCTTCTTCTGCCACACCCAGCTTTCACTACCATACATTAAAGTAGGGACTAACACAGAATTATGAATCACCATACGTGCCTGTTTTGACACATTCTGGTTCTCCATAATAGAGTGTAGTGCCCCATTCACTCTATTCCCTTTAGAAGTATAAACGTAGCAAAGTAATACTTAAAACCACAAAAATAGAACTATTTTCAAGTTAGAAATAAATAAAATTAAAAAAATATATATTTTCGTACTTTTTACATATGTGCCATTTATAAATCAGAAACGCCTGAAAATTCTCTCAGTTCCGCTGGGATTTCTCGGCGTTCAGACGTATGCAGTGCTGCTCAACGTTACTTTACCTCTCGCTCGCACGGTTGATTTCTTTCCCTCGGGCAGCTCTTATAGACTGAGCGGAGCATATCGTGAAAGTTGCTCTACTTAAATATATATTATTTTTATTTAATTGCCACATTAGTCTTAGTGTACAAGTGCTTATATTAGTATAAGATTAATTGACTTGGACTTTTATATTTGGAGAATTTCAATTTATTACCAAAAAAAAAACGGAAAAAGATGGATAGATAAAATAAGAAATATCCTTGTGTCAGTAAAAAGAAATCTAACGCAAGAGTTAAAGTGATGAGTAAAGAGTTTTGGGATATAACAATGCTGCTCCATTTGACAAAGTTTTATCACAGTTGTGTGCTAACAGAATTAATTTATTCGCACCTTGAACGTTCTATGCCGAAAAAAGACCCACCGTATATAATAGAAGCAATGGAAAATAAAAAACATAAAAAATCCCAAAAAAGTTAACCCCTACACAATATTACACCACTCGAAAAAATTCCCCGAATTTTAAGGCGTTTCTGATTTATAAATGGCATATATGTAAAAAGTACGAAAATATATACACATATTTTTAATTTTATTTATTTCTAACTTGAAAATAGTTCTATTTTATGTGGTTTTAAGTATTACTTTGCTACATTGTGATCTCGAACGTATTTATGCACGGGGGAAAGCGCCCCCTCTAATGCTTGGGAATATATATCATTAATTATTATGGTTAAATACAAATATCATATTATTTATTTTACAATGATAATTGAAATGCGAACAAAATACTACTTTTATTCAAATTTAAACTCTCTCTCTCTCTCTCTCTGTTGTCAATTTTAATTTATTTGTTTTCACATGTAACAAGGTTGACAATGTTAAAATTTTAAAGAACCTCCGTGAAATGCTTACAGTGTACGAATGTTTATATCCACACACAGAATTAAATATAAATGAAATATAATCAAAAAAATTACGAAAATGAAAAAAAAAAGACGTGTGGCACTCGGGGACTGCCGCGGTAAAGCTATTGCAAAGCATTTTGTATCAACTTATGCAATTATAATTATTTATTTATTTTATTTATGCAGTATTTCTTTTTCTTTGATATTAATTCAAGTTACACTTTTTGAGCGTGGTGACCGATAAGAAAACAAATTTTTTTCTTTCATTAAATAAATAAATAATAAATGCACTTTGTTCATTCATATTCAAAACACTTTATACACAAATTTTACAAGTACAGTTATTCACTGTTGTACATAAATACCTATACACCTATGTACTTTCTCATAAGCAGCTGCTTATGTATTCGTCCGATTTCGGAGCAGCTCGTCTCGATTCGTGCGAGCTTCGTAGAGTCGTACAATACGTCTAGTTGCACGCACACAAACACCGTGTCGAAGACTGCCGAAAAGAAACGACGTTAGACAATGCACGGCCTTCAAGCGCCGCGCAAGTGATTCTCGCCCCACCTGTCCGCGCAGTAACTTTTTTTACGACCGCGCGAGACTGTCGCAACAAAAACGATTACTACTGAAAAACTAATATAGGTACCTACCTAAGATTTAAATAAAAATATTCTCAAAAAGCTCAACGAATTCAGAATTTAATTTTATTAAAAGAAAATTGGTCAAATAAAAAATAAAGGATGAAAATAAAGCATATGGGAATATAAAAATAAATCGTATTTATTTTTTATTTCGAGTTTTACAAGAAAAGTATAATATTTACTGGAGACAATTATTTTATTATTATAATAGTACATGATATTTCCTTTAAAATGACACCAATATGAATAATATCTTATATCTATATCTGCAAATAAATAAAATTGAAGTGTCTGTTTGTAATGTTAAAACAACAGCTTTTTATTAAATGCATATGAAAGTACTAGTAACAAAAACACAATTTTTAAAATTTTTATCTGTCTGTCGGTCTGTCTGTCTGTCTGTCTGTTTGTTCCAGCTAATCTCCGAAACAGCTGGATCTATTTTGATGGGACTTTCACTGGCAGATAGCTGATGATATAAGGAATAACTTGAACTACTTTTGTTTTAGAAAAAGAATTAGGGTTCCGCGCAAAAAAATTAAAACCCATGAAATCCATATTCCACGCGGGCGAGATCGCGGGGAACAACTAGTACTCAATATAGATAAATGTATACTTATTTTTATTTATTTATTATTTTAATAAATAAATAAAAATAAGTATTAATAATTTCTAGACACATCTCAACAGATATTTCGTTAATAAATTGCTATCAATACTGAAGCATTCTTTTACATTTAGCATCCATTTAACCCAAAAAACTGATAAGAATACTTTTTAAACAACATATAATCAATAAACGATAATCGCGTATAGTGAATTTCGAGGTAAATTATTATATGTAAACGTTTTTGAATCGTCGTAATGATACATATTTCCTAAAGAAAATATCTTCACAATTAATTTGATGTAAAATAACATTAGAAATAACGTATAAAAACGGAGAAATTATCAAATTTTTGATCGAGTTCCTAACCAGTACACAAACAAAAATGGCGAAATGTCATTTTCACATTTTTTTTCTATATAGTTATTTGTTACAGAGTGCACAGATAAAATTCACTCTCATACACACTTGACAAATGACAAATTTTTGACACTGACAAATTTCACTTCGGTTCATTTTCGCACGCTTTCTCGAGAGCGACGCGTCGTGACTTGTTTACGCATTTACTTCAAATACCCCGCCCGCACACCGCAGGAAACATATACCTACGAAAAAAAAACGTAACAAACTTCTGCCAGATAAGGCTTGATAAGATCTTTGGTGTTTTTGCACCATAACCTGAGTCTGGTAAATTTTAAATATGACTAGATAGATAAGAACAGTTGGTTTAATATGATTGTTGAAAACAAATACCCTTTAATTGTAATGAAAAATACTTGAGGTTAATGAATGTTGAATCAAAAACATTAATTTTTTATTTAATTTACGGACTCCTATCCAGATGTTTACTAGGAGAATACAAAGTTTTTTTCATTTTTGTAATATGGCTAATTATTAATTAGGCAGGGATTTCTAAGATTAATAACTAATTAACTAAGATTAAGGTTAAGAACTAAGATTAAGATTAACGATAAGATAGGAACTGATTTAATATAAGGTTTACATTTACAATGTTCCAAAATAAATAAATAAATAATTGACCATGAGTGAGTAAAAATAATATCTTTTATTTTACAGTATCTAATGTTGTTATATAAGGTGCTTCTAAAATATATGCCACGGTTGTTTGTATGGAGACTTGGTCAATCAGCTGACCGATTTCCATACAAAGTGCAATTTTTTTGAGAATTGACTATGGTTTCCTTGAGGAAAGTGGTACAGTATCATGAGTAGAACCACCAGTTGCGGCCATGGCATATTGTAGTTTAGAAGCACCTTATATTTCAGTTAAAATAAGTGCGAGTAGGTATTATTTTTCTTGTACCGAATTTCGGCCCATCTCATATATATATATATACATATATACATATATATATATATATATATATATATATATATATATATATATATATATATATATATATATATATATATATATATATATATATATATATATATATAAATATATATATATATATTGAGAATCTAAATTGAGAATTTAAACTATACGCGTGTGTGTGTTTGTGTGTATATAAAGAGGGCTACTTTTAATATCGCTCATTTTAATATCAAAAATTTAGGTTATCTTTATAGCAGTATTATATTTTCAATTCAAAATTAGTACTCCATTTGTGATAATAATAAAATGTATGTATATAGAGTACTCACTCATTTTCTTTCACTATTATTTCGTGACTTTCTTCATTAATAATAAATGCACTTTGTTCATTCATATTCAAAACACTTTATACACAAACACCGTGTCGAAGACTGCCGAAAAGAAACGACGTTGGACAATGCACGGCCTTCAAGCCACACCTCCGTGCCCGTCGGAGTGGGGAGCGTGAGGTTTTTTCGTTACGGTGGAATAAATTTCTGGATTCGGTCCCCGCGCTCAAGGCCCTAGCTAAAGGCCTAGCCCAAGCTATGCAATAGCTTAAAAAATTAAATTATATATTAATTATTAGTAAATAGAAATTACTTGGCATAATGATTTCTTATATTTACGCGAACACTACACATTTAAATAATACTAGTTTTTACGGATTTTATCGCGTATATTTAACTTTATAATACCCAACGTTTCGTGCACTTTACAGCACCCATGGTCACGGTGGGACTGAGATGTTCTACATCCAGATGTCATAGTTAACCGCGGTTACCATAGATTACAATTTAACTTTTATTCCGACCTACACAGTATGAACTTATGGTATTTTGATTTCTTGCAGTTGTATGCTTGGGTTGGAATTTAATTTAATTTATTATAGGATCCCAAGCAGATGGTGGCACCCAGCCATTTTCTCTATTAAAATTAGGATGTTTTTTGATTTCAATGGCCTCGATAATCATCCTTGGAAGGAATCGGTGTTCTTTAGCGAGGATTTGTGGTCTATCAAATTTGATGTAGTGACGGGGGCGATTCTGTACGTGTTCACAGACCGCAGACTTCCCGGAGCGTTGATTCTTCACATCAGCTATATGTTCTTTAACGCGGGTTTTAATTGATCTTTTAATTTGTCCTATGTAGGAGAGACCACATTAACAATCAAGCTTGTATACTCCTGCATCTTGCAGAGGGACGTTACACTTGACTGATGGTAAAAATTGACCAATCTTCTTCGGCGGCTTGAAGTATGTTTTGATGGAAGCGTGCTTCAAGATGTAGCCAATTTTGTCAGTGACTCCTCTAAAGTATGGCAGTACAGCAGGTACGCGCTCAACTGTGGCCGGCTTTACTCGTTCACTGTGACGTAGATGCGGGACCCGAAGCTTGTTGTCATGCAAAACTTGCTTGATGTGGTGGAGCTCGGCAGCCAGGTGTTTACTGTCACAGATCCCTCGTGCTCTCTGAAACAAAGATTTACCCACGGTAGCTAACTGTGAAGGATGGTGGTAAGAATCACCGTTTAAATATCTATCTGTATGGGTCTTTTTTTATACACAGGATGGCTCAAGGTGTTATCAGAATTCCGAATTACTAACACATCTAGAAAAGCTAAAGAATTGTTTGCCTCTAACTCCATTGTGAACTGAATTTTAGAATACTGCATATTCTACGTGCATGTTGTTTTCTTCCAACCTTCTAGTTACAATTGAGATGCAGTCTTCACAGTCTCACAGTCTTCACAGGTAAGCATGTAAATAATGACTACACATCAAAACTAACCATAGTTTCGTTGTCTGCCGGATGTAGATCTTTAATCTTGCTGACAAAATGGTAGGAATCCTTTATATGTGCTCTTGTACGCCCCCTACGGTGAGAGTATTTTCGCTAAGTGTTGAGTCAATCTGTAAGTTGGTAAATCGATTTGGCTCACTATGGGACGTAAAGGAGCATTGCTTGTGTATTTTTGGTAATCCATACAACTTTGGTGATTTGGCGCACGTAGGTATTATCCATTTTACGTCCAGATCTAATTTTTCGGAGTGTTTCTTTATGAGGTCACTAGTTGTTTATAGTGTGCTATTTGTTGGGTCGTTTGTAACCTTTTTATAAGTGCTTACATCCGACAAAAGTTTATGTATTTTAGAATTATATACAAAATTCATCAATTCCCATGATATGTTGCTGTCTATAAACAGCCTTAAGAATTTAGCACTTAACTTACGCACTTAGAACTTTTGTTTCGGAAATTGTTTTATTACCCTAACGTATTGTTCGAGTTTGGGTATTTTTTTATGTAAATTGATGACAATCCACAATTTTTTTGGAGATATGGACTGCGTGGTATAATAATGGTGCCACAATTTTACATGCAAAAACAGGCACTTGCTGATAGTCCATCGCTTCAGAGTAAATGATCTTATTCGAAATTAAACTTTATAAAAACTTTTTAAAGTCAAGACGTCCAAAGTGACACTGCAATGTTAAAAAAGAAAAAAAAATAATGTGTATGCGACCATATACGTAAGGTAGAGTACAAAAACTATTGTCAAGAGAAACTATGTATATTGGGGATTAAGGCCTCGCGTTAATATAATATACACATCACAACTAAAAGTTGTTGGAGCAATGTTCTCGTGATAAGTTGATAAGTAATAATAATAATGTCCTCCAGACCGAATTTCGGCCACGGTGACCTGCCTCAACGGAGGCTAGCCATCGGCGCAGGACAGGATTATAGTACCCAAGTGTGTGCGCAAGCACAGGTGCACTCTCTACTCCCTCACTCTCATAATCCGATGGGACGGTAAACCGACATGACCGGAGAGAGATCAGGCGCAGAACCAACAGCTTTACGTGCTTTCCGAGGCACGGGGATGAGACACCGCCAACTTCCTGACTTGGGGCAACTACCGAGAATTTCTTGACGGAAAAACTCAATACTTAATTAATTTTTGACCCGACCCGGGTTTCGAACCCAGGACCTGATGATCAGCAGTCGCATTACTACAACTACTAGACAAACGAGGCAGTCGATAACAAGTTGATAAGTACATATATTATAAATAAACTTCCTAAAAAAGGCTAACGTGTTATGTTGAAACATTTTGTTCTACGTTCAAAAGAGACTTCGTTAGTTGCCCTTTAACACACGTGAAAAAAATATGTCTACACGGTGGTCAGTATAGCGATAAAATGAATATAAATTGCTGACCCGTGCTCGTTCCGTACCATATAGCTTAAATTAATCTACAAAAAACTATGCTTCTTTATAAATGTACACAACACCCACTGTAAAAACACTTTGCCCATGTAGTTACTTCTTTTACATTTTACAGAAAAATTCTACTCAGAACTTTTGAATGATCGCTTCGCACCTGTAATATTTACTACGTAAAACTTAAATTAATAATTTAACGTAGCTTATTAAAGAAGAACATGCTTCTTCGGGGTGTAACTTTGGTAATAATACAAGATCGGTAAGGCAATAAAACGGAAAAATAAAATAATTATTGTAATTTAATAATTAATATTATTAATTATTATTATTTAATAATAAAAATATTATACGTGGTTGAGCCACGCTGCAGCTATATAATGGTTGTAGCACGAATGGGTCGGCTCGACCGGGGAAGAACCACGCTCTTACGGAGTACCAGCGTAAAATAGCAGTTTAATACTGCTGTGTTTCATATGGTGAATGTAGAGATCCGGAGCCTCTTCTGGAACTTCCTCATCATCCCACCACAACATATTATTTTTCAATTCATTTGTTCTCTCACTTACGCCACATACTTCGGTGGCTCCATCCACCAAAACTTTCTTAACATTATCGCACATAGTATTCAAGTCTAAATCATTCATACACAACACATTCAAACACATAATATTTTCCCTCAGTCTACATTTATACTTCTCTATCACATCTTCATCTTGTAACTTTTCTATTCTTCTACGCTGTAACGCAGTGGTAGACACAGATGTCCGATGCCGCCAACGCTTGGATAGACCATTAATCCGAGGCATTTCATCTTAGCCCTCAGGGGTGACACCGCATCTGCGTTTTGATTTGATTCTTAATCGAGGATAAATTTATGTAAAAAAAAACATTAATAAATAACTTAGTTTGTAACAAAAAAGACTTATCACCTATGTCAATACTTAATAAATAATTTTGTACGGCTAATTTAGCACATGTAATCGACTAGACAGTCCCCACTGTCGGTGATAGCTTGCAGGATATTATTTTTGACGTGGTAGAGCCACGCTGCAGCCATATTATGGTTGTAGCATGAATGGGTCGGCTCGACCGGCGAATGACCACGCTCACAGAAAATACCAGCGTAAAATAGCAGCTTAATGCTGCTGTGTTTCGTATGGTTAGATTAGAGATCTGGGGATCCGTTTTATTGGAATCGAGGCATTCCATCTTAGATCTTAGTCCTCACGGGTGACATCTGCATGGGTGACGCATCTGCATTTTGATTCTTAATCGAGGTTAATTGTAAATGTCTATGGGCCACAGCGTCCACTTACCATCAGGTGGGCTGTGTGCTCGTGTGTCACCCTTACCCTATGAAAATATTATTGTGGCTGCCGCGAAAAAGCTACAATTTATTAGAGAAACGTTGAATGTTTATTAATTCACAAGGAGTTGTGTTTTTATAACTTTTCTTTTTATTACTTCAACTGAAGTTTACGAATAATTTATTTCATTCATTGATGACATTTATAGCAACGAATACAGTAAGTATTGTTAGTTAAATTGCTTTTGTTTTATAGAATAAAGTGATAACGAGCACACAGTCTAAACTGCTGGTAAGTGAATGCTGTGGCCTACTATACATGTTAAAAACAAAGGTGTGTAAATATTAACATGTATAAATATACCAAGCAATTTAACTAACAATACTTACTGTATTCGTTGCAATAAATGTCGTCTATGAATGTAATAAATTATTCGCAAACAAACTTCCGTTTAAAGTAATAACAAGAAAAGTTATAGACACAAGTCGTTGTCAATTATAATGGAGTATTAACAGGGTCGAGATTCTCATCCGCAGCGGGCGGTCCGGCCAACTTGGCAAGCGTTTTGCTTTGTTAATTTTATCGATCTACGAACCCATTCTTTTTTATCGCTTCAGTTTGCCCTTTTAGATTTTGTTTTATAGTTTGTGGACGATATACAAGAATCTTGTTATAAAAATGTAGTGAATTTGGAAAAAGGAGGAAGTATTCGATTCAAACTTTAATTTAAAAAAAGAATACATTGGCTTTACTTGTTCCCATGTAGATATTGAAGAGAAATTACAACGCTAAAGTCAAAAAACTATTTAGGCGATATTCTGTTTGTTACCTTGAGATTGTGATATTCTATAGTTCACTCAAAAGGTTCAAATAAATAAACTTTTAATAAAAAGTTTGAACCGGCTGCTAAGAACTAAAAAAATAATTATTTCCACATTATTACTTCTGGACATCTCGGTTTTAATTCTTCTAGGCATTATGTCTTAGCAATGATTACTGAAATGGTTTTCTGTAAATAATTTTATTCTTTTTAATTCTTTGAAGTCGGCTATAGTTTTTAATACAAGTTTTATCTTTTAAATTATCTATTCAAATAAAATTTATAGTCGTTTATTTGCACATTATCATTATCGTCTCATGACAAATAGTGATAGTAAACTAAACTTTAATAAAGGTCAATTTTAATAAAACTTTAGTAGCCGCAGAGCAAACATGCAAGATGAGGGTATTCCAAAATTTTTATTATCACAAAAATAAATTCGCTAACAAAGATTATTACTCTACTATTATTCTACCCAGAAAAAATGCGAAAGAGACTTTACAGTAAAGGCTTATCTATCAAAAAGTTAACGTTTATTAAGTAAAATTTTTTGTTATATACTACTAAATAATAACAATTTTCAAATAATTGTGTAATAAGTATGTAATTTAATTTTAAATTAAAATATGTTCTATTTTATCCGATTCTTTTGTAAAAAAAAGTCTCTTAGTACGTCCTTTCATTGATTCCAACGCTGCAAGGTGGCATTTTGCAGCGCCAGCCAATTTATGGGAGCAGCTGCTGCATGCACGTCCAGATTTGTGTTTGTATAGAGAAAGCGTATTATATAGTTTATTATGTTTGTAGCACAATCGGGTCGGCTTGACCGGAGAAGGACCACACTCTCACAGAATACCAGCATAAAATATGCTGCTGTGTTTCGTGTGGTGAGATTAGAGAACCGGAGATCCTTTTTACTGGAAGCGGGGCATTCCATCTTAGTCCCCAGGGGAACGCATATGAATTTTGATTCTTAATCGAAGATAGATGTAGATGTCTATGGACCATAGTATTCACTTATCATTAGGTGGACTGTGTACTCGTTTGTCACTCTTATTCTACAAAAATGTATCGTCTCATCTTTGCCGACACCTAAGCTTTTTGCAGCTGCAACGGTTCATGGAAATCTCACCCCTATAATTTAAGGCTATAGGTGAATTCCAGTGATACATGTCGGAAAGAAGCAGGCGTAGTGAGCTGTCTTCTTCTTGCTGTGGAGATACACGATTGTGCTTTGGAGGTATTAAATATTATAGAATTATTGAAATCGCCTCATTTAGGCGCTTGCAGTTAGGCGCTCGCTCAACAATAGGTTCTGTTTAGGACTGGATTAGAGACTAGATCCCGACTGACCCGAGCACTTGCTCACATACTCATAGCACAACAGATATAATAAGTTTCACAAATAAACTTGTTAACTCACAAACACACGTTCTAAGCTATGTTCACTATAAGGCTTATGGGATAAGATCGGAGGTAGATTTGTCACTGATTTGAAATATAGAAGCGATGTCATTGAATCTGTATTATTCATGAACCAATTAATATATAATAACTTTAGTAAACTACGTGTAACACATTGCGTTCTTAATTTGCAGATCAAAACCTTGCTGTGAGACTTATTTACACTGAATTTTGCTCCGTGATAAACAGCAATACTTTAAACGACATCGAATAGAAAAAGTATGGTATAAAACAGTGCTAACAAATACAACATTCGTTTGTATACTAGTTTATATTTAAAAAAAAATACTTTGCACGGAGCGATCGCAAAACTTGGTCACGTCATTATTTCTAATGGAGTCCATGTCACTTAGCAATAGCAAGCAAAGCAAATACGTATCTACCAACTAGTAATAACAACTACACATAGATAATGGTATGATGTAGGATAATTTATTGCTTAAAAAAAGTAAAAAAAGTAAAGTTACAGCTTATATACGTCCCACTGCTGGGCTCAGTCCTCCCCTCATTTCTGAGAGGGTTTAGGGCAAGGAAGTGTCCGCCGCGCTGCCCAAAGGTGTGTTGACGAACTTCACATGTCTTCGAATTTTTTTTTCTTATTCCTCAGACATGCAGGTTTCCTCACGATGTTTTCCTTCACCGCCGAGCACGTGGTAAATCAGCACTTAAAATTGCAATTAATTTCATTGGTGCCGGCGGGGATCAAACCCGGGTTACTCGCGTTACACGTCTACTGCGTTGATTTCCGAACCCAACTGAGAATGAGATTTTCTATTATCTTATTATAATACAAAATTTAACCAAAACATTAACAAGTCGCTATTACATACATTTCAAAACGTTTAATAAAAATATTATTTTAATCAATATTCTTAAGAAACGGTTCGGACTTGCGTTTTTCTTTTCTGTTAATTGCCTACACAACACAAAGACCCTCTGAATCCTATAGGAGGCTTTTGCCATGCCATATACACCATTTCACTCAAGCATTAAACTGCCTTTATCTAACGTATTTGTATGTCTTATCAGTGATTAAAACTTAATTCTTTAAACCTTACTTTACTCAGAAATTAGCATTTAATAAAAAATGATCAATTCTATTATTCAACCTTTAAGAAACAATGAAAGACTTAATAAGATATTTATCTCGCATCGCCAACACAAGTACTGATAGCGTCTATCCTCATAAAGCAGCCCGCTCGAGAGTCAGCCCACTTCTAAATAATTTCTTTTAAATTTAGAACCGGCCTGTCTTTAGCCTACACTGTGACTAATTAAATAACGCTCAAAACAAAACTTTATTTAAAATTACACGGACACATTAAAACACACGAAATCGAAATTGCGTTAAAGTTTATAAGATCTTGTGCTGTTTCTTACTATTTATGACGTTAAATAACGTAAGCACAGAATAGCAAATTACGTGACAGCTTGCTTATCGACCCAAATTCTAGACGTCTGGGCGTCATGCAGATGTTACAGTCACATTCAAAGCTAAATGGGACATGATCTAACTATAACTATTTGCCGATATTGATTCCCAGTGAAA
Organism: Parnassius smintheus behrii; assembly: GCA_036936625.1. NCBI lineage: Eukaryota > Metazoa > Arthropoda > Insecta > Lepidoptera > Papilionidae > Parnassius > Parnassius smintheus. The sequence goes on from JAUPFT010000006.1 coordinate 31,579,839, forward strand.
AATAATATTTTATTAAAAAGTAGACATCAGTGAATGCAAATAATCACGTTTATCTATTTAACATGTGTAAGTTACAAAGCTACCAACTAATATTTCATTAGATATTCTCTTAGTGCTAAATGTTTTTGGTTGACACATCAATCTCCACCCGTAAACAATGTAGTAATTTAAGTAACTTACAGAAAAATTACACTGTTGTCACGTTATGGAATCGATGAACCTATGTAATATATGATATTCTATTAGTGCTAAAGATTCTAGGTTAATTTTTACGTATTAACATTTCTGTAAGATTATATTTTAAAATCCTATACAGCCCGGAACAATGTACTCGAGTCAGGTACGAGTTGTTCGTGAAATAAGTTTTTGAGGTACTCATGTGAGGGATCAATTAAAAGCCGCTAAAAACACTATTTAGTAGTGTTATAATAGTAGTAGTAGGTAGTAGTAGTGGAATAAAAATTTCTGCATGATTCACTTGACTGATTGTTTACTAAAAATATAATAAAATATATCTAAATGGATCGATTACTTACATTTACATTACAAACATGCCCCCCGCATAAGCAATACATTTTTTCCCTGAAGTACAAAGCATTAGTGCTTTGTCCTCATAGAGAATATTGTCCTGTTCTGTGAGAATTACTTTTAACATTCTGCTGCAGAATTTCAATATTCTAAAAATGAATACTTTTATACGAATACCAGACTCTTCTTAACAGTATTTATCCTAAAATAATTTACTAATTAATGTTAATGTCACAAGAATATTCAAAATATATAATATGTTTTATAGTATATTTTGTCTATATTTAAAACTAGAGATAAAATGGATAGCTGTTTGGCCGGATACCGAATACCAGATATTCGGCCAGTCTTATCGCCAGATATCCGGATATCCGGCCGCCGGATATTCTGCCGAACATTGCTGTTTTGTGTGTCGCAAGAAGCGAAAAGTAAAGTCAGTGCAAACTGTTCGCGATCGCGACCCTTATATTTGGTGGGCAGGTATTGCTACACAATACCCAAATTCATAAAAGTTTCCCAAATCTATCTTTCAGCACCCTGCAGCAGTGTGTATAGCGGATGACTTCTTTCTGAAGCTGGCCTTTTTTATGAAGACAGACGAAACCAATTGTTACCTTTCAATGCAGAGAAATTAGTATTTATTCACCGTAATTTGCCCTTAGCTACGTAGTACTATTATTTGTTCTGTGCCATAGCACAGTACGAGTACTAATTGTGTAAGTTTTAAAATGAAAATATTGTGATTACTGTTTATATTTGTTAAGTGACATAAATGAAGTACTTAACTAAATTTGACATACTGTGTTTTTTTTTAAATCCGGTATACGGCCGGATCGTAATTTTAGGCCGGATGGGCCAAATACCGAATAGTTACCGGATATCGGTTTCATCTCTACTTAAAACATATCTTAAAAACCTCTCAGGTTGTAGAGCAATCCAATCAAGGCTTCAGAGGCAACAGCGTGTTTCCAGGTGTCCATGGGCTGTAGTAGCCACAAATCGTCCGATGGGCTGTGCATTTGTCATTTCAATTTTATAAAAAAAAACATTTTTGGGATTTTTTTTAAAAAAGGAAGAAGAAAAGGTTTATTGATATTTCGATTTAATCAATACCGATACATTGTTCCTATTCGTAAAGATTATGACCCTGCTGCCGGCAGTAAAGGGACCAGAGTGTAAGCAATTCGATTAACGTTAAAACACAAAATTGCGACCGATCTTCTTTGATCGGAGATCGTAATGTAACTAGACTGAAAATACAATGATAGGTTTGTTACATACAGAAACAATATTTGCTCTCTTAATATTGGGAAATGGTAATGTACTTTTAACATTTATATTCAATTTATGTTCATACCTCACGTTAAATTGAACTCAAGGAAATAGCATCAACGGCATCTTTTTCTATTAGAATAATGGTATCAATTTTTATAGAATAAATGTTTTATTATTTTTCCCTGCCCAAAATATTAGGCTTTTCATAAACTGTAACATATAAATGATGGAATGAATGATGCCCACGAAGAGAAGAATTTTGGATAAGTATTGAAACATAACATAATGATTTATACTCTTTGCATTTATTTAATATATTTAAGCTAAAGGCCATAGACTGCTTTTTACCCTTTCATAATCATCACCATTTAACATAAACCCCTTAAACCCATCGATACCGTAAAATGGTATTGTACCGTTCACCGTTTATACAACATAACCTAAAAAGCCGAGAGACATAAAGACATAGACCAAAAATATTTTTGGTCTATGTCTTTTTGTGTTCTAATTTATTGCTTTTGTTTTAGCTCTTTTCAGCACTCATTGGGCAAGATGAATTATTTAATCTAGATGTTTAAGTGGAAAGGTTCGTTTTTTACCTAGAATTCAGTCTCCGTTTCCTGCCTATTTTATCTTGTATTATCTATGTTTCCAAGCAGTGATGTACATTACTGTGTTTCGGTTTGATGGATGACTCTCTAGTCAGTGTCATAATAGGTGGTTATGCCGTTCATCTTTAGTTCAGTTCTTAGGGATGATGATACATATGTGGCCTTTTCTGTCTAAACTTAGTTGCAGGTGTCCGTATGCTGCAGCAGCCACTCACCATCTGGAGAACTATTAGCTTGTTTGTTCCTATAATCCTATAATAACTCCACCTCTACAATGCAGAATTTTGATGTTCAGAGAATTTAGGGGTTCAATTTTTATGCGAATTTCATATACAACTTTTTTCAACTTTTAACGCCACCGATCATAACAATCCTGATCCTGGTATAACAACAATGGAGGCTCTGATGACCAACAGATAGTGAATAATCTATTCAGATATTACAATGTTCCGTAGACTTGTAGATGGATGTAGTATTAATATAGGTAAGCATGGTAACTATTGATAAATTAAAATGTACGAAGCTATGTTTAAAAGAAAGACTTTAGTAACTGTTTGGTGAAAATATATCAGGACTCTACTAAACGTATAGTCGGGGTATAGATGCCTGTTAAAGGTTTGGGTTTGAATGAGGTGTTGAAAAATTACCAAAATGCTACAGCGACATTCCCTAAATCGACAAAATCTTCATCAATTCTAATAACTTGAGGAAATTTCGAATGCATGTCTGTTATAAAGAGAAAAGCATAATATATTTAAATTTAAAAGGCTGTATGGATTCAAAATATTGAGTTCTCTTGTTTCCAATTATAGGTAAAAACATTAAGGTTTTAGGGACTAAAGCAAAAGAAATAGCCTTAATTACTTTTTATACGTACCTATCTATGGAAGAATCTGTTCAAAAGGTACAAAAAACGCATTTATTTAAATGTAAGTTCTCCGCTATTTAATACTGAATAGACATGGGTTTTGATTCCACTGCAAAGCTCATTGGGAACTGTGAAAGTGGATTATAATTAACTCGCATTATTGCGTTCACTTGTTAAATAACAAAATAATATTTGTTTTGTGTAAGCAGTGTTGCTGTGCAATCTTTCTTTGAATTGATAAAATAAAAGTTTTTTAACAATACCAAAGCACATTAACTTTTAATGTGTCTGTAAAAGTCTTACAATAACAAATATTCTTCTCCTTAAACCAGTAGGAGTCCAATCTTAAACGCATGATCTCTTCCATGACCCTTTATGCCTAAATCTGGGAAGGTTTTACCACAATCGCCATTAATGGAATATTTTTTATACAATATAGATTACAAGTAAACTTACTGAAATTAATTTATGCTGGTTACTAATATTTCGGAAAAAAAACCTCCGTCCTAGTAAGACCTAGCAAAATCCCATTTTTTTCATACAATTATACACTCTTTAATTTTATTTTTCATACTTATACGAACCATCTGAGCCGTGGTAGCTCAGATGGTTAAATCGCTCGCTGTAAATATAACAGAACGCGAGAAACCCGGGTTCGATCCCCGCCGGCACCAATGAAATTGTTAATTGCAATTTTAAGTGCTGATATACCATGTGCTCTGCGGTGAAGGAAAACATCGTGAGGAAACCTGCATGTCTGAGGAATAAGAAAAAAATATTTCGAAGACATGTGTAGTTCGCCAACACGCATTGGGGCAGCGCGGCGGACACTTCCTTGCCCTAAAAACCCTCTCAGAAATGAGGGGAGGCCTCTGCCCAGCAGTGGGACGTATATAGGCTGTAACTTTACTTTACTATACTTATACGACGCGGTGTTACCGCCATCTATCGGAGGCTATGACACCCTATTTCTAGAAATGGGGTGTTTGGTTAGTTTACTATACAACCACATAGTATTTTCCATATAACTATGTTGAATTCCATAAAATGGTACTGGGGAGAGCTTGTCCAGCGTCGTGAGTACAGAAAAATCTTTAAAAAAATATAACCCAATTGATTCCTTATAACATCAACGCTGAGCTGTATATTGAAAAATGTTGTTGATATTCTCAGGGACTCCCCCATTAATAATTATAATATGTGATAAAATTACTGTGCCTTTGTTGCCGCGTTTAATTTTGGTGAAGGTTTTTCTTTGAATGAATCATTTAAAATAAAAATTTGACCATTCAGGCGCCTTGTTTAATATTTCACGTCATTCTGTCGTAAGCCTACTAGTAAAATTAGTAGGTAAACTAAATTATGATGTGACAAATAAAAAGGGATATATAAAAAAATTGATGAAGCCGCCGATTAAAAAAATCAAAGAAAAAATTATTTTTATGAAAATTTTAACCTTATTTCATAAAAATAAGCTACATAAATTTTACATGGCTTATCACCTCACTTACCTCGCCTCTTATTCCGAAGAGTTTTTCTGGTGAAGTTGTCGTTCAGATAAACTATTCTGAACAAGAGGCAAGGAACTACTACTCATTAATTTTGAATATGATTATAATTTAATTGATTTTTGTTAGGTAGGTAGATTTTGAAGCAAAAACCAATTTTATTAGTAATGATTTTATAATCTTGCATACTGCGAAATCCTCGAATGGCTCATAAAAAATCGCATATTTTGTACCTATCACAAATATTCGCTTTTGGTAAGGAAGTATTATAACTTATTATTTTACGTCATTTTCTTGATTAGAAATATCCACCAACAAGAACTAAGAAACTCGACACCATAAGACGAGACATGATGACGATGATATAAGCCAAATCATTATTCGATATCATATTCGCACTGAAATGGTCCTATAGATAACAAATACTTTAGAAAATTTGAGATTTTTGTGAAGGTATATATTTAAGCCATACGATTGGGTCGGCTCTACCGGGGAGGGACCGCCCTCTCACAGAATACCAGCGTAAAATAGCAGCTTAATACTGCTGTGTTTCGTATGGTGAGTGTAGAAAACCGGAGACCCTATTTACACGAAAAGAGGCATTCCATCTTAGTCCTCACGCGTGACAACGCATCTGCATTTTTATTCGTAATCGAAGATGAATGTGGATGTCTATGGGCCACAGTATCCATTTTCCATCAGGTGGCCTGTATGCTCGTTTTTCACTCTTATTCGCCGGAGAAAGACATCTCATTACATTCGATGATTATACGAGTCAAAATAATAAAAATGTAATAACAACTGCGGTTTGAGTTCAAGGGGCTAAGCAAATAATGCAGGTCCAAAAAAAACCAACATTGGCTAATAAATAATATATATAAACACTTACGCCTGTCACCCAGAGGGGTAAGCAGAGACTACGGACTTCCATTTGGCACGATCCTGACATACCTCTTTCGCCTCCTTTACATTTATATATCTACGCATACATGCTCGTCGGTTAAGGGTACTTCTAACGTGGCTCATTTTCAAAATATCGCCAATTTGGTCGATAAACATTTTTCTAGGGCGTCCCTTCCCGACTCGGCCGTTCACATCTGCCATATAAATTTGCTTTGTCACTCTTTCCTCATTCATTCTTTCTACGTGACCAAACCACTGAAGCATCCCTTTCTTAATCCTGGTCACAATATCATCTTGCACACCACATTTATCTCTCTCTTATCACGCAATTTCTCACCCTGTCATTCAGATTCAACCCTAGCATATTCCTTAAAGACCGCATTTCTACAGCATTTATTCTACTTTCGTGCTTCTTCTGCCACACCCAGCTTTCACTACCATACATTAAAGTAGGTACTAACACAGCATTATGAATTACCATACGTGCCTGTTTTGACACATTCTGGTTCTTCATAATAGAGTGTAGTGCCCCATTCACTCTATTCCCTGCATTTACTCGTCGTTCTATATCCCTATCATATCTACCATCCCTGCTAAATACACATCCCAAATACACAAACTCATCCCCTTGCTCAATCAACTCCCCTTCTATTCTTATTTCACATACCGTTTTGCTTTCTTCTCCTTCAAAAACCATCACTTTCGTCTTACTTGCGTTCACTTTCATTCCCCTTTCTTTTAATTCCCAGTTCATTAATGTAACCATCATTAGCAACTCAGCCGTCGATGACGCAAATATGATTTGATCATCGGCATACAAAAGGCATTTGACGGTTAACTCGCCCATTCTTAACCCACATTCTTCATCTTTCAAAGTTTGCAAACACCGGTCCATAAATAGGTTGAACATCCAAGGGAAAGCTACACAGCCCTGTCAGATACCTTTTTGGATGCCAAACCAGTCCGAGTAGAACCCATTGATCCTGACACAAGCACTAGAGTCCCTATAAAGAGACCTTAATGCCCGTATCAAACCAGCGCTCAACCCAAATGAGTTCAGTGTTTGCCATAACACATTCCTGTCCACTCTGTCATAAGCCCTTTCCAAGTCCATGAACGCACAAAAATCTTTCTGGTTTTTGGCCAAAAACTTCTCCGCAATCATGCGCATGGAAAAGACTTGATCTGTGCACGCCATTCCCTTTCTAAAACCCGCTTGCACATCCCAAATTTTTCCATCAGTTTCTTTCATAACTCTTTCAATTAACACCTTAGCATACAGTTTACCCACAGTATAAGCAAGCTGATACCGCGGTAGTTTTTGCAGTCCTGCTGTGACACTTTTCCCTTATATATTGGTACTATAACTGCTTTACACCAGTCATCCGGTACCCGTTTCAATTCCCAACATAAATTTAACAAGGTGTACAGCAGGCCTGCCACCACTCCCTCTCCAGCCCTTAGCATCTCGAGTGATACTCCATCATATCCAGCTGCCTTACCTGCTTTCATGCTTTTCATTGCTTTCATTATTTCATCTACACTTATCTCCATACTCCTTTCCACTTCTTTCGGAATTTCTAGTTCATTTAATTCAGGCGACTCTTCACTCATAAACACGCTTTCAAAGTATTCCTTCCATCTGTTTAAATTCGAAACTTCATCATTCAGAATACATCCATTCTCGTCTCTTATAGCTAATATTATAGGCTGTTTTGTATTTCCTCTGGCAGTTCTTACGAGTTTCCAGAACATTTTTATGTTAGCCAGGAAATTATCAGATATCCTTCTATCATTCTTATCCGCTCTTTCTTTCTTTTTCCTTTCAACAACTTCTTTTACTCTCTTATTTAGACGTCTAAATTCTGCCTTTTTTCTTTCAATCTCATCATTCATACCAGAAGAATTACCGGCTTTGGTTGCTAATAAATCTAACCATGCTTTCTTCTTTGATTCAACTTCCACCCGTACCTCATCATCCCACCATAACGTATTACTTTTCCTTTCATTTGTTCTCTTACTTACACCACATACTTCGGTGGCGGTATCCACCAAACCTTTCTTAATATTATCCCACACAGTATTCAAGTCTAAATCATTCATACACAACTCATTCAAACATCTAATATTTTCTCTCAGTCTACATTTATACTTCTCTATCACATCTTCATCTTGTAACTTCTCTATTCCTATACGCTGTAACGCAGTGGTAGACACAGATGTCCGATGCCGCCAACGTTTGAAAAGACCATTAATTCGACATAAGACCAAGTAATGATCCGTCCCTACGTTGGACCCCCGGTAAACCCTTGTATCTACGACTGCGCTCCTCATTCTTTCATCCACAGTTACGAAATCTATCATGCTTCTATCATCACCTCTTTCCCGTGTATACATGTGAATCTTCTTATGACGAAAAAAAGTATTCGTCACAAAAAGATTCTTTTCCGCACATACGGTGAGGAGGTTTTCACCATTCTCATTTATACTTTCATCACCAAACGTTCCCAATATCCTTTCATAACCAGACCTCTTCACCCCAACCCTTTCATTAAAGTCTCCTAACATAATAATATTTTCATTTTCCTTACATTTTGTCAACACCATCCTTACCATGTCCCAAAACTGCTCTCGGATGTAAGTGGGCCTAGACATGTCTGGGGCGTACACCCCAAGCAGGAACAGCTTCTTTAAGCCCACTTTCATTCGTATCCATAGCAGTCTCGGGCTTACACATTCATACTCTTTCACACATTGACCCATTCTTTCTGAAAGGATGAAACCGACTACCTGGCATGCCCGTTCGGTCTCGCCCACACCAGACCAATACGCGGTATACGTGCCATGTGCAGTAGCATCCTTTCCCTTTCGTTTCATCTCATTCACACATAACACATCTATTCCTCTGTCATTCATCATTTCGCATACTTCATCCATCTTATCATTCATTCCTCCACATACATTCAGCGTAGCCACACGGGTTTCCGCAATCCACTTTTCGCCCCTCCGGGAGACAGAACGTGACGGGTGGCGAACCTCGTCGCCGGTTTTTCTCCCGGAGATTCTTGGCACCCCTGCCCCATTTAAGGGGCGCCGGGAACTCGGGGCCATTTCTTTTATTTCCTGAGTCATGGTGCGAACAAGGGGTGGTGGTAGATTTTACGCCGCTACCATACGGCGAGGAGCCGAGTCTATTTTTTCGGCTTTGTCGCTCGTTTAGCACCACCCAGGAGACACGTGTAGGGTGGGCCTAAAGGTTAGGTGGTCGGAGCCTACGGACGCCAGCGACTCATCCCCCGGTACCATTTGTTTTAAGTTTATTGGCTAATAAACATAAAACAACTGGTATTTATTACTACTACTATATATTTTTTATAAATTTTTATTTTAAAAATATAAACGATAAGCCGGTATGTAACTAAAGTCGCTATCAAAAACTGAATTCAACTGCTCCATAACAAGAAGAGGGAAAAAGTGAAATACGGAAAAGCAGCAATCTATTCAGGAATTATGATGTATTATAGACTGAGTCATCATCATCAACATCGTCAATATTACAGCACTTCACAAGTCCAGTGCTGAATGTAGGCCTCCTCCAAGGAATGCCACATAGCCCGGTTCTGAGCCACCTGTATCCATAGGCTGAGTATTAAGCCGGCTATACGTGTTGGCCGAGCGAAGGCGAGCACCAACGTATAGACAGCCCAATTGTCCAACCTCGCCATTGCTCGTCGACGCTCGCCTAGTTGGCCGAGTGTAGGCAAGCGCCAACGCGTATACGGTTCGTTTGGCGTGCCTTGCCGCCACTCGGGATCACTCGCTATGACTTGTCTACTTCGGAATAGTGTCGGTTTTTTTGCATAAATCAAAGGCGCTCGCCTGCACTCGGCAAGTCACGTCCACATGTTAGTTGGCCATGTCAGTTACAGCTTGGCGTCCATCCGGGTGAGATATCGTTTTAATTATAAAACTCAGCATCCGCCACTTTTTTCTGCCTCTTCTTTTTAATAACTTTACTGCGGAGTACTCTGACACAACAATTCAATGCATTCATTAAATAAATGGCAGAAGCTGCAATAACTACGTCGTCCATATCGTTCCAATTCGGAATGACAACTAATTACTACCTACAACCTACATGTGGATAGCTCCACAAAAACTCGTGAACATTGGCCTTTGCATTGGTCTCTTTCGAACTTGACCAACGTGTGGACTGTAGCAATCGCCTTGTATCAATTTGCCTACGCTCGCGTTGGTTGAGGCTTGACCAACATGTATTGCCGGGGTTAGATATTAAATATTAACTTTCTAATCCTTTTAATACATCAATAAATAGTAATTCAATAAAAAGTAAATAAATTGTGAATGTCGTTCCAAGATTTTCAGTCAATTCTTGACGCCAATAAATTTATTGAAGTTGTTGAGTCTACCTCTGTTATTCTTTTATTATTTATTGATACGTAACTATAAATATAGCACTTTATTTTTGGTAAATTTTCAGCACAGCGATATTTTCAGAAGTTTTAAATTAATTATTTATTTCGAATGCCAAAGAACGATTTGGATAGAACCTAATCCTGTATTTAATATTCTTCTTCTTTTTTCGTCAACTGGTCCTTGTATACTCTTTCATAGACTAGCCCATTATTCTCAGAAGTAAGAAGAACTAGAGTCAGAAGGCAGTGAGTCCCAAGATTACCAGCAACCAATTTAAAATAAATAACGCTACAGATGACACCTCTGTGGACTAAGACTAAATGTCTCACACCCTGTAATTGTATTGGATAATATATACCTTTCAGTTCGGACAACAGCGGTGCCGACACTGCTGGATGACGGCAGAAATAGATAAGATAATAGATAGGAGGGCCATTAGAACAATCTATGATTTAAAACCTAAAGAGTCGCTCAGACAAAAATTTAAGGAAATTAATATATTAACTTTGGCCTCTCAATACATTTATGAAAATGTACGTACACAAAATTAAAGTAGTTTTACAAAAATAAGTGATATTCATTCTATAAATACTAGGAACAGACACAAGCTGGTAGTACCAGTTACTTGACTCCACCGAGTCAATAATTCGTTCTTAGGGCAATGTATACGCTTTTACAACAAAATCCCAGAAAGTATACAAAATTTGTTATAACAAACTTGTATATTTTCAAAAAGATTATTAAACTAAGTTTGTATAAAAAGGGTTATTATAATATCAAAGAATTTATGGATGATGATAACTCCTGGAAAGGGTGTTTACTATCAATCTATTTCTAATTTGTTTTGTGTTGTTAATGATTGTAAGCTGTTATTTAAAAAAATAGTACCACTAGGTTTCTTGCTGGTTCTTCTCAGGACGGAGGTTTATTTTCGAACCAGTGGTAAATAAAAAGGTGACTTTCAATAAGTATTATTTATAATCTATATTGAATAAAAAAGTTCTTGCTTCTGTATCTAGCCAGACAGGCTCCTAGGTAAAAAATAACTATCCTATTCAAGTCGCATATCATATAGCAGGTTATTAGTATTTAACTGAATCAATGAATTAAACAATGCTGGGACTAAGTTGTTAAGGAACTAGCACTTACTAAATAATTCCAGTGTTCATATGAACGAATAAAATAAATTAACAGTAAGTTATGACCGCGGCCGCTAACGAGGAAAATAGTATTTCAGCCTTCTTAATGATCATTTTATTTCTCAACTACGCGAAATTTTGAAATTAACGAACCTTAGTTTGTTAAATTCACATTCAATACACAACACGTGTACAGTTTTTCACGTTTTATATATTTAATAATACAGTTTTTGGTAATTATGTCGTAATTTTGCCAATTATTAACACTTACCTCATTTTACATAATTAGTAAATAAATATAATTATGTAACAGAATTACTTCTGCTTATGAGTAATTTGTAGGATTTCACAATGTAGTGTCTGTAATTACGCTGTACGTCGTATATACAATAACAGATTGACGCTTCGTTACGACGCTATACGCCAGACGCTTAGCAAAGCGCCAAGCGCGTAGTGCAGCTGGTCCCAAGAATTCTAGGGCATTTATAATAACAATATGACCTATACAACGCGAGCGCTAATCGTGGACGTCGTATCAATACATTGCTCGGATTAGAATGCGATCGTCAAGGGGTTTTAAAGTCGCTTTCCTAATGCGCAAATTAGTACCATTGAGTACGAATATGCTTCCATGCAATAATGCATAACAGACATGATTACTTCGCTATCTACCGGAGATGTAACTTTTTGCTTACAGACCCTCTGCAAGAACCACGAGACGAAATACGAGTATGATGGATGAGACACAGCAGATAACTATAGCAAAATCCCTCTTTATAAATAAATTTATGGGAAAGCCCATGTTCAGCAGTGGAATTTTATAGCCTATTATAGTATATAGTAATTTTATATATTTTATACTATATAGTAATTTTTTATAGCACACAGTCTCTCTCTATCAGTCTCAACTGAGGATCAAAATGCAAATGGGTTGCCACCCCTGACGACTGAGATGGAATGCCTCGATTTCAGTAAAAAGTGTCTCCTGTTCTCTACACTCACCATACGAAACACAGCAGCATTACGCTTATTCTGTGAGGGTGTGATCCTGCCACGGTCGAGCTTTCCCAGCCCATTCGTGCTTCAACTATAATATAGCTGCAGCATGGCGCTACCACGAAATAAATGGATGGAAGTATGGAAATTTAATTATTAGCTATACAAACAGTTTTATCATTTTTACGCATTTACGAGTATACATAAAATATTTCAATGGAACATTAAAAATTAAGTAAATTTATCCCTAATTTACCATGTAGTGTGGAGTAATATCCACTACCCCACATCATCCCGTGGGTGTCGTAAGAGGCGACAGAGGGAGACAAATAAGGAGACGAGCAGAAGAGTCTTCCTCATAACGACTAAAATCAAAAGCTGCGTTTGCCAATCCGCTGGCCAGGCCTCGCAAATATAGCAAATATTTCCCCCTATGAAGCAATCCATGGGAGAGACTGTTCAGCAGTTGATTGTAATATACTGTAACGGTAACGGTAACCGTAATTAAAATTACTATTTTTATTAATGAAATAATGTATACTGGGTCACATAAAATTTAGTTTATTACAATGTACCACAACACAATTAAAGATTAGAATGAGAAGAGAATGATGGCAATTTAATAATGATATTATAATATTAATAGTCCAGTAATAAAAAATAACTCATGGAATAAATAGTCTTACACAGCTTATGCCTGCACTTCACTATCGGCGATGATCGTTGATCGTGTGATCGTTTACAATCGGCATGATCATTGTACAAGCATACACACAATTGCCCGTAGTAGTTTGTCAAACAGCAAGAATCTAGATGGACGTGGAGTGTGGTGCTGCCGCAACAATTTATTTAATAGCGGTAAACGACCATTATGTCAATGTGGTGATATTTCTGTCTCAGATTCCAAATTTTGGGACAGGTCGGATAAACTTCAATGTACTTGAGTATCTCTTCATTCTTGACCACCCACTAGCCATTTGTATGTACTGAGTTAACTAGTACATTCACGTGTGCAACGCTTCACTGTCCGATGGCGAATGAATGATCGTTGATCGGCGATCGTGTGGGCACCTCAACGCAACCACCCGGCGATTCCCTTTGATCCGTGCCCGAAAAACCGACAATTCACGGATCGAGGCGATTATAGACGATGATCGGCGACCATTAGGTATTGGTTGCCAATCCACCTGCCAAGCGTGACACTTATAGCAAAATCCCCTGTATGAGACCATCTTCGATGTAGCAAAGTATATATTCACAAGTGGACTTTTGGTAAGCTACAGCGAATGCGAAATAGAGTTTTGTTCCACAACAGAACGTTAATACGTTTATTAGTTCCGCTTTTATAAGTAAATGAATAGAATAAAATAAGATCATTTTTATTGAATATAGATTACAATAATATTTATTGAAAGTCATTTTTTACATTTACCACTGTTTCGAAAAAAGCCTCTGTCCTGGAAGGAATCAGAAAGAAACCCAACGGGACACATTTTTTTGTAAATAAAATCAATTAACAATATATTATTTAATACAGTTGGTATGAAGGCATAACAAACATTATGGTAGCGATGACCTCATTCCCAGTGGTTATTATGAATGATGTACTCTTAAGTGATATAATAATTAATAACCTTTACTAAGCAAGTTTTGCTTAATAAACATTTTAAACTTTTTAATAGATAAGGCCTGCAAATTTTCTGAGACTAATAGAGTCTCAGAAAATATGTAAAAACGTATACATTGCCCCAAGAAGGTATTATTGACTCTTTGGAGTCGAGTAACTGGTATAACTAACTTGTGCTTGTTCCTAGTATTTACAGTGTGTACATCATTATTTTATCATATTAATGAGGAAGTGAAAGCTACAACTTATGTAATAAAGTTACGCTAGTAATATATAAGTCAATGAATAAAGTATGTATTAATAATTTAATTAAAAGCATTCGTTTCAAATTCGGGATTAATATTTAAGAATGTATACAGGCTTTGTCACCGTAGCATTTTACGTAGCGAACCTAGAGCCGGTGCTAGGAACTGCTCGGGCCGTAGAGCTACGTCACAATATCGACCGAACTCGCCGCTTTGTATGTGCGACAAAACTTTCAAATTGTTACGACTCGGTTTAATGCCATATTTGAGCTTTGCTAGAATAATGGAACAATATCTGAGATTATGAGAATTTATGATGCTAATTTTATGATTAAGTACGCATTAAACGAAACGCAACTGTGAAAAAGGGTTCAGTTACTCAATATTTCTTCTCACGAAATTCAAACACTTTATGAAGTAGGTACTACAAAAATATTTATTTTGCGACCATTAGTCGGACATACCTAAGTAAATAAAAATTTTTGTTGTCATAATTATTATTAATTGGATAGTTTTGCTCCTGAACTTTTCTTTTCAAAGATATATTTAATATATAAAAACTTGATAGTATTTATTTCCTTTGTCTTAAACCTACGCCTTATGAATAGATAAAATAATATCAAATTTTACTTATAACATTAAACTTTTCTAAGTTCATTTTAATAGGTTTGAAAAATTCGATCGGACTTTTATATATGCACATACTTGATTTTTTTATCTTTAAATTTTATTTTAATATTAAATTATATACAAACGAATATCCCATTTTCCCTTCCCACAGGTATAATATAATTATATTTTTAAAATAGGAAAATGGGATTAATGTGCCATTTAAACATCTTCCTACACCTTCGAAAAAGAGCTTACTCCTTTCTAAAGGGCCGGTAACGCACCTGCAATTCCCCTGGTGTTGCGGTTGGGCTGCGGTAGTCACTTAGTATCAGGTGAACCTTTTGCCTCCTCTTCTAAAAAAAAAAAATTAAAAATACGCTTACATTATCTTCCCATTGAAAAAGTGCGAAATTTTTCGTACTCTAGCTATTGTTTGCATCAGTTCTCTATACAAATGTTGTCTGAACACACACGCACACACACACACACACACACACACACACACACACACACACACACACACACACACAAACACACTAAACTTTAAACAAACACACTAAACTTTAAACTATATGTATAATGTGATGTGTGGTATAAGGTTGACGGCTCAGATTACACCAAACAAAAAATTTTTCCAAGTAATGTGCGTTTGGTTTCTTCGTCCTCTCCTTTCTTGGAAAGGCTTATGTCCAGTTGTAGAACCAGAAAGATTGTTAATATAATAGGTATATAAATACGAAAACAAGTATATACCCTCAAATATACAGGTTAACACAGGCATTATTTATTTTCTAGACTCTAGACAACAATTAATATAAAATTAACAATTAGTGTTTTCGCATATCAATCTGTGCTTTGTCTGGTAAACAAACCTGTTTGTAATAATATTATATTTTTCTCGAAGACTTTACAAATACGAATTTATATAAAGTGTTCCAATATTATGTTTTCATAAAAAAATTGGAATATGAGAAAGAATGTGTAAATTACCACTGCGTAATTTCTAAAAGTTTGTCTGGAGTGTCATTGCCTACTGCCAACAATTATTGTTCATCACGTCGGTCGCAGGCCGCCCTTTCATCATGAACGACTTGTCTCGTTATGAGTTATTCAGACAAATTTCTATGTACTTATATTTTAATAAAAAGAGGGCCGTGAGTAATAGTCCCTGTGCGATTACATGAAATTTTCAGAATTTTTTTGTTTTCAATTTTTGTAATTTATAAAATTAATACAGAAAAGATCATACAAAATTTAGGACTATAACATTTCGTCATGTTATTTGTTGAGACTCTGATCTCAAATGAGAGTAGCAATAGCTAAGGATGCGATGACCAGGCTGACAAACATTTGAAGGAACAGAAGCATAACAAATAATACTAAATTACGCTTAGTATATATAACTCGTACGAATTAACTTGAGACCTGGGCCGATGACGTAATTGTCAATGTACGGTGTGCAAAATAATGCGTCGTAATATTTTTTTATTTGAAATTTTTGAGATTTGCATGAGATTATTAATAAAAACAAAATAAAATGTTCTGGCAAGGGGTGAAGTAATAAGTGATATACTGTTGCCATTTTTATATATTTTAAATATTTATTTTTTATAATATATATAACATTATTTTTAGTTAACGCGTCAAGGAAGGACAAAGAAATAAACGTACAGACTTTCTCATTTATAATATTATTAATTTATTTATTATACACTTTATTGTACTATAAAAAGTGTTACAGATTCGTACACAATAAAAATACAAAGCATAACAGGCGACCTTATTGCTAAAAAGCAATCTCTCCCAGGCAACCTTAGGGTGAAAGTGAATCAGTCTTGGATAAGCGGAACAGCACAAACTATGTAAAATCAAGGAATAGAAGTAAGGAATATAAATAAGGATTTATTATAATATTTATTATTCATTGTCACTGTATACGATCGGTTCTATTCCGTCCATTAGATCGTCCTCACTTTCACTCTCTGAGCTGGATTCTTCCCCTCCGAGGGATATAATTAATTCTCTCTGTTGGATTTCTCCAAGTCTATCACTCTCCCAGTATTCATTTTCTAATCTTTCGATATGGTTAATTTCTTTCTTCCAATCGGAAGCCGTTATAGACTGTATTGCGTCTCTTGTCAAACCCTCTATTTCCCTTTCAAACTGGTTAACATTTTTAGCTGCCACCCTTTGTTTTATTAAGTTCCATATATATTCGATAGGGTTCAAATCACAATGGTAGGGTGGCAGCCGTAATACCTCGTGTTCATGCTCCCTCATGAGTTCGTCCACTATATATTTTTTCGGTGGTTTATTGAGCAGTATTATATGGTACAGTTCCGGTTTCGTCATTTTTTATCAAAAGGAATGTTGTTTTTCCGAACCCAACTCTGCATCTCACCTTTCAGGGACGAGCTCACGGGTGGTTTTTCAGACTGCGTTGAGTGGTAGAGAGCATTGTCTATAACGACGAGACTGTTTTGAGGTAAGTTTGGGATTAGTTTTTCTGTCAACCACTTTTTAAAGTTTTTACTATCCATTTCGTGATGGTAGTCCCCGGCATTACTTTTGCATTTGTAAAGCAATTCGGCACCAGGGATAAAGCCGTTTTCACCGCCAGCGTGCACCAATATCCACCGCTGTACTGGATTATCATTTTTTCTAATGCTTGCGTCATTGTTATTTTGCCAGCATTTGCGCACGGTATAGTGGGAGTGAATCCATGTTTCGTCTAAATAAGTTACGGGTTTTTTGTCCACCCCGAGTTCATTGTTTTCTTTCTTCCTTCGTAAATAACGGGCTCTCCAGGCAGCAATGTCTGGCTTTTGTATTAAGACTTGTCTTGCGTTCTTACATTTTTTAAATTTGTACCCCAAGTAGTCAACGAGTATTCGTTGTAACGTGGTTTTTTCACCTGTAAAATAAAGATTTTATTTTTAATTTTTAGTTATCGCGTGGTATTTTTTCAAAAAATAATTTAAAATTAAATATCTCAGAAATGGTTCACTTTTGCATAAAATTGTTGCAAATTACCAGTTCTAGCACCCCTAACAAGATAATGCTTGAATTAAATGTCACCTACATATAATAAATGTCAATAAATATGGGTACGTACCTGGAAAATTTAGATCTGCTTTTGCAGCCGTTAAAATCTTTTTCAATGTTGGAATTTCTTTCCGTACTGTATAGAAACTATTGACAAGGTTTCTTAGAGCACACAGATCAAAATTGTCGAGTTCAATTTTTTTTGAGCTCTGTTTCCTGTGTTGTTGTTGATAGTTTAAGTCCTGGTCTTGCTTGAGAAGTACATTGTTCCGATACTACTGTGACATCATCATTTTGGTCTTGAGAAATTGACTGAACTTTTTTCGCCTCGTTTTTCATTCTTAGTAGTGTTGCCTTTGATATGCCTGTTGCTGCACAAGCCCTCTTTAAAGCTTGGTCCACAGCAATAAGAAACTTTTTTAATTTTTTCAAATTCGAAAAATTTTAAAACTTTTAGAGCAAGTGTCCGTGCTTGGCTATGTATTGTCTTTCCTCCCATCTTTTTTTAAAAATAAAAAGGCGGAGTAACTCCTAAGCGTCACAAGAAAACGGCACAACACAATGTCCAAAATTAACAATAAAACAACGCAATTAACAACAAACAGATAAAATGACGTTCAAGTATAACAAAAACAAACAAAAGTCCAAACCAAACAACAAACAATTATCAAAAATATCGAACTAGAGTCGAGACGCGTATCCGTAACAAAAATGCTATCGGTACTGAGCGCGCACGGCCAGCGCGGGACGCGGTGCGGGGAGTCGGGAAGGGGGTCGCATTCCAGCGGAGTCTCAAGTTAATTCGTACGTGTTGTACTCTTATATTTCCAATTTTTCTCTATGGAGTGGAAACATGGACTATACGCGTCAGAGAAAGGGAGAGAATTGATGCGTTCGAAATGTGGTGCTGGAGGCAAATGCTGCGAATACCGAGGACTGCGAAGCGCACAAACGTGTCAATCCCATCACAACTCAAGATCAAGACGCGTCTTTCCACCACATGTCTTCAGCGCATCTTCAGCTATTTTGGTCATATCTCTCGCCGCGGGGACGAAAGTATTGAGAAATTGATAGTTGTTGGAAACGTAGAGGGAAGAAGGCCCGGAGGTAGATCCCGGTGGTCTGACCAAGTCAAAGAAGTCGGTGCGGGAAATTTCTACGATGCTCTCCGTATGGCCAGCGATAGGACCCGGTGGAGAGAGATCATACACAATAAACTTACTCTCCGTGATGGTGATCACGATCCTCAGTCATAAGGGACCGACTAGAGAGAGAGATTTGTTGAGACGAAAATGAATTCATTTGTCTTATTACCGTTATGCGAATGTATCTAACAGGACCGGAAACAGAAATATATGGGCTTACGGTTGATTACACCGGCAAAGCTCTATCGGTTTCTATTAGCTATAGTCAAAACTCTTTTTTCGAATACTGAAATCGTTGTAAGTCACCACTTAATAGTGGTGTTGGTGCCCCAGTAAGGATTTTCATACAATAGATACGACTATGACAAAATATTTTGACGTTCTTATTCCTTAAATTAATCATTACAGTCCACCTAAATTTCATAGTCACAAGTCTCCCCCAAAGATTGCCTCATGGTGGTATATTTGCCATAGTTGCCACTCTTAGCAGGCGGGTTGACAACCACAGGTTTTTACTATATTAAGACGAGTTTTAAAATGGTGTTTACCATTTCCAATTTCAGTTCTGTCACTTCTTAAGACACATACAGGGTAATATGGAGATATTGTCTTACCTTCTGTGCCCACTACACTGAGAGGAGGCTGCTGAGCGGGATCGGGGGAGGAAATATCCCACTTGGAGACGACGCCAAAAAAGCGTTCGTCACGTTCCTCCCCATGAAGATAGTGTTTGTCTACCATAAACGGGGCCTCTAGGGTTGCAAGCGTTGGTGGCGGGGGCCTAGAATGTCTAGTAACGTAACCCCAGAGGATAACGATGGCTCGGTAGTGGTCCCAGGACATCTTGATAGCACTGCAAGTGTGTAATAAGTACTACCCCGGGACGTGCTTTTAATAAAGCAAATCGAGAGAGCGTCTCCAGTTGCATTCCGAACGGAGATCCCGGGGCCCCTCGTACACGCTGATGGAGAACACCATTCACTTCGGATATGTATCGGTGGGCTACGGCGAGAGGGGTGTCCTTTATCCCCACTGCTGCAGCCGAGGTGGAGTCGCGGGGCAAGAGGAGATTTGGTATGGCGTTGCTCCGCGGCCGAAACTTGGGTCCCGGCGGAGCCAGAGACTAAATCCGCCGCTGAGGTCGGAAAAGTGGGTATTACCGACCCCATGGCCTCCGCGTATTGGACTTGGGGGGTCAGGTTGCGCAGGTGGAGTTGGAGACCGTGGAGGAAGGCGTGCCTTGTGTTCCTGATGCGCGTTGCCTGAGAAGGAGAATGGGGAGGAGAAGTCCTCCTATAAAGAGGGGCTGCAATGAGGCAGCCGGCGTAGGTGGGGCCTCGGAGGTGTGCGAAAATGTTCCCGTTGCCTTACAAATATGCGGCGAAGGTAGACTACCATGCGGTTTAGTCAGTGCGAGTCCGATATAACCTGCCCTTGCCCACGCGAGGCGGGTACGCGTAGGTATTTCCCAATGTAAAAAAAGGTTAGGTAAGATTAGGTTATCGTAAACTTGAGTTTTTAATCAAAAAAGTGATAAAATCAAGCGAACCTAACCTATTTTTTTCACCTTCGTAGCATATTGGCAGAGCCACGAAAACGCTCTCGCCCTTAACCGTGGATACGCCAGCGTCAGTCGCCGCTTATATAGACCTTTTCGTGAAGGACAAATACACCCCGTTAGCCTTATACCAAGGCGCACCGGAACATGCCTTTTCCCACAGCCTTCATTTCTAACTACGCAATTGAAGTTCCGTAAAGCAGATTAAGTAGCGCGTTGATTAAGTACAGATCGTACCTACACAAATTTTCACCGCAAATCCACCACGGTTTAATAGAGCAAGGGGAATGCAACGTTCCCACCATAAACACACAACACACATCCAAAGCGGGCTTGCCAAGCTACAACTAAATGATTGGAGATACAGCCGACTGTATTTTATATTATAAATTTAAGATAAAAGTTCTCTCGGATTGCTGATCCCGGGCCGGTCCTACATCTTGGTAGCGAGGGTAAAACAAAAGGGCATTAAAGCTACTTTTGCTTTACCGTCGCGTCGCCACCAATATAGACAAAAGCCCAGCGAAAGCCAATATTTGTGTAAGTTAATGGTTTTCAAGTTTGTGTAAAATACGATGATGACTTGTGTTTATTTCCGATTATATCATACAAGTATTATGCCAATGTTGACACATTGGCTAGCACGTTGAAGGAGATGGACATTAAAGCAGCTATCGCTTTGTCTCTTGTTATGCTCCTACTTAACCGAACGGTGCGTTGTGTGGAACCTTGTGATTTCGCGCAAAGTTCTGTAATCGCGCTTCTCTAGGTACGTAACAAAAACCGACAAAAATTTTGGAACAATACGCGAAGTCCTACAATCGGTCCCACATTACGCGTTCGCACAATGTTCGCGCCTCCTCCACTCACGATGAGTGAACTAAGTGTGGCGTGGGCATTACATTGGGCTTGGGTAGGTTAGTACGATTTTTTAAATGAAAACAAAAAAGATTTGCTTTAATCCTGAATGATGCGGTTTTAGTTTTAGATTTACCAATAAAATGTAATAAAATAGCAACTATCACCCTCAATTTACGACGAATTATAATATTTATTATAATAATTACTATATTTTAAATTATGTTTTAAAAGTTCAGTGTTGACGCATATTAATGTTGCTTTAGTTGTATGTTAAAAAAATAACTTTGCAAAAATACAAGAAAATATACCGTTCCTTTCTTTTTTATATTAGCTTATTTTTTTAATAAAATAAATATGTAAATACATATTTGTACGCAAAAATAGTTCGTACAATTCGGTAGTACGATTGTGTAACTCTGGTGTGAATCGTTTGCTGGTTGAAATCACTTCGTAACTGAATTAAGTTCTTTAATTAAGATAATATTTTGTAACGAGAAAAAAATATCCCACATATATTCTAAGAGTGCAATACTTATATATATATATATATATATATATATATATATATATATATATATATATATATATATATATATATATATGTATAAATATATTTAGTTTCTTACGGCTCCAAACGGCTTTAATAATTTGGATGAAAATTTGTTTTTAGATAATGTTGTGTGTAATGTTTTACTTTCTGAGTTAATCTGGATAGATGAATGATATAGATAGTACCACTAAAGTGTATCCGGGTTTTTAATAATAACCATACAAACATTGCAGCATTGTGGTGCTATTTTACGCCAGTATTCTGTGAGCGCATAATCCTTCCCCGGTCTGGTCGACCCATTCGTTATACAGCTATAACACAGCTGCAGTACGGCTTTACATTTGTTTTTTACTACGATTTCTTTCCTTTGCAAAATAGACAATAATATTCCCGCAAATAAATAACACTCCATACAGTAGCCTCTTTGTGTCTTTTGCAAGAGCCTTGGAACTGCTAAAAAGATTAACTGATATTAAAATTTTACGAGTACATAAGACGACATTGTCTGTCTAGGAACTCAATGACACAAATTAATATTTTTTTATGTCTGATCGGTCATTAGCGTGGGAAGGTTCATTAATGAAACTAAGGTTCTTAAAATTATGGATGAGATAGACTAAAACAAGTATTTAATTGAATTGCGTTAAATCAAATTATTTCGGTACGTTAATAGAAATGACCTTCTATTCTTTCTATTTAAAGAACAATATAAAATACTTTACAAAAGTCAAATAATAAACGACGCTTATTAATGTTGCTTTCGTTGTATGTTAAGCTTAAAAAGTTAAAATAACTTATACAAGAAAATATACCGTTCCTTTCTTTTTTAATTAAACGCGATATAATCCGCAAATAATAGTTTTATTCAATGTGTAGTGTTCGCGTAAATTTAAGAAATCTTATATCGTTTCGCTAAAAGTACGTAGGATTTATATATAAATGAACTTATACGTCTTGGACTTTATGGAGTGAACTGAGTGAATACTTAAAATATTGGCTAGATATTATGACAAGAGGAAAAACTTTTTGAAAACGAAATAAAGTTGATGAGGAAAATAAATTATTAACGAGTCAGATAAAAAAAGACTAGTTTTTACAATAATGCCTTCTTATTTTTGTAAAAAACGTTACCCCCACTCCACGATTTCCTCTTTAATCGTGGAGGACATACATAAATTGCACAAGCACAAATATCCAGACCCGGAACAATTATTTGTAGGGCATATAAATACATGTTCCGCGCGGGATTCGAACTCGCGGCCCTCAGCGCTAACTCATTGCTAAGCTACTGCGCCACGGAGCCGTGAATGCCGTCATGCCTGAGTACAAATACCTAAAAATTAAAGTAATATTAAAGTTGATTTCTTTTCGTTTAAAAATAATTCTGTTAAAAGTTGTTTCAATTAACAATAATAAAAAAATGAATCTCAATAAGAATAACAGTATAATTTAAAAAAGATATTTTCTATTGTTGATTGAGATTTTTTTCCACATTTTTTCAAGATCGTATGAGTCGTGCACTTCTGGGTTTTCCAAACTTTTTCTATTGACCTTTGATATAAAATTATCGGAAAATTAGAAGTAATAGAAACAAAATTATTTGTGAATTACTTGTGTATTTAAAATACTTTAAAAAATTGACGAATCTAAAAAATGTACATGCCTTAACGCGCTCATGTATGAGCGCGTTAAGGCATGTACATTTTTTAGATTTACCAAAAGTTTTTATTTTGTTTGTGTGTAATGAGCGGAGGGGTAGCGCGGTGAAAACTCCCGTGCACTAATCGATCCATCCTATCACAGCCTATATAAGTCCACTGCTGAATAGGCCTCCAATAGATTGCCTTTTTGGGAGGATTTTGCCTTTATACCCTTTCAGAAATGAGAGAAAGCTTGTGCCCATTAGTGCGACCTTTATAGGTTGTCACGTTACATATACTGAACGCTAGTTGCTCACACCGTATTTGTTAACGGAACTTGTATAGGAAAGTCTTAGCCTTAAACTACTATAAACTTTAAGTACTATAAAGTTTCTACTATAAACTTACGGTAAGGTTTTGTTTTTGAGAATTTAAGGTATGAAGATGTACAATCTTCTAACTGACAGAAGGTGGCTGATGGCGGAAAATGTTGTTTTTTAAATTTTATACAAGTAAAGTCATCCCTCCATCAGTAAGTATTTATGGGCCATAGTATTTACTTACCAAGTAGATACTGTGGCCCATAAATACTTACATGGGACCTTGTTTAAAAATAAATTGCTCAGTTGCAGTTCAAACTACACGCCTGTAAAATTATGCAACAAACTGCCACAAATATTTATAAAAAAAGATTTCTTAGATGAAAATTGCTTTATAGCTTTATACGATAGATATTATATATTAAAATACTTAATACATTTTAATGTTATTGTTATCTTTGATATATTTGTTGATCGTTGGGTCTTGCCACTTTTTTTCAAAAAACACATTTAAAAAAATTATTTTAATGAAAAAAAAAAATAATTTGCAAATTGTATGTGGTTTTATTTCCTCTAACTCACACGAGTACCGGTAATCCGGGGTCTTTGAAAATCCTCTTACTCCTCGGCCAATGCAGAGATAATAAAACCTCATACAATTTGCAAATTAATTTTTTTTTTCATTAAAATTAATTTTTTATGTATTTTTTGAAAAAAAAAATATTTCTATATGCTCGGATACTGATTCCAATAACGCAGTTAACGGGAACCACAGGGTTTTTGTTACATATCGTATATGTTGTTGTGTGTTGAATTTTTCTTTTGTTTTTTGTAGCGTTTTAATGTATATAATATATTTTTTTTTACAAAATTTTGGGTTTTGTATTTATTTATTTATTCAGGTAGAGCCCACATTTATTATCAACAAATTAAATTATATCGTAAAATTTAATTTGTTGATAATACATATTGTCTCGGCTGAAATAAATAAATAAAATAGAACACCCATATTTAATATAATATACCGTAAATAATTTTATATTGAATATCTTACAAAATATTTTGTTTCATAAAGAATATAATTTTTGTTAATTGGCTAATATTTATATCTTATAACCACTCGTGGTAAGCTTAGATTACTTGTGTTACGAGTGGTTCACGCCGGTAGTCGAATGGCGAATTCAAAACCACGACCTTTTTGAGTTCGCGGTCCGCGCCCTGCCATTAGGCTACTGTCGCTTATGGATACTTGAATACTTAAATCTAAATGCAGAATACTTTGTCACTCCCAAGAATTAAGATGGAATGCTCGTTTTCATCAAAAAGGGTCTTCGATTCTCACCACCAACCGTAGGAAACATGGCGGTATTATGCTGTTATGTTACGCCGGTATTCTTTGAAGTCATTATTCAGTATGGCTGTATCACGTATAAATTTATATTATATACGTATAAGTTTTTTGTATACATTTTAGACACTATTTTTTATAACTGGAAATGACCGGTGCTGCAACTATACGTTTAAATATCTGGAAGGCATGCATGATCTTGATTGTTAGAGGTTTTAATTGATGTTTATGATCATTCCAGTACAATCCGGTCGTACGCGGGGTCCCATTCTGATAATAGGACGCTCCTATTGTACCGTAAGTTTATTTTTAGGCATGCTTAGATACCGTTTATTTGTGTATCGCAATTCATTGGCATCGTTTGTACATCAAACAATTTTGTCTGGCATTGTTTTGTGCTTCATTGAAGGAATATAATATTAGGGATTAAGTACGTTATGGATTAGAAATTTAATTTATGCACTTGTTTATGATATCGTACTAGTAAGACTTACTTTTTGCGATAACGATAGCAATAATGTAACTGCAGTATGGTATGGCACGTTATATTAAAAGGAAGGCTTAGTTAAGACTTTTTTCTTTCTTTTCCTTTTAGTTATATTGGATTTTCTTTTTATTATGAACCTCACGCACAGTAAGGTAAAGCATATAAATTGGCCCAAGCTAGGTCAAAACTTCCCTTTGGTAATTCGAGAGGGCGAGAACATACTGAAGATAGGTGGGTTAGCGTAACATGTTTTATCAATTTCGTTGCACGCAATGCTAGCTTTTACAAAAAGATTTCCTTTACCACTGAGCATGCTAGAAATCTATACATATATATATATATATATATATATATATATATATATATATATATATACATATATATATATATATATATATATATATATATATATATATATATATATATATATATATATATATATATATAATCGGAATCTCGGAAACGGCTCCGACGATTTTCATAAAATTTTGTGTGCAGGGAGTTTCGGGGGAAATAAATCGATCTAGCTAGGATTTATTTTTAGAAAATGTCTTTTTGTCCGTGTTTTTAGGCAATGAAAAACTGCTACATATGGTAGCAGTTTTTCATTGCCTAAAAACGTAAATACGAATAAGAAGGTAAATTTTGACAGTTCATCGGGGGGCACGGTAGTGCCCCCGCCAAGTCAAGCGCGATTAAAGATTACAAATATCTTAATTGGTATATTGGGCGGTCACAAAATCGTAGTACTTAATTAGTAATAATTAGTACTTAGTAGTCTTTTTAATTTTTTTTCAAGTTCCTTTCTTTTTTGAAAAAATCTATTTTTTCGAGCCCTTTTTTAATATTTTTTAAAAACACGAAAATTTAAATTAAACTAATTGAGGACCTTGCAGCTAAAGGGAGGCAAGTCCAAATTTCAAAACTGTTGGGTATTTAAAAAAAAGGTTTTTAAAAATTGATTGATGTACTTATGTCTTATCGTTATAAGGTATTATATAATATGAACATATATACGAGTTTGTTCAAGATTTAAGGCAAATGAAGAAGTAATAGAATTACTACGATTTTTTAAAGTTTGGATCTGCCTCCGTTTTGCACCAAGATTGAAGAAAAATACTACCCTATTTTTTATTAAGGATAATAAAACAGGTAAACACGGTTATTTTTTTATTTCAAGAATTAGTAATCAGTCCACAAAGAATTAAACAATCAAAAGAAATACAAAAACGAATGAGTGCTGAACAAAAAAAAAAATTGAAGGTTAACTTCAGCTTGATCATCGTCGTCTTCGCTAGAAATATCATCTGTTGGTCCGACAGCTTCACTTTTAAGGGCCCTGTAGAAATATAGTTTATTTGGTAGAACATAGTTCTTAACCAACTGCATAACATCGTTGTATTTAGCCTTTTTCAACGGCAATGCATGATCATACAGCGGTTTCTGAGGCAGAACTGATAGTTGGGCTTGAGCATTTCTCATTATAGGAAAATAATCAAATACTGGCGTTCCCGTTGTAACACTGACCGCAATAGTTTCAATGTGGTCTTTACCATATTCAAAAATACGATATTGAGATATTTTAAATCGAATCTTCTCTGTATTTGTTATTACCTTTTTGAAATGACTCTCATAATGTTGGCTGAAGTTAAGTATCATATTTTGACTTGCGTTTACAACTTTAAAATTTTTAGATGCTTGCGTAATACAATCGGCATATTCAGAAGTCGTAAATATGTAATCTTTCCTTCTATTAAACTTTTCTATTACGCTGAAACACCGGTCAAACGGTAAGAAGCTGTGTCCTGGTTCTGGAAATCGATGAACAATCTTCTCAAAAGATGAACACCGCATAAGCGTATATAGATACTGAACTAAAGTCGAGTTCTTATTTTGTGCTGCTGCGTTATCAGAAAATAAATACAGTACTTTAACTGTGCTTGGTAAAATGTCATTTATGTAGTGATTTATAAAAGATATGACTTCGTTTGGTGATTTTCGGCCTATGGTTTCGTTATATAAATAAAAGTGAGCAATCCCTGTTTTTGCTGAATGAATACAAAAATCATATGCCCAAAGTTGACGTTTATAAAATGCTTCACTTGCTGGAATTTTAGGTAATGGCATATTCTGCGGATAATCAGATGTTAACGTCTGCGAGTGCCGGGACAAACTTGTGTCTGAAGTCGAGTCTTTGCTGAACAGAGTATCGGATTGGGGACGACTAAATCTAGTCCAGTTTAACCCCCAGAAGACACAAGTTTGAGCGTTAACCGCTAAAAAGAACCCCTTTGTCGTATCCCCTCAGTTTCAAGGCACTCCCCTTGTTGCCTCAGCCAGTATCGGAATCCTCGGCGTCGACATATCGAGTGACGTGCAGTTTCGTGGTCACTTGGAAGGGAAGGCCAAATTGGCCTCTAAAAAGCTTGGCGTGCTCAGCAGAGCACACACACACAGAGCAGAGAGTATTTCATGCCGGCACACCGCCTGCAACTTTACAAGGCGCAGGTTCGGCCGCACATGGAATACTGTTCCCATTTCTGGGCTGGGGCTCCCCAGTACCAGCTCCTTCCACTTGACCGCGTCCAGTGCAGAGCGGCTCGAATCGTCGACGACCGAGTGCTTTCCGATCGGCTCGATTCACTGGCGCTGCGAAGAGATGTTGCATCTCTTTGCGTATTTTATCGCATCTATCACGGGGAGTGCTCTGAGGAATTGTTCGGATTAATCCCAGCCGCCAAATTTCGTGAACGCACTACACGGCAAACTTCCCGATACCATCCACACCATCTTGATGCTTGGCGGTCCACCACTGTACGTTTCACAAGGAGTTTTCTTCCACGTACAACCTCTCTGTGGAATAGTTTACCACCGGCGATTTTTCCGGACCGATACGACCTGGGGACCTTCAAGAAAAGAGCTTACTCCTTTCTAAAGGGCCGGCAACGCACCCGCAATTCTCCTGGTGTTGCGGTTGATCATGGGCGGCGGTAGTCTTTTAACATCAGGTGAGCCGCAGCTCGTTTGCCCCCTCTTCTATAAAAAAAAATAATAATACTTCGCATTCTTCATTATTAAGAGCAAGTTGACTCTTCTCTTTTAAATCAACAAAAAAAGTATCGACCTTGGCTTGATGAAGACTCTTCTCTATCTGTATTTGTTGGGTTTCATCGCTATCCAATGTCTTATCTTTTAGTTTGTTACTCAGCATGTCGCACTTCTTGCAAGTATCTGAACGAGGTGACCCAAAACTGTATTTAAAATTTTGTTTAAAGTATCTGTAGTAAAAATCAAATGATACTATAGGCTTAGCAGATGCTTCAAGACCAAGATCATGCTTTTTCAAATATAACTCGTACATCCTTTTAATGTTCAACTCTGGAGACAGATAATAACGTGAGCTTTTATTTCTACTGTAGTGTGACTCGCGACGTGGGAAACTTCTAATATGAGAGTCAACTTTAGAAACCCATTCACTTGGAATACGATTTGGTCTATTTTGATGTTTTCCACGATTAGACTGAGCTTTTGTAGTTACAGTAGGATCCCGATACTCTTTAGCAACATTGTCTACATGCTTTTTGGATATTCCATGGATAGATGCAAAGCCATTTCTGCAAATTTGTATATTTCTATTTCCTAATTTAATATAATATTTGTGTGAACAACTCCGTTTCTTCCCGTACCAGTTTTAGATCTTTCCCTTTCAACATTCTCAGTTTTAATTAAACCGCCCAAGTATACGTTTTGCACATAGGTTTCTTCCAATTTCTTAAAATTTTCCAATATTAGTTTCCTATCTTCTTCATTAATTTGAACAAAACACTTATACTTCTTACAACAACAATCCGGTCCAGTTTTTCTTTCGCCTATTTCACGGCCTTTATAGTTTAAATAGCCCTTTCCAGTAGCAATAGACTTCTTTATTACATTCCGTTTCCATTGTGATGGATTCGCGGATTTTCTTTTTTTCGGCGCTATGCCACTCGTCGATGGGCATGGATTATCTGTATTAAATTCATCCAAAATATTCATACCTTTATCGTTCACCTCATTAGTTTGGTTTTGAAATGTCAACAAACCAAAATCGCTTCCATCATCATCTGAACTGGTTGAACATGACTCGTAGACAGGCGGCTAGTAAATATCTGACGAGCCGCTACTAAACGGTTCAGTGTCACTCATTTTAATACATACTTAACGTATCAAACTTAAAACAATTATTTAAAAGAATAATACGCATGTCCTTTCAGGCCAAGCACAAAAAGTGCACTGACTTGTTTACAAATGATGTAATAATTTCATTTGTTGCAAGAAGGAGGCAGGTCCGGACCTGCTCCCTTCTTGCACCAAACAGAATAAGGTAGCAGATCCAAATATTGTTACAGCGCGCTTGTTTGTCGTCGGATTTGCCTCCTAAATGCACCAAACCATAGCTAATTTTTTTGTTTAAAATGTAGGTGAAAAAAAAGGTAACAGTTAAAATTTGGATCTGCCCCTCTTTTGCTGCAAGGTCCTCTATTTGAATAAAAAAAACTTATGATTTTTTTATTCAAATAACCAGTTCAGTTTTTTCTATTATGTCGCTAAGATCAAAAAATATTATTCGTATTTCATCAGTATGTAATTTGTATCTAAATATAATTTCCAAAACACACGAATTAAAAAAAAACCGAAAGCGAAAAATACCGAGCAAAGCTCGGGCAACCGGGTACTATAAAATGATTTGTCCTGAATGACTCATAGACTGATCAACGCACAGCCTAAACCGCCAACCGTAGAGACCTGAAACTTGGAGGGTGTGTTCTTTGTATGACGTAGGTATTTTCTTATCACGTGATAAGAAAAGACTTTCCGAAATTCTATCCCTAAGGGGGTGAAAAACGTAGCCAAAGTTTGTATTTTTTAAATCTTAAATTTTGCGTAAACATTTTTTAACAGAATTGATACTAGACGTGTTTCGTATTTTGTTGAAACACATCGTATATAAAATTCGGGGTTAAAAAGGGTTAGAAAGTTATTATGGGGGTGATTTACGTCGAAGTTGATAACGGTTTGAGTTTGAAAACTCAAAACGTTAAACTCACATATAAAAGCTTGTTGCAATGCAATGCTCTTTATAATTGGAATGTCAAATATAAAAGAATATTTAAATCGAATTAGAATTAGAATTTTTTTTTGTTTTTGGAATATTTGAAATTAAAACTTACCTTATACCTTGATATTCCTTCCTAAATTCCTTGGAAATCTCTTAAATTACCTACTAAGCGAATATTTGCGATTCCTGTATAATTTGTTTGGAAGTTCATTTTCACTATTTCATTAATAATAGAAATAGTGAATTTAATTTTTTTTAATTTATTGTTATTATAAATAAGAGTCTTTGAGTTTGATTTGTAAGTGTATAATATAGGTTTTTAGTTTTAATAGAAAAATGTCTGTGTTTGATTTGTAGTGTATAATAATATAGTTTTCCTTTTGTTTTAATATAGATATTTAAGTAGGTAGTAGTTTGTCTTAGAAGTTTTGTTTAGTTTATATTTATAAATTTATCTGTGTCTATTTTTAAAAATGGGAGCAGTGTTGGTTAACATCAATGAAAAATTAATAAATCTTACTTTTGAACCAATAGTGAGGGGTGGCGCATGCCTTTTTCGTACGCTTTTTTATTTTTTGTACGGCACAGTCCTGTGACGAACAATTGGAATGACTTTGCTGTGATCTCGCATGACCGTCATGGCAAAAATCACTGGACAAAAAAAGAGTATACATAGATGCAGATGAGTTTGCTAAAACACTTCTATCTGCGGATGTGCCTTCATATTTTGTATGGCAAAAAAATAAATTTGTGAGAAGGAAAAGTTGAAAACCCGTAGATAGCTGGTCAGGAATAATGAAAGAACACGCTCTATGTCAAGTGTACACGATTCACCCATATCACAAAGTGTTACCATCTTCGCTTACTTCTGCACGAGATGAGGGGACAATCATCCTTCGATGACTTGAAGACTGTCGACAGTGTCCTCCGACCAACTTTTCAATTAGCTTGGATGAAACTTGGCTTCCTATAGGACAACAAACATTGGGATTCTGCCCTGGAGGAATCAGCCTAATGCGAGTCACCATTTAAGATACGGATTTTTTTTTCTATAATGCTACCATTCTGTCAGATTACAGACGCACTAAGTCTCTGCGTAAAACACAGGGATACCCTGTCAGAAAACTACAAACGAAAAGGGGATAGACTTTCTAGGATTATAGATGAACATCTAGCAGATGAAATATACAATAAATGCCTAGTTACAATAGGAGAAGCTGTATTAGCACTAGGGGGACAAAGCCTACAGCAGTACGGATTGCCTCGGCATCAAAGGTCTGACGGCTTACGCGATAATCGGGACTACCTGAAGCAAATTACATTGTTTGCAAGCAAATTACAATGTTTTTTGACATTCGACAGTCCACTCATAATGGTTAAAAGTTCTAACAGCCAACTTTAAAGAACAAAAAAGAAATTTAATAATTTCTTTATAACCGAAGGAACATTTAAAGAGGCAAGAGTTTTTCGTATTATTTTCATTTTCATTAAATTGTTCAGAGAACTGTGACGACAGTCTTTCTTACATGAAAGTCCGTAGAGCCCAAACTTGTTGACAGCTACCTACCTACCATTACACGTCACTGATGAGATTGACAGAAGTTGCCGCTCCTAGTCGGATCGGCTATGCGCAAGCTTTACCCGTCAAGTAGGTAATGTGCTGAGATTACTCGATGGGAAAGCGCGTGATTAGAGTTCAATAAAACTATTTTTACTACTATTTTCTTCGGTACTCCGGTCTAACTTTGATATCGGGATATCAATCACCTCAGTCTTAACGTAACGATGGGTGCCGCAAAGAACCCGGAACGTCGCGAATTAAAAATACGTAAAATAAACGCGATAAAATAAGTAAAAGTAGTTTTATTCAATGTGTAGCGATAAGATTCCTTAGTTAAAACAGCCGGAAGGCGGACCAGATCTTTAAGTATATAAATCTTCATATATATAATCGACTTAACCGTTTGTCATATACACGCAATATATTTGTTTGTCAAAACCATGGTTCAGTGAAATGTTAAGATCCGGCAGACATCGCTGTAAAGTTATTAACCAATTCTAATCAATTAATCGAAACAAAAAATTCGAACAATAAGGTTCGAAATGGAAGTGATTCTCTTCTGGCTTCGTGCTAAAAACAAAATGACGAAACCTCGGTCCGAAAGATGACGCTTGGCTGAGTTGTTAATAAGTGTTTTATTTACACTGTAAAAAATTCGGATTCAATTCAGAGTAAACACATCGCGCTGACTAATGGAAAGGGCAGAAAAACGTCCGCCAGACCAGCTACATACGTCTTTTCGATCAATGTTTTCTTATGTTAAATCATTGTGAAATAATTCATTTATTCTGTACAACTAAAATATTTATTGAACGGAACATGCATTTTAATAATTTTATTAATTAACATTACTTATACCAGTGCAATATACTCTCATTGAATATATTTTTATGATAATTTAAAAAAAATACCAGATTTATTTTTTTTAAATACCAGAAAGAGTTTTAATTAAGGTAATTTATACACATTTTGGTTAGAAAGAGTTTTAATTAAGATAATTTAAACACATTTTGGCTATATCGACTTAAATTATATTTGTGTTATTTGTACATCCTTATATTTATAATATGCCTATATTCAAACACATTCTCTTGTCGTCATTGTCCGTTGTCAAATTCGCATACACATCATAGTTACAGAAGGTTTAGAGCCAGTGTTTCGTGTCCCAAATTGGAAATTCCATTCTATGCATAGCAGACACTACAAATTTCGTGACTAGAAACCAGAAACGATAAATTTTTGAAAAATCTTTTAAGTGATATAAATTCCATAATTTTATAACATTTATACAAATGAAAATTTTGCAGTGTCCACATCAGATTAATTAAGGGTCATATACAAATTATTGCCATACTCCAAAATAATTATTGTTACTTGAACCGTATGAAGTATATTTTTATTACGATTTATCACACAGTCACACTGGTGGGTAATTCTTATAACAAGAAGAATGAAGAGAGAATGCAGGATACATAGTAAATGGGACACTTTATTGTGTTCACAAAGCTGTGTTAATCCACCTTATTGTACGGTAGTGAATGTTGGGTGTGGCAGAAAAGCATGTAAGTACAATTAACGCTGTAAAATGCGGTCATTAAGAAGTATGTTAGGGCAAGAAAACAATTTAACCAACAAAATTTTGGCATATTGAAGATGGAACAAACTAAGTGTACGCTTAACCGACGGGCATGCATGTGTACAAATGTGAAAGCCTGGTCTTTCTATCTACTCCTCCTCCCCTCTCTGTATAGTTTTGATTTTACTTATTTTGATACCTTTACCTTTACCTTTCCTTCTCACAATTAATTTACGAACAGTAATCTTTTTCGTATTGTAGTTGCCTGGAAGAAATCGCTTCAAGAGTCTTCATATAAAACTTCTTTAAATATATATGTGTTTTTATTTTCAATGTGTATTTATAATAATAATATTTTATTTCAGACTTTGTCCATAAAGATGTTAGTAGAACAATAACTACTTAAAACTAATGTTAGTCTTCAACTTTTTTTTTTAAACTTAACAAATTAAATGTCGCTCCTACGTTACAAATATCTTATTTATTTACTTTTATTCAATTTTATATGTAGGCTCAACCAGTGCTTCATAATGTCAGAATCCCACCTATCAGCAAGTGTATTCAGGATGCTGTTGGTAGAGGTACGTAGTCGATTCAGTAATGAAGCGGACCTTTTACGTATTATGGCATGAAAGCCATCCGTGTGTGCCTCGACGAACATGGCAGAGGCACTACAATACGCAGCAATCCCAACAGCACCCTGAACGCATTATTGTATTGCACACGCAGGGCATTGTATGTCCCCTGCGTGTATCTAACCCACAAGTTGCATGTGTAAAAGCACTGACAATAAGCTTTAAAAAGCGTAACTTTAACTTCTTTAGTACATCGTGCAAACCTGCGGGCCAGCATATTACAGCGAACAGCCAACGCCATTCGTTCCCTTTCTATATCCAAGTCATCCTCTAAGTCCTCTGTTACCCAGTGGCCCAAGTACTTAAATTTGACGACGCTGTTCAAAGGACTATCACAGAGCTTAACAGTAGGCATCATCATCGCTCTTCGTTATATTGTGTTGTATTGGTGTACAGTAAAAATATAATGATTATTGATTGATTGATTTATTATATATATATATATATATATATATATATATATATATATATATATACATAATTATAAATACAATTAAGCAGTAATACATTTAACAAAATGAGTTTTACATATGGGAACTGTATCAGCGACTTTTCGTCGCCGCTGGTGACACGAGGGATGGTTGTTTTCTCGCTCAAAGGCTATTCGACGAGGAAACGCAGCCAGCTTTCTTGGCAATATATCGCGAGGAGAAGGACAGTATGATGATTTTAGTTTTTAATTTTTTAATTATAATAAAAAATATATTAAATAAATTAATAAAATAGCATTTTATTTCCAATATCAAAAGTTACAATTTTTTCAATTTTCAAATATACCTTATTCAATTAGTACTACCATTAATTGCTTGTCGGTCCGGTGAAGCATTTTGCCAATCATTCTACACATGCAGCATGTGGGTCAGATATACGCAGCGGGCCTACAATGTTCTTCGTACCCAAATATAACAATGCATTTAGGGTGGTGTTAGGGTTTCAACAATTCTATAGTGCATCAGACATGTTTGTTGAAGCGGTAACGGACCGCATTCAAGATATTATTGGAATACTCTGTTGCGCAGGCTAAGGGGGAGCGCCATCAGCATCCTGAGAGTTATTGAGGAGAAGCCAGACCGCCCGTTTCTGCAGCACTGGACACGTGGGAAGTGGGAAGAGGTATATGAATTAATTTAGTTATAATTAGTTAATGTTGTTACTAACATATTTTAGTTTATATATTACTTACTAACCCATTTGGATCATGGTCCGAAATAAATGATTATTATAATTATATGGGGTATTTATAAAGTATTGTCATCTGGTTGGGCTGAATAAATATATAAAAGGAAGTGTTAAATATACATAAGTATATGTCAAACATATTTATATAAATAAACAAATAATGCAGAAATAAATAAAAGCCCAACCACATGGAAGCCCTCGACCGGGGAGACCAAACGGCCGAGGGTTAGGGGGGATGGGAAAGAAACCGGTATAAATGCGGGCGGTATCGAGGAGCACCGCCTTCTGCATTTGAGCCCGAAGCGATCCGTCACGGAATCCCAGTTGCCTCAGATGACCCGAGAGGCTGACCGGGATCAGCCCATTCGCAGAGACGACTACAGGTATAATTTCGGTCGGCAGGCGACCCCTCATGTCATTCATATTAATACCGACATGTGTATACATGTCGGTATTAATATGATTATCAATTACGAACATTGAAATATTATAATTAAACACATTATAACTTTTAAATAATTAACTAATTAATTAATAAATCTCTTATACTATATCTTATATAAATTAGTCAATATAAAAAAAACAATAAAATGTATTTAAATTATTATTATATTTTATAAATTAATTAAAACAACAAGGTTTTTACTGTAAAGTCCCTGATTTCGGAATGTCTATTGACAAAGGCCTTTTCCAATGATTCCGTCATGATGGAGTGTTAATCGTCTCCAGTAAGTCTAGCCGTACGTTTAAAATCATCTTCCCACCTTCTACGATGCCCACCATTTGTCACAATTTGGCTTCATTTTTCTTGACGGTTCCTAAACATGTGTCCAGTCTATCTCCACTTTGTAAGTCTATTCTTTGTAGCATATCAGATACTTGGGATTTGTTACGAGTATTCATCCCTAACCCTGTCGTTCTTTCCTTATACAAAGCGTGCTGCTCTCCAATGCTCGTTGGCATGTTAGCAATTTATTTCTATTTGAAACTGTTAAGGCCCAAGATTCGCATCTGTATGTTTAATGAAGAATACATGTTTCAAACACTTTTCGTTTTCCTGCATTCCCAAGTCCTTGATCTTCATTATTTATTTTAGTGACCAAGACTTTTCCCACCCATTCGCTATTGTTTTATTAATTTCTTTGTATGTTAGGTCTTCCGGTGATATGATTTGTTCTAAGTAAGTGCATTTTTCTACGTATTCTAGTACTACAACGTCAATACCTTTTAGTATCTGATCTGCATTGGACATTATTTTGATTTTCTTTATGTCAATTTTCAAACCAGCTCTTTTGCTTTCATTTGATAGGTCTTGTAACATTCTCTCAAGTGTATTTGAATTCACTTCGAATAAAACGATGTCATCGGCAAATCTGAGCTGGTGAAGTCTTTTTCCATTTATGTTCAAGCCCATTTGAGCGCAGTTTATGTGTCGAAGTATATGTTAGTATTATTGTTGTTTAAATAAAACAATGTTTTATATAATTTTTAAATTAAATACATTGGTTTGACGTTATAGAATAAAAATGATTGATGAAAAAAGGGATTCGACAGTCGACACGACATCATTTTTATATCAAGTGATCTCATAATCAAACTACAAGTAACGTCTGTTTGCTAGAAATGTAATAAATATCGCCACGAGCCGCCCAGTGAAAGTGATCGTAAATGCTGCTATAAATCGTTTGCTCTTATTTTTCGAATAAATCAGTTATAATCATAAATTACGCTGTATGTTTTGATTGTAAATCTATTGTGTGAATGCTTATGAATTCTTTGTTAAACGAAGCCTGACTGAATCTGAGAGGTTTATATTATTTTTAGTCTCTGTTAAAACATGTTTCCAATGAATGGTTTATTAATTAAGATTTTTTATCAATCATATATCTGGGCGTTATTATGATTTTCAAACAGTAGAGAGAAAAACAGGTAATACATCGGGTAATCAATTTATTAGTAGTTGTGATCTAATGACAAAAGAGAAGGCAGACCGCGGTCGTGCCGCTTTTATTGTACTATCGTAACAGTGCCCTCTGTGTACGTTTTGTAAAGCAAACCCAGTGTTGATTAAACAAACACCAAACTTAACAATTGGTTTCTGAACTGACCCATTTATTGTTAACCTAAGTAAAAACAAAGATTTCATTTCTTGTAAACTATTGCATGGTACCGACCATAAATAAATTAAATATGTGCAAAGGTTGAAGCAGTAATTTAAAAACCCGATTGTGTAAAAAATTACTGAAAAAAGAAAAGTTTTATATCTTATGTCACTTCTACAACTAAGACGGTTTTAACGACAGCCCGTGTATAAAGATTTATCAAGATATTTAAGCTACAGAGCGTGCCAAAGAAATAGACATACATAGATATAAATTCCCAAAAACATTATCTTCCTTCTGGAGCAACGGGTAAAGAGGCGACTATGAAAAATATTAGTTCTAAAAGCTGTTACCAGATTGCGGTATAACCAGACCGGTGACGAGGAAAAATATATATTATATAAACAATATATATATATATATATATATATATATATATATATATATATATATATATATATATTAAGATTTATCGTATATAGTGGCGGTGTAAGAATATTCACTACCCCATATCGCCCAGTGGGTGTCGTAAGAGGCGACGGAGGGAAACAAATCAGAAGATGGGCAGTAGCGACTTCCTAATAACGACTAAAACCAACAACTGCAGCCGATAACCCGCTTGCCAAGCGTGGCAACTATGGCAAATATCCCCTCTATGAAGCAATCTATGGAGGAGGCTTATGCTCAGCCGTGGACTTTAGTGGGCTGTAACGGTAACGGTAAAATATAAGAATAAATGGATACAGCGAGCTCATTTAGACTTCTTTTACACACACACACACACATATATATATATATATATATATATATATATATATATATATATATATATATATATATATATATATACAACGTATAATTGTAACCGCTGGGAGGAAATTAGTCTACTTGTGAGTTTCGTGCCGCTTTCGCTCACAAGGTCGTTCGCAGTAGGATTTTATTCAAGCGATGGCGTTTTGACTTTCAAACAGTGCTTTGTAAAATTCTGTTTTGACTAAAAATATTTTGACTTTTGTAATTCTGCGATCACCAATCGCAACGAAAAGTCAAGTCCCAAACTACGGAAGAGGCTCTTATCCAACACCGAAATTTTACGGTCGAATGAAGTAGGTAGGTAGGTTATATAGGTACGTGGTAGAGCCATGCGACAGCGATATTAGTAGTATAGTTGTAGCACGAATGGGTCGGCTCGACCGGGGAAGGACCACGCTCTCACAGAATACCAGCGTAAAATAGTAGCCTAATGCTGCTGTGTTTCGTATGGTGAGTGTAGAGAACCGGAGACCCTTTTTACTGTAAACGAGGTCCTCACGGTTGACAACGCATCTGCATTTTGATTCGTAATCAAGGATGGATGTAGATGCCTATGGGCCACAGCATCCACTTACTATCAGGTGGACTGTGTGCTCGTTTGTCACCCTATCATACAAAAAAAGTAAATAAAGGTAGAAGTTTTAAAAAAATACTATTGAGAAAAATGAATTAGACGGACGATAGTTATTTACCATCAATTTTAAAAACTGTTTAACATTATACATTCGAAGATACGGCCAAGAATGGATCGGCTTGACCGGTGAAAGACCACGCGTACAATAAATAGTATATATTTTTTACGTATTAGAGCTAAGCTAAGAATAATATTTATTATGGTTGCATCACAAATAGGTCTGCTCGACAGAGAACGGAAAGAAACTCTCACAACACTAGAGAACTATAAGAGACCCATTTGACTGATAATGAGGTATTTAAGTTTAACAGCGCACCTATATTTTTATTCACGCTCTACGATCATTTGTCTATGGGCCTCAGGATCCACTTTCAGGTAGGCTGTGTGGTCGTTAGTCTTCCCTAACATCTTTAAAAAATCTTACACTGTAATTAGTATATACATTATAGTGTCTCCGAGGACCGACTTATCCCAGAGAATCTATTAAAATGCTGAACCGAAGTGTCAGATATTAGTGATAAACAGGAGCTTTACCAACGCGAAGATAACGGCTTTGAGCTTACAAACCCGCTCAGGAGTTAGTCAGGGCTAATCTTCTACTTAATATGTACCAGGCCAGCTGAATTTTTCTTGAATAGTTCTTCCTACGTTCCACAGTAAACTTAAAAACTTTTGAAATTAATGAACTATACCGCTTTTTAATCATGAAGAGAAAATCGCAATTTATAAATCACAATTTTGACAGTTCCGTGGTGCAACGGCTTAGCATTGAATGCGGTGGATTCGAATCCCGTATGGAACAAGTATTTGTATGGCCTATAAATAATTATTTCGTGTATGGATGTTTGGGAAAGAAGTAATAAAAAATTCAATAAGAATTCGCGTGATAAGAATAGAAGAAAATAATAAGTAATATAATATACTCTTTACACATACATATCATTCAGTCTATACATATAATAGTCTATACATTTTTTTCTAGGGCGATGTCGGTGTCTCGTTCGCTCGCTTCTGTTGCTAATAATAACAGTTTGACATACTCTGACGACTGAAGTGAGAATGTAACGCTGCCCCAGCTCGTCGGGCTTGCGTTATATTGTTTACAATGTGCATCTTTATATTATTTGTCAATGAATAATATAAATACCTTCTGAAATAACTTTTGCTCTTAGTTGCATTTTATCTTTTAATGGCAAACGTATACACTGATGTTTTCGTTTTTATGTACAGTATCACTATAGATGTAAATATTTCGAATGTACTCGTTGAACCGATACTTTTAATCTTATAAGAGGTTCACTAATTGCAGGTCCGTTTCAATTCCCTATTATTGGTTTTTATAAGATAAGGGTGGCAAACGAGCACACAGTCCACCTGATGGTAAGTGGTTGCCGTGGCCCATAGACATCTACATCTATCCTCTATAACGAATCCAAATGCAGATGTGTTGTCACGCTCAAATGTTATTTCCGTCAAAACGTCCTTTATTTAACATAACACATTTTATTACTCATGGAATATTCGAAGCCAGAAAAAACGCACTCATTCTAGATATATTTATTCTCTACAACTATACAAACGATGCATATAGTTCGAGTCCGATTGAGACGGACGACCGTGTGTTTCGCGGAATAAAATGATGTAGTACATAGTGATTGTACGAGTATATATCTAATTTGACTGTCTCGTTTGCCTAGTGGTGTAAGCGTGGCTGGTGATCATGTCTTCCTAGGTTCGAATCCCGGATCGGGCCTAAAATAAGTGATTGAGATATTTTTGAAGAAATTCTCAGTAACAACCCGGATACAGGAAGCTGGCGGTGTTTCACCACCGTACTTCGGGAAGCACGTAAATTAAGCTATCTTGTAACATCAGGCTATTTAAGTGAGCCAATAGAGAGTGCACCTATTCTTGCGCACATACCTACTCGTGCACTACACTGTCTTGCACAGATTATTATCGGTCTCCGTTTAGACCGATGATATCGATCTCAACGATCTCGGTTTGGACATTATTATTAAATCTAATTTACGTCCCTAAATTTCACCCTCTATCAAGAACAGCAATTTAATATCCGAAAGACAGATAAATTTACGCTTTTCTATTATCGAGAAAATATGATCTTAATAACTATTTGCAAAAATACAGCACTTAGAAAGATAATAATTAAACTATTAGCTACCATCATTTTCAGATTCAAACATGATTTACTATAGTAGTAGTTATAATTCAATACTACTTTGCGTGATTGCTTTCAGCGTTTTAAGCCTCGATGAAGCGGAGAGAAGAAAAAGGTGTGTGTGAAATGTCCATATTAATCCTCAGAGGCGACATCGGTAGTGTTCTTTGTTAAAACTTGGTTGCAATT
This sequence comes from Parnassius smintheus behrii, assembly GCA_036936625.1. NCBI lineage: Eukaryota > Metazoa > Arthropoda > Insecta > Lepidoptera > Papilionidae > Parnassius > Parnassius smintheus. The sequence continues at coordinate 31,621,508 of JAUPFT010000006.1, forward strand.
GTGCATGGGCTATAATCGCTACCAGAGTATATAATCACTACGTTTTAAGAACTACATACCATAAGGTGGACCGTAAGTACCTTTGTCAGTTTAAAACTTCATTTAAAAAAAAATTATTAAAATGTTCTATGCCTTAACACAATACTTGTGGCAAACGTGATAGTCGTTTCATTATCATTGACGCTATAAGAAAAAAACTAGTTCTCTTACGAAATTGTCCTTCTGGAGGGATCATGAAGATTATGTAATCCTATCTCAGACATTCTTCATCGATTTTTACTACGTAACCGCTTTGAAGATAACCTCAGCTATTGTAACTTACCGTTTGTAACACTTGTAAACATCGAGAAGAAATATACATTTGAAATGAATTAATGATCTCAGAATATTCGTTTTGGATTTATAATAGTTTAAAAATATTGGTAAGCAGCCAAAACATGACTTTAACGTTACCGTACAAATTATTGCTAATGAATCAGTTTTTTATTTACGTTATGTATCATTCGGGGATTGCTGCTATTTTACCCTGGTATTCTGTTTGAACAAACCTTACCAGTCGAATCGATCCATTTGTGCTACAGCTTGTCTCTATAACATAAAAGTATAGTAAGGCGGCTATTTTAAAGAAACTGAGATGATTTCTGGGACTAAAATATTAAATTATGATATTTTTATTTATTTTGAAATAAAATACAGCCTACAGATTTCTTTACTAAATTTATATTTTTAATAGAGTTGTAAAAATCTAGGGAAGCAAGAGGATGAAAGTGGGAATTTTAGGCTCTAGCGGTTGGGAGCGGTAGCAAAGTTATACGCTATAAGATGTGATAGCCTGCATATATTATGATTCCCTTGATGATTATAACATGATTACTTCGTCACCTGTCGAATGTTTCAAGATTAAATACGAGCAGAAACAACCAAAGCTTATAGAAAGAAAGAAGGAGGTTATGGGTTTTGTTACACTTCTGAAACACGTCAATATCGAAATAGTAGAGTATCGATCGATCTATTACTAAGTGCGTTCGATTTTCGTACTTTTAACAAGAAAGGTATTACTATTATATAAGCTAAGATGGGATCGGTTGACTAACGTAAAGTTATATGATATTTTTTTTAAGTTAGAAATATTTTAATAGTTGGTTGAATCAAAAAACTAAAATTTAAACTGAGAAATGCAATTTCATTCATGTCAAATTTCTAATATGAATTCAGTTTTTTTTTGTAGTGATTTTTTTGTAGTTGGTAAGATTAAAGGTAGGTTATAAATAAGAATTTAAAGTAATGTACATACATATACATAAAATATAGTAAGTATTTACAGATAATATATAATACAGTTTTACACCAATATAGTATATTATTAACATTTTGAAATAAGTCAATAGTAATTAATAATGTGAGTACCGCATTAAGTGGTAAAATTTGAATTAAAAGTACATTGAACCACATTACAGCACACGTATTAAAATAGCTTTATGATGATAAACACATTGACGAATTGGATCATAAAGTCACGAGAAAAATACATTTTCTTTCGGATAAGCATAATTAAATTATGTAGGAGAAACATTAGTATGCTGCTCCCATGTAAGCGTTTTTACTTTTAACTGAAATATTACATGCTTTTTAAATTATGCGATAATTGTTTTGCTACGTAAAATTACTTCAGTTATGGCATAATATATGGCAGTATAAAATGATAATGTAGCTGTGAGATATTTTAAAATATTATTTTAATAATAATATAGATGGTATTACGTATAGAATACTTTATGTATGAATTATAGTATTCTATGATATTTCGTCATATTTTTATTTCTTAAAACGCAGTACAACTAAGTGATAAAATTCTACTTTAGAGATTATGTTATTACAATGTTACTAAAGAAAGTTTCACTTAAATACTTACCAATTTAAAATAGGTCGATATGTACATTTTTGCGGGCTCGTAATAAAAGACGGTAATTTAGAGGCATACATTTGACCTACTTTTTTCCTCAGACGCAGAAGCTGTTACAAGTTTTAAGTCCTTTGTTCATTAGTGAGGTGTGCGTGTGAGTGCGCTCTATTAAGGGAGTTAGAGGGTGAATGTAGAGTAAGCTTATCCCTTTTTCTTCGCAATATTTTTAATTATATATTATTATATGAATGCCACAGACGCAAGAATTTATAGGTGCTAAGCTTTTTACATTTGTAATGTTAATAAAATTAAAATAATTAATTTGACTTAGTATGTTGAAGTTTTAAACAATTACACGATGATTGATCGCGCAATAACATCAACAGTGATAACATTGCAAATATTGGCAATTATAAGCGTATATATTATACGTTATATTCGAAATTTGAAGTGATAGTAAAATTTTACCTCCGCCGCTCCCACCGCAGTATCGATTCCTTCGTACCACCAGCGCAGTCCCACCGGGCACTGCCACCACTCGCTACCAAGCAAATTAAAATAAAACAAATAAAACACACACACACTTATATAGTACACTATTTTCTTCGGGCCAACGAAAACCGTCACCGTTCACTTTTTGTCACTGTCAACTTCGTGCAAAACTTTAAAAAAAATTAAACAAAGAACAAAAGCGGGGATGAAGCGTCAGAAATGTTCAGACGTGTATGCCTAATTATTTAAACAGGAACGCGCATCGCGGGAAAGTTTCAAGCCGATTTACGTTTCTCCATTTTGACGGCGTCAACGGGGGGAAAGTTTTCAGCGTAACGTTTGCAGACGACTGTGCTTTTGTTACGCAACTCACTGCGTTGCGAGTCCGCCAGGGGGCAGTGCGCTGACTAGTGGCGCAGTGGCGGGCATGCGCATTGCCCGACACCGGGCACCTCCACTAATCTTTTGTTCGTTATGCTTTTTGTTCGATGTTTAATAGTTAACAACGTTGTATTTTATAACTAAATATAGATGTATTAATTATTTGGATTTTTCATTACAAATTAACACACAATGTACCTATATAAAGATATATTTAAGCAGTCTCTTCAGCTTTGACCACACTGATGTTATTTTATATCAAGCGCTAATACTTACATGATCATGAGTTGACTGGTGAGTGAAAGTTAATATGTTTAAAATATTTACTCAATAATTCCTCAACACATTAATGCCTATGTTTAAAGTGGTAGCGAAAAGTCAATAACAAAACGTCTGTGGAGGTCAGGGCACTAAAACATCGCGTGAAACCGCAGTAATAGAAAACAACAGGCGAGACCGGTTCCGACCTCCCCGTCTAAACCTTAAGTTCAAATTATTATTCATTTTTGTCAAAGAATTGAAAATACATTTTATATGCTTTAAATATACATAGTATACAAATCATAAATACTACATTTTATTTAGCTGAAACAGGCTAATATTACAGTGGAGAGAATATACAAATAAGCCTTATGTACCTGACCAGCCACTGACGATTTAGCTGTCATACTTAATTGCCAATTGTACTTTTTGTGTATGCCGAATCATCACACACTTAATCTCTAATTTTGCGTTGTACTTCATCGTAAGTCGTGGGTACGAATTCGCCGTTCGCCTACAGTCGTGATCTACCCCTGACACAAACATTTTAAGCTTACTTGGAGTAGTAAGTGGGAATATTAATAATGTTAAAGTCATCAGAGTCATCATCATCATTACAGCCCTCCACAAGTCCACTGCTAAACATAGGCAGTGCTTTGGCATAGGCGTGACTTCCTGCATGTCTTATAAGGTCGTCACTCCATCTAGTGGGGGATCGTCCTACACTATGCCTACCAGTACGAGGTTGCCACTCGGGAACCTTTTTTCCCCAACGGTTGTCGGTTCTTCGTGCTAAGTTCGTCGTAAGTCCTTTTAAGATGGCTATGGCCGGCCCGTTGCCATCTTAAAAGGACTTACGCAACTTTAATACTGCTCGTAATGAAGAAGCGATCGAGCGGAACCAGGGCTCCAAAGTCTTTTCCAGAGATCTGTCTGCCAGAAAGAGACAACTGTCAATGCTGAAGACTGCTGTTTTCGAGAGTCACTACGAATCGCCTCTCACGCAGACTCGACGACTTCCAGCCTCCCGAACAGGCCGGTTTCCGGATAGGCTTCAGTACCATAGACCATATACATACCCTGCGGCAGATTGTACTGAATACCGAAGAGTATAATCTGCCACTTTGCCTGGCGTGTGTGAACTATGAGAAAGCCTTTGATTCCGTCAAAATTTGGGCAGTGCTGCAGTCCCTTCAGCGGTGCCAAGTTTACCGTCTATATATCGAAGTGCTGAAGTGTTTGTACAGAAGGGCTACGATGGCTATCCGAGTACCAAACCAGAGTTCTAAACCTATCCAACTGCAGAGAGGTGTAAGACAGGGTGACGTCATATCCCTGAAACTCTTCACCGGTGCATTGGAAGACGTTTTCAAGCTACTGGACTGGAAAAGATACGGTATTAAGAAGAATAAGAGTATTACTAATTAATTGTAAGGCTCCTTAACTTTATTAAAACTCCCTAGTAAAAAAAAAAGAATAAATAATATAAAGAAAGACACACTATTTATTTCACACCTTCTTCTCGTCATCAGCTCATAAAAATCCACCGCTAGACATGGGACTCTATCCCTGTATAGAGGATTTGACTTAAACGATTCGCTTGGCAGGCGAATTAACAAACCCAGTACCAGACGCCTCACACCTGTAATGCTGCTTACCGTCGCCACTCTGGGTATTTTACGTCTACGTGATGGCATGACCACGCCAGGACTTCTTTCGAAAGTCATAAGATATTTTTGGTTGTGTGGTGTCCTACTTGTTAACTCTATTGAAAACTTGCCTATTTTGCTGTATTAGTTCGTTAGTGGGGAATGTGGAAGTATATACATATCTTAGGAGGCTTTAATTCACATCCGAAACTTTTTTGTAATAAAATGATAAGATTTTGTTAAAAGCAGGAAATGTGTTGCAAAGCAACAACGATCAGAAGTGCCGCAAATGGACGTAGAAGATGCTCCACACGATTGTCACTAGATCTACACGAAACACTATTCATAGGTAATGTGTGGACGAAATAGGAAGTATATCGGTTTAAACATCTCCCGTTGGATATAGATATAAGGTACCTGCAAAACTGTACTTCAATTGTACATTAAATCTAAAATAGTGTGATATAGGATCATAATATGACAACTGTACAAATAAATTTGTAACATAAATCATGACTTATTCATGAGGTATTAAAAAATTAGATTTTCCGGTTGAGTTAACTTTATGTGCTGACGAAGTGTGCCATGATATTAATCACTTTTCTGTGATTAGTGTACCTATCACTGTGTGTTTCTTTTCTTAGACTTGTATAGTCTCAGAGAAAAAAAATACTATATATAAATGTTATATCATATTCTTAAACATTTTATTAATTCATCTAATGAAGATAAGTAATATATGATAAATATTTATTTAACACGGCGGATGATGTAAATCCTCGGATCCGGCGAAACCCGTACAAACTCATATTAAGTGATAATCCTAGAATAAGTAAATATAATAAAAGCTGTTTATCTATGTGTGTACGTTTATATAACAAGTTACCAAATAATATTAAAATGTTAAATACTAGATTATTTAAATCGAAATTACTGGAATACCTAGTTAAGAATAATTTCTATAGTGTTATGGACTATATTAATCACAAGGCTTAATTTAAGATAAAAATCTTTTGCATGCTATATGTAACTCTAGCAAAACATGTTGTTCGATTATATAATATTTGTAAAATCTTGTAATACTATGTTTTAAGCAAATAAATATATTATTATTATTATTATTATTAAAGTATTTTAGGGAGGGAATCAGCGTTCCCAGGAACACAAGGATAATGTGTTTGAAATGCGTGCAATTTTTATTTATGTACATGTATCAATCACCACATCACAGAATCAACAAAGCTACTGCAAAAAGAACTGCAAACTACTGTGTTAAGTTAAAAGGGTGATTTCGTCTTACGGAAATGGGTCACAAATGAACCCTCTATTCACAAAAAACTACAAGAGAGATAAAAAATCATTATAGTAATTTTAATTATTTTTAACACAGAACTTCAGCAAAACTCGCCAACTCGCATGGAATGACGCAAACAGCATATTTCATTTTATTAGCGCTACACCTTACAATGACAAAAACGAATTATATACTAAACCCAAAATATGAGCATAAATAAGCAAGCAGCTTGTCAAATTTCGCTAAGACTAGCTAAAACGTAATGATTATAATATACTCTTTGATTGTGTCATGTGGTTAAAGGAAAAAGACGTATATCAATAAATCACGTTTTGTAATAAGACCGCATTAGCTTATTAAGATGGATAAAAAACAAAATCAATAGAACGATTGGATTGCAAGCTCTGTGACACCAGTATTTTATGAAAGTGTTTTATTAAAGTATTTTATGAAATGCAATCTGATTTCGTTAAATTATTGTTAATATTTAATTCAAAGTTTGAGTTGAGCAGTTTCATCTTGGCTATAATCAATAGCGAAACTGGCAGGTCATTTAAATTTTATTAGAGGCATTCATAATCTTGTTTCTTTAGTGTTTAGGATAGACTTGGCTGTGGAAAACACTCTTTTAAATATTTTGTAATATTTTTTTAGATATGCTCTAAATGAAACACTATGATTATACGATCTCTCATTGTTTTCAATCAACAAAAAAGCCATATAACTTTTACTCAGTTATTAAAATCTAGGGAAGCAAGAGGAAGAAGCGCAAAGCCCTATGCTACTACGTGTCACTGCGTACAGGATACGCTTTAAGATGTGTTAGCCTGTATATTTTATGATGCCCTTGATAATTATGGCATGGTTACCTCATCACCTGTCGAATGCTTCAAGATTCAATGCGAACAGCAGCGGAACCAACCAAAGCTTATCGAAAGCTTAAAGAAGGAGGGTTCTGTTACACTCCTGAAACACGTCAATTTCAAAATAGTAGAGTATCTATCGATTTAATACTAAGTGCGTTCGATTTTCGAAAATGTTACCAAAAAAGGTATCACTATTATATAAGCGAAAATGGGATCAGTTGCCTATCGTAATATTATATGATATAATGATAACGTAATATTTTTTTAGATATTCTCTAAATGAAACACTATGATTTTATGTTCTTTCATTGTAAAGGCCATATGACTTTTGTCTAGTGAATTCCTACGCCCATGTCGCCCATTCGTTAAACGATTTGAGACTATTTAAAGTGAGTATTTTAGAAGTAAATATTTTATTAAATACAAGACATAAGTTTAAATAATGACACTTAAAAACAGTGCCGGATTAATCACGTAGCAAAAGTAGCAATTGCTACGGGCCCCGCTCAAAAGGAGGCCCCGCGTATCCAAGCATCCCATCATCTCCTAAGCGTACTTTTTAAGTAAAATACAGTATAATTCAATTTACTTGATGTTAAATTAGCGTGAAACGTTCCAAATCACAATCGGTTACCGATTATTTTATTGGCGAAAATGAAACACAGAATTTCATACAGTAAACGTACGAGTATCAACGTCCAACACGCCGAATGGCTCGGTTCTCATACTACTGATCATGTGAGAAGATCTGTTTATGGCTTTGCCTTGGCATATGGCCTGACACAACTGGTCACTTTGCCCACGCAGATTCCAGAGGTGGAGGATCATACATTTTCCCTGTTGGACCTTCTTCTGACCTCTCATCCGGACGGCTATCAGGTCTCCGTCGATACCCCTCTTGGCTCTTCGGATCATTTACTGATCCGGAGTACAGTGTCCATCACTTGCTCATTGCAGGCATGATCTATAGGCTGCCGCCATGTGTGGTACTATAGGTCGGCGGATCGGGATGATATGTGGGCTTTTTTGTATCCTACCCATAGAGGGTGAATTATTTTCTCGCTAGATAATCCCCTAAAATTCGTTACTAAATCTGTCTCCGATATGATGCTTCAGAGGATGGAACTTTTGATCTTGTCATCCATAGTGCCTACAGGCGGCAGATCCCAGTATTGATTTGGACGCTCCTGCGAAATTGTGTCGAGACAAAAGCAGGAGTCTTACAAGGCCTTGGCTGACGCATCAGCGTCCCGGTCTATTCGTCCACCACTAGCACAATCAAAAAGAAGTAAAACTCTGCCACCAGGTCCTTTAAAAGAGTTATCGCTAGGGCAAAGTCTTTATAGTTAAAGTCGTTCTTATCCTTCGGCTAGGCTGCCCAAGGTTATTTCTGTAACCCATCATTACCATATTTGCGCAAGAAGGATGACTTCGCCACGCCGTAAATTAGAAAGTTCATCTTCCAGGCCCTCTTTTTGCGTCCAACTTGACTCTATAAGACGGGTGGATTATACCGCCTACCATCCCGCACTCCATGCGGGATGTACTGTTTACACAGCGCTCGGAGCGCAAAGTACTCTTGTCCCTGGATGTCACAAGTTTAGTGGACCTCATAGAATCCCCCAAATTGTTGTAAATACGTGTGCTCCAGAGTTGGCATCGGTTCTAACGCGTCTTTTACGGTTCTATTACTCTAGTGCACAAGATGCCAAAAAAGGTGAACGCTCGGACCCGTCCAACTACGGGGCTATCGCTTTCACCTCCTTGCTCTCCAAAGTAATGGAATCATTATTTACTGCAAGCTCATGCAGTACCTCTAAGAGCATCAGCTGATTAGTGACCGTCAATACGGTTTTCGTTGAGGTCGCTCAGTTGATGGTCTTTTTGACTACCTGATTCACTGATAACCGATGGGAGGAAGCAGTCGAGACCAAGGGGTAGGTCATGATGGTTAGTTTGGACATAGCGAAGGCCTTCGATCAGACTTAGCACAAAGCGTTTCTTTCAAAGTTTCCATCTTATGGGCTTCCCTAGAAATTATGCAATTGGGTCACTAGTTTCCTTACAGATCAGAGTATTAAGGTCGTAGTCGACGGAGCATGGTTTGACTCCAAGCTAGTGAATGCCTGTATTGCACACTAGTAATATTCGTTGTTATTCAGACGACAGTACTGGCTATGCTTTATACACCGGCCGTGCTAATATTTCTCGGGAACATGTCGTTGAGTGTCGGAACAAATGTATCTGAAGTCGAGTCTTTGTTGAAAAAAGTCTCGGACTGGGGGTGAATCAAGTTCAATCCACAAAAGACACAGGTTTGCGCGTTTACAACAAAAAATAAACTCTTTGTCTTATCTCCTCGATTTCAGGGTACTCACCTCGTTACCTCAACGAGCATCAGAATCCTTGGCGTCGATATTTCGAGAGATGTATAGTTTCGTTGGCACTTGGAAGGGAAGGCTAAACTGACATCAAATTTGAGTGCTTAGAGTAGATCGAGATGGGGTTTCATGCCGGACTACCGCTTGCAGCTTTTGCAAAGCACAGATTCGGCCTCATATAGAATACTGTTCTAATCTCGGATATCCGGAGCACCCCAGTATCAGCTTATTAATTTCAGCTGAATTCCACTATCGTACATCCTACACTGCGTCAAAATTCGAAATTCCATTTCATTATCTCGATTACTGGCGGTCCAATACTGTGCGATCTACGGGGAATATTGCGCTTCGCACGGCCGAACTGTGGAATTTACTGTCGTCTGCGGTTTTTCCGGACCCTTACGACAAACTTATGCCCATAAAGGAAAACGACACTTGTTACATTTATTTAAAATAACATGCAAGAAATTTATCAAATTAATCGCACTAAGCAAGCAATACGGAACGGAATGTAAATGAAACGAAAATAATGACAATTACGTGGAATGTAGTACTAGAGCGCATGCAAGCGACTAGTGTGTCGCTGCCATCGTCTAATATAGACCTTAATACGGGATGACACCCTTTATGAATCATTATATGGAAATGTCCAAACAATGCGATAAACATTTTCAGCAGCATTGAAGCAAAAGTCAAAAATTTGACAAGCTGTCATGAATATCAGCAATAAACTTGAAGACGACGCAAGCGAAACACAAAGTACGACCATTTTAGCAATTCTAGCACACTTGACGTATTTATTGAACAGAAACACCAGGTAAAAAGTTTGAAATTGAAATATTTGTTGTCATTATTGATAACTTGTTATTTCCTTTAGATAAACGCAAAAAAGTAAACCAAAATATAAGTGGTGTGTTTTTGGAACATTTTAACAAGGTGTGATACATACTCAATCAACGGCCTAATTAGCAGTAGCTTTCGACGTTAGCATCAAAACAATGTTGGTCCATTTGCGTCGAATTGGCAAGGTAAAAAGTCTTGACAAGTGGGTGTCCCGCGAACAGCACTGCACAACAGGCACAAAAACGAAAAAAAATTTGAATCGCTAATGCGATGCGGCACAGCCGAAGAGATTTTGAAAGAAACTCCAATTATGGTCAGTGAATTATGTGCGATTTGTCAGTCGCACCAGCCACTCATTTGTTGATTTTCCAGAAATTCAAAATAAATTCCTAAAGTAATTCATTAAAATCGTGTTTCCCTAATTTAGTAATAAATAATTTATTAATTTGTCTCATGATGAATAACTGCAGTGGTGAACCATCATTTTCGACATTGAACCGTATAAAAATAATTTAGGCAACACTACAATTTTATATATTATATTATTTCCCTGATTGTTATTACTCAAAGAAATTAATACGAATAGTATTATTTCTAAATTTGCCGACATGAAATCTAGAGAAGTTACTTCATAGCCATTTAAACAGTAATAAAAGAAACAGATAAATAGCTAAATATAAAATATAAACATAATTTAAGTACTCCTTTCAGGAATAGCTAATGTTATATTACCATAGCTATTCCTGAAAGTACAATGTACTTTGTTATAAATATAAACTTTGAAATATGTACTAAAACATTAACAATTAATTTGTTAGTATCTTCGTCAGTTTAAAATTGTTAGTTTCTTATTAAAATCATTCTACATTGCTAGGAAAATTTCACGTCTGGCTTTTTGTACTTGTCAGTCTAACAAAGCTTATAGAACTACTGTACTATATTAAACACCAACAAAATTGTTACTTTTAGATCGGAAATAAACTTATTTAGTATTTAATTGTTTTTACCACTTTATACTTAAAAACCTATAGCAGATCAAGGGTCTCTCAATATAATTTGCTACGGGCCCCGCGCTTGCTTAATCCGGCACTGCATATAAATAGTTAAAATTGTTTTTATATGGAAGAAATGGCAGCTTTTTCACTACACTTCTACACTCTAAGCGACATTCATTTATTGGAACAAGATCAACCCTTTTAATTCTCTGTCATTTTTCAACGGACGAAAAAACGGTGAAGGTTTCCGAGTCAACGCGTATTTTTCTTATGTCTGACCACGCATAACGTTTTACAGAGTAGTCCGATTTTGATATTTTTTTAATAGATAGGGTATATACCTCGAAATTGGTCCCATATAAATTTGGAAAAAAAAATCCACCCTAAGGCTGGAAAATAGGGGAGATTTATTACAGAGTAGTCCGGTTTTGATAATTCTTTTTTTATTGGATAGGGTATATCTCAAAATTGGTCCCATATAAAAATACCCTAAGGGTGGAAAATATGAGTGATTTATTACAGAGTAGTCCGATTTTCATAATTTTTTTTATTCGATAAACATAACTTAAGTATTTTTTAATTTAAGTACCTCGAAATTGGTCCCATTAAATTTGGAAAAAATATTACCCTAAGGGTGGGGAAATAGGGGTGATTTATTGTTTAATCACAGATTTTAATGCTGAGTTGTGTATTACAACATCATTACATTACCATAATTCGTAAAAATAATTAAAAAAATAAAATAAATAAAATAAAACATAATAATTAAATTACATTACAAAAAAAACCTCACGATGATAGGCTTTAGACCTCGTAATCTCTTGTATGTAGACCTCTCAGTCTCTGTATTTCTGCTAAAGCTCGTTCATAGTGAGGTTTTTGTAATACCTTTTTTGGTTTTAGATCAAAAAAATCATACCCTGCCCTTTGGCAAACATTTTCTTTTCCGAGGTCAATTACAGCTTTAAACGAATAATAGTTAAAGTAGAATTGTAAAACAGTTGATATCTAAATTAAGTTTAAAAGTAATCAAGAATTAAGCTTGCAGTAATTAGTAGATTATAGCCACAAATTGTTTTAAAATAAAAACTTTTTAACAAAAAAATTAAGCCGCCGAAAAAACTGAAAAGCAAAAAATAATAAACCTTTTAATTTTACCTTAATAAATAAGTTCTTAAACTTATGTAAGTGTACCTAAGTATCATCATCATCATCATCATTACATCCCTTCACAAGTCCACTGCTGAACATAGGCCTCCCCCAAAGTACGCCACAAAGCACGGTCCTGAGCCACCTGCATTTATCGACTTCCTGCATGTCTTACCAGGTCGTCACTCCATCTAGTGGGAGGTCGCCCTACATCGTCATCTACATCGTCGGTAATGAGGCTTTACTTGCCGCGTAAGCATGGTGGGCGTGATTTTTTGAACGCGCTTACCATGCATAATCGCGAAGTGTGCAGGCTGCACACTTCCTGACGAGATCTGATGATCCATACTATAAGGACGTCATTTCGTGTGATAAAGGACTTACCCCTCTATCCTTAGCCAACTAGCAATGGCAAGACCCGGTATTGCAGAGCATTTCCGACCGGGAGACCGTATGGAAGGAGAAGGAGCTCCACGGGAGGTTCTACAAGGCTCTACTTGAGCCTTTCATAGACACAGTAGACTGCCTCCACTGGCTACGCTTTGATGACCTCTTCGAGGAAACCGAGGGTTTTCTGTGCAATACAGGATCAGGTTATTAAGACCAACAACTTTCGGAGATACATCCTAAAGGATGACACCGTCGACATCTGTCGAGCTTGTCGCCATCCCGGTGAGTCACTTAGGCATGTCATCTCCGGTTGTTCGGCGCTTTCTAACTCTGAGTACTTACGTAGGCACAACCTAGTAGCTAGAATTCTTCACCAGGAGCTCGCTCTGAAATACGGTCTAGTGGACTGGAAATTGCCGTATTATGAGTACTTGCCGGAAGCCGTGCTCGAAAGTGATCGCGCCAGGCTCTATCGGGACGGGGCCATCATTAGACAGGACTATTCTTGCGAATAAGCCTGATATTGTGCTGATGGATCAGGCACAGTCAAGGATATTTTTGGTAGACATTACCATTCCGTATGATGAGAACCTCGTGAAAGCCGAAACAGATAAGCAAACAAAATATCTGGACCTGGCTTACGAGGTGACCGACATGTGGGGTACTCTGCCGACCGAAAATATTCCTGTAGTCGTTTCTGCAAACGGGCTAAACCCAGTCAGCCTCTCGGGTCATCTGAGGTGGCTGGGACTTTGTGACGGACCGCTCCAGGCTCAAATGCAGAAGGCGGTGCTCCTCGATACCGCCTGCGTAGTTTCTTTCCCTTTCCCCCTAACCTTCGGCCGTTTGGTCTCCCACGTCGAGTGCCTCCATCTGGTTGGGCTTTTATTTATTTATATATTATTTATTTATGTTAGTATATGAAATATATATTTATGTATATTTATCACTTTCTTTTATATATTTATTCAATCCAACCAAATCATATATTTACATTCGTAATTTCGTCCTGGACCAACGAGCGAGCGGTGCAATCTTCCGCAACTACATTCAAAGCGTTACTTTCAGTTTATACAAAGGTACTCTGTGGCGTTACTGGCAGCGCACATGCGACGACGAGGAGGCACTCCTTTAGAACATTTTAATAGGGATGTACGTAGTTTTGTAACATACCACAGGAATCACTGTTCAGTGTCGGACAAACTTTATATTATAATTCTTAATAAAACTGTCATAAATACACATACCGTTTATTTTTTTATATATATCTACAACAAACTCTGTTAACTATTAAACCACATTATTTATTTTATTTCCGTTCATAAGTTAGTGTTTTGTTGGTAATTTTTTCCCGAAATGTGAAGCGGTTGCGCCAGGGGTATCAATATTTAGACCTTTCAGATTTTTTTTCGACTATTTTGTACCAAAATAGACACAAATACTATCGTGCCTCAAAAATATTTTGGTTTCTAATTTTAATATTTCGGGTACTTTTTTTCTTCGGATAACGTAAATTGAGCCTCTCAAGATTCACCCTAAAGCACCAAAAGGAATCAAAAGTAAAAAATTAACGCAATAAAATCCCTAAAATTAATTTGATTTAATGTGTAGTGTTTGCGTAAATATAAGAAGTCATAATTGTAAACATGTCGAAATTCTAAAATATTTTTAAGAAGAATAATATTGGTGTCAGGAGTAATAATGAAACTATTTAATCTATTGATATAATTACAGCTAGACATTACCTCAAACAAGTTCAAGGTTGGTACATCAATATCAGGTAACCTTCTTTTATTGATAACTTGGGGTATGAAATATGATTTCTTCAAATATTCGGAGCAAATTGTGTTAGTCCGTTTAGGTATCCAAGATTCATGATTTTTACAAGCTGCAATCCAAGTCTGCCGCTTAAGAGGATCTCTTGGAAATATGTAAAATCAATTCAATCAGTCCTGGGTCCTACTTTGTTTTTAATCTACATAAATAATCTAACCAACATGGACGAGGGCAACATAATCTCCTGTGCGACACTGCAGTAATATTTACTGATGACTCCTGGGATTCTGTTCGTAGATCTGCTGAAGAAGGCCTTGCTAGGATCGCTAAGTGGCTGAACACTAACCTACTTACTTTAAATACTTTGAAAACTAGTTATATATGTTTTACAAATTATATTCGAACTCAGCCTAATATTAATTTCTAAATTAAACTTCACACATGCTATGATCCGTTAAGTACTAGTTGCAACTGTTCATTAATTAGTAAGGTCTCTGAGACCAAGTATTTAAGAGTATATATTATTTTATATATAGTAGACCAACATTTGTCATGGCATAGACACATTGAATAAAATCATGAATAGACTTAGGAAACTTACATCAACATTTAAAACACTAAAACGAAAAAGTTACCTTACCAATTATATATTGCTTTGGCTCAATATACCTTAGTATATTGTATTCCTGTATGGGGTGGAGCTACAAAAACCAAATTTC
The DNA here is from genome assembly GCA_036936625.1 of Parnassius smintheus behrii. Lineage (NCBI taxonomy): Eukaryota > Metazoa > Arthropoda > Insecta > Lepidoptera > Papilionidae > Parnassius > Parnassius smintheus. The sequence continues at coordinate 31,636,607 of JAUPFT010000006.1, forward strand.
TAGAAGTTGAAAGCCCACAGAGAAATTTACTGCAAATTATGCATTTCAAACCAAAAATATTCCCTTCATCTTTGTGCCACAAATAATGTACTTACTTAATGATTTCTTATATTTACGCGAACACTACACATTGATTAAAACTACTTTTACGGATTTTATCGCGTTTATTTTACTTTTAATTACTTTTATTTTTAATTTCCGACGTTTCGGGCACATTCCAGCACCCAAGGCCCCCGTGGCCATGGGTGCTGGAAAGCGCCCGAAACGTCGGGAATGAAAAATAAAAGTAATTAAAAGTAAAATAAACGCGATAAAATCCGTAAAAGTAGTTTTAATTAATGTACTTACTGTTAGAAATCTGTACGTCTTATATTCAGTCAAGACTGCGTAAAGGTATAAAGTTTAACCGTTATATTGTAGTTAAACTGTTTTGGCTGGGAGGGAATATGTAAAACAGTCAGTGACTCTATACAACGCCGTTAATAAAAGCATAAAAATTCATCACTTTAGCAACCATAATTGCAAATATGTTCTAACCAAATGGCTATTTCATTAGAGCTATGATGATACTGAGGCTCTTTTAAGTAATATGAAATAATGTAATTTATTTATAACACACGCGCGCTCACACACGCGCGCACACACACACGCACGCACGCACGGACGCACGCACGCACGCAGCACGCACGCACGCACGCACGCACGCACGCACTCACGCACTCACGCACGCTTTAATTTTTATAGTTAATTATTATTATGTAAAAATCATGCAAATAGTAATGTAAGTGCTACAGAAGAGTAGAGTCTCCTAACACAAGTTTTTATACTGAAAAGGAGACCTCAGCCCCGGTTATAATTTGTGTATGATCATTTACTGAATTAACTAATTTTATTTATTATTTAACCAGTAGCAGAAAACTTTACTGATTTTTGTAATACTTTAAGTTAAAATCTAAATAAAAAAGAAAAACCTGTTCGGCAAACAAACCCGAATGGGTAATTAACTTATCGATAGCTAAAGTGGCGTACATCACTACATTGCAGTACTTTCGGTTGCAGTGATACCAGTTAATTTTACAAAAATTGCATACATTTGCTACGAAGTGGTAAGTTTCGTTTCGACTTATTTGGCTTTTATTTTGTATAATATTTTGATAAAGACTAATTATTGATTATATTTAATTATAATATATTCAGAATCGTGTTGGGATTGAGCTGAATATTTAAATCATTTGACAAAATCCACTATACATCTTAATGTAATAATTATTATTCATAACAAACTGATTTAGTTGATAAGAAGTAAATTTATTTTGTGTAGTAAATTATATTTATTTTAAAATCACTTTTTTTTACTTCATGAACTATGCTGGCAACACTTGGTATTTTACGAAAATATTCCGAAAATACGAGTTTTAACGATAATATTATGTTAACAGTATTCACAGATGAAAAATCACGTTGTCCTTTTGTAGATTTGACGGTTTTGATTATTTTTTGCATAAAATTACACTGCCATTCGGCATTTTTGTCGAAGCTCAATTGACTGGCACGATCACTTGTGTAATGGCCACAGGTAAATAAATATGTAGGAACGGCGAACGACACGGAGCAACTAGTCTTATGTAACGGATATGAGTTGGACTCTCGTACCTTTTACATAGTGGTACCCCTGGCAATGCCGTCTCCTTTGGTAATTAAAAAAACATGGTAATTGACTGTAAGTACCGATTTGATAAAAAATATTGGTTACTTTTGGTTATTTTATTTATTAAAACAGGTTGCAACCGTATTATTCATTTATTTATACCACTATGCTACCGTTAGTAGACATAACTGATTATTAACGTACATCGTTTAACAATCGATTATTACGTAACAATTAAAATATGTATGGATACTTATTTCAACACAAAGTTTCCTAAATAATGAAAAATATATCATAATAGATTATAATAAATTAATTAGATAACATAAAAATAACTCAATAAAAAATTTCCATCCACTGAACTCCACCCTACGAAAACTTGTACTATGGAAGATCAAGATCGTTTAGTCACCATACTCACAGTATCATAGTGTGAGTGAGTGAACAGATATGAAAGTATATATATATATATATATATATATATATATATATATATATATATATATATATAATATTTTCGTAACGCCGAAATGTAAGAGCGCTCTTAAACTTACCGAAAACTTACCACTGAATTCGATCACATTTTTTTGATGCAGTCAAATTGTGCCAATTTGTAGTTATAGGCTTTACAAAAGGCCACGTCTGGATCGTCTTTAGCTTTGGAAATCCTTCGCTCTGTAGGCTTTATCATATTTTCGCTTTACCACAACCACCAATAATTACTATCGCCCACGAAATTGTTAACAAGATATTGCTAACAATATATTATCACCGTGAAATTTAATGCGATACCAAACTAAAATACTTCCTTCTAAAGCCTCATTTACATTCAGCCCCTGCCACTGCTCCTCGCGCTGCGCGCAATACTTCGCTAAATACTGCCGTAGCAGGATCGCGGGAAATGTGTATTTACATTCAGCCCTACCGCTACCACTCACATCACTTTCGGCTTTCGACTATGACAGACGTCGAAATAATTACAGCGTCCGCGCTGTGTCTTCTAGCAATACAAAATTATGTTAATAATTTAAAAAGATATCAAGTTCAAAAGAAGATAGATAGATAAAAATTTATTTGCTTAAAACATGGTACATAAGATGATCAACGACGTTTATTTATTTTATTAATTTACATGTGAAACTTAATCTAAATACATTTAGTGACAGTGTGACATAAACCAGCATTGGTTTTATCGCACACTGCGATTCGACATATGTCGCTCGAACAGTACTAAGTAATATTCATTCTTAACTACCCACTTACACATTAATTGCACGATGTGATTACTGCGCACGCTATTTGACCAATCAACACGCATAACACATATTATGCACCTCTAACTCCAAAAGCCAGAGTAACTCGTTTGGGTTTGTAGATTCATATGGGTATAATTTTTTTTATATTTTATGCTAGTAATGCGAAAGATAAGTAGTGCTGTTTAAGTTTATTTTTGATGTTTACTATAGTAATTTGGCCTTTAACTGTTGTAGGTAACTCGTTTATTAGTTTTGGTATTAGATATTGTAACATTGCTTTTCCGTATAAATTTTTAAAGCTAGGTAAATTAAGAATTGCATTAGAGGCACTTCTTGTTTTACTGCTGCGGTAGGCAAATGTTTTAAAACTGTCAGTAAAGAAATGATCGCAGAGCAGTATATATTTCACTTTGTCGTATATAGGTATGGTGTTGCAGTGATAAAAAAGTTTGTGGTAATTATTTTTATATTTGTTTTTTATATTCGTAGGTGGGTACAATGGTTTTTAAAAGTCTGACTTGGAGATTATATATTTGATCAAGATGTGATTTGCTAGTTCTGCCATAACTACTAAGACCATAATGTATAGTGGTCTCCACCAAGGCCTTGTATAAAAGTAAGAGCGTGGGAAAGGGAATTTTATTCTTAATAAGTCTGAATTTAGCAAGCATTGCACGTACTTTATCACAAACATGATTCATATGTTCTGTCCATTTAAGACGATTATCGATTACTAACTCTAGGTACTTTTGTTTGTTGACAATCTCCACAGGAGCACAAGAACAGTTAGTCAAATCGCTATGAAGACAGTTATGGTTATGCGCGATTAGTTTGAGGCTATGGGATTTTCTATTTTGACTTGAGCTTACGTACATGAGTTTAGTTTTGTCCGCATTAAGAACAAGGCCTGCATCGTGCGACCATTTTGTCAATTGCGTAAAGTCACTTTGTAGTTTTTTAAGAGCAAGATTAATATCCCTGTCTGCGGCTACAAGACACGTGTCATACATGACATATTTCACAGTTTTTGACAATATTCACTGTATCGTTGACGTACGTGATATAGTGGAGTGGTACAAGTACCGAGCCTTGTGCCGTTCCTTCAGAAGATTTAATTTTCATACTGAGAGTGTTCCTGATCTTTACCACAAATGACCTATCCTCAAGATAGTTCTGACACCATTTGTTCAGAGGGCCTTGTATCCCACAGTCGTTTAACTTCGCAAGTAGGGTATCATGATTTAAAGTATCAAAGGCCTTACTCTAATCTATGAATACTATAAGAATATGTTTTTTGTCATTAAGGTGCTTGTATATTCTGTCACTGAATTGGGATAGAAGCTGTGTTGTACTCTTTTTTGGTTGAAATCCGTATTGTTTGTTAGTGATAATGTTATTATTTGTATAAAACGTCTGAATTTGTTTCGCAATGGCTTTTTCAACTATTTTGCCAATAGCAGAGAGAATAGTTATTGGGCGATAGTTTTCGTAGATGTTATGGCTTCCTTTTTTGTGTATTGACCTAACTATTCCCGTTTTCAACTCATTAGGATACTTACCTTGTCTAACGGTTTCGTTTATAAAATGAGCAATGACGTCGGCTATTTTAATCCCAATGGTCTTTAGGTCCTGCGCTTTAATCTTATCAATTCCCGGTGCCTTAGTGCTATTTATGGATCTTATTTCTTTAAGAGTTGATTTTGCTGTCAATTTTCGAAAACGACAAGATACTTTAGGAACATCTGCACATGTTTCCCTATCTAAAAGCTTTATATTACATTTTGGTATACTTTAACACTATTTTTAAAACATAAAGCAAAGTTGTTGGTCAAATCGGAAATTGAGGTATTATTTTTTTCGAGGGCATTGGTAATAATCATATCAGCTAATATTTTTGTCCTTCCAGTGAGTTCATTTAATATTTGCCACAGTACTCTGGGGTTGTTTTTAGAGTTTGTGATGTTTTGACGTAGTTTTTGATTTTTGCACTTCCAGATTAATTTATTTGCAAAATTTCTTGATGAGTTATATTGCAGTTTTAGGATTTTATTGGATGGGTCGGCTATCCAGTTTTTAAATAATTTATCCCGGTATTCACAAGCTTTTAAGATCTTATTATTTATCCATTTGTTATTAGGGCGATTTTTATTAGTAGATGTTTTTATTTTAACAGTTGAGTTTTCGTAACATTTGTGTATATTATTAATTATAAGTTCATATATTTTGTATGGACATAATCGTAGTTTGCTTGGCAGGCTTCCAATCTATTTCGTTTAGACTTTTTATTAGTTTTTTATTGTCGTAGCGTATGATGTACTTAGAATTCTCGCGTGTGAGTCGATTCATTATAGCGGTAACTGCAAGCGCAACAGCGCGGTGATCAGCCAGAGCAGTTCCCAGTGCCGCCGTGTACACGTCTAGTGAGCGGGATCGAGCGTATATGTAGTCTATGCAAGATTTACTAAGTCCATTTTTTGTTAACTCAATACGTGTGTACTCGTTGATTCCGCACACTAGACCATGGGTGTACATAGTAGTGTTATAAATTTCTTTAATGGGCCTACTTGAGCGTAGATCTATGTTGATATCACCTAAGAAATACAGGTCTTCTAGTCGTGGAACTTTACATAATAGTGTGTCAAGTTCCTTAACAAACAGGTGCTTACTGCTACTGGGTGGACGATAGATGCAACACAGGACAGCGGAATAGCGTGTAGGCGTGTATATTGTTCCTAATAAGCTTTCGCAGTGTTGTGTTTTGTAATGTTTAATTTTAAATTCGTGTTTATTATTTATGTAGATAATTACGCCACCGCCCTTTTGGTCTTTTCGCAGTCCTATGTATATCACATAGCCTTTTATTTGGTAAATATTACTGAGTGAATCAGAAATATTAACTTCCGTCAACATAATTACATCAATAACCATAGAAGAAGACATAATACAATGCTCAAGTGAATCAAAGTTTTTTATGACAGATCTTATGTTCATATGCATGCAGAGGAGTTCTATGTTATAAGGGATTTTATCTAAAAATGTGTTTATGTCTACACAGTCTGTAAGTTGATATACATCTTCAGGTGTGGTATCCATAGTAGTGTTCGAAGAAACGATATTATATAGTAAACAGAGAAGCGAAAAAACAGGCGCAATACACAAATTTAGGAGGTACTTAGCTTAACTCTTTTAACATCATCCACTGAACGTATTATAATTGGTTTCTGGCTTTCTCCTGCCCGGCGTACACGCAGAACACCTTTCTTAATCCATATGTACCGAAATGAGTTCTTGAGCTCCTGTTTGGCATAGTACAGTAGTTGCTTGTTGTATTGCGTTAGGGCTTCGCATATGAATATTGCTGTATTTACATTTGAAGAGTGGTTGTGTGAGCATATTTCTTGACGTGGAACTGACATGTTTTGCCATAATTGGTATGCAAAAATGATATGAAATACAGCTAATTACACAAACCCAATGTTACATTTTAAAATTATTGCATTGCTTAAAAGTTAGGTATAAACATTCTTTTTGAATTCAAATATTATGTACAATTAAAAACTTATACAGATCCACTCTATTTGAATTCTTATACAGTAAATTGTTCATAAATTATTAATTGAATTATTACTTTATTGTTACATAAATAATATTAAATATTATATGAGATTAGTTAAGCTATTTTTTAATAATTACTATTATTTTAATAATTACACTACAGTATAAATTAATTCATAATTTTAATTACAATAAAATTATAATTTAAAAATCTCAGACTGTTATGCAAATATTACCATTTAACTTATTTTACATTTTAATAAATAAATAATCAATATGAGTTACTAATCGTTTTTAGAAATAAAATGTCAATGTTCATTATTCCTTAAACTAAATTCTATATTAATATAATAAATTTGACGAATTTATAATCAATTATGTACGTAGGTACTATATCTCAAAAAGAAAATTCGTATTCGTAGAAGATGATGAATTGCGGTTTTAATCGTTGAAATCCCATATAGCTTTTTTCTGATTCCAGCAGTTCTAAAAACTTTATTGTATTTTCATTATTCCACTCGAAAGGCATTTTAGTAGATCGCACTTATTTAATAACAAGACGGCACGCACGTCCGTTTCAGGAAGTGAGCGATGGACCTGAATGTGAACACTCACTGCCGCTCACCCTGCCCGTCCTTTGACTTCCGCACGTAAAACCGACATTTGAGGGATCGTCGGGCAGTGGCAGTGGCAGCGGCAGTATCAGCGCGAGTAGCCTGTTTACATACTACCCTGCCCACTGCCCTGCTCACTTCCCTGCCCAACAGGGCTGAATGTGAATGGGGCATATGACTGATTGAAGTATTAACCATAAACTCGTGTTTTTGAATACTTGTTTTAAGATTATCAACTTTACATACATTTTTTAAAGTGTTGAATATGATACAAACATAATACGAGAAATACAGAGAAATCCTTCACTAGCTGGTGAAAAATCTAGCGTTACCATTCAGCATTTTAAATTGCCATAATTCAATCTATATTTAATACCCTAATGCTGCCAGGTTTTATAAAACGTCAACCGATCATGCCAGAGGCTAAAATAAGAGGACAATCCTGCCAATATGGCAGGAACTTGCCACATATGGTCACACTGGCAAGGCTATCGATTGCAGCTAACTTCGCTTTGATAGCAGCGCCATCTTGCAGAATATTACTATGGTCCATATTATGCGGGTAGTCCATATTTAAAGAACTTACTCTAATTAGAATTATTAAATTGTAAATATTGTATATTGAAAATCATTTATTTAATTTTAAAGATTTGTCTTACCGTATAGTATTCTAATAAAGTATTGGTAACTTAGTAGACTTTTCATTGCTATTGAACAATACTTTCTGCTGCACTTCTTATTTCAAACTCTCACTTTCTTATTTCAAATTTCAAACGAATCTAATACTGAAATGCCAAAATGCGTGTAGAACAAATAAACTTTGTTTAAAGTTTAAATATGGAAACCACCGCTTTGTTACAAATATAGAAGTTTATTTTTCATTCATAGCAATTATTTTTAACTGGGTGATAAAACTCTGAGCGAATTGTTTTGTTTTATTCTTTGTAGAGTAAAAGCAAGTAAAAGCTTAGGCCCCCTTTGTAAAGATGTACTTTGTATCTAGAGATCGTATTTCCTTTGCATTAGTTTTTCTTTTAAATTTGTCCAATTTAAAAAAAGAAAACTGAACCTAGGTCCTCCCTAAAAAAATGTATTTATATAAAAGTTTCATATCCATATTTTAATAATAGTATCTATTATCTGTTATTAAAATATGTAAGTAGGAATATGTAATACTTTTCTCCAAATGCCAACCTCACCTACGTGCTATGCGCTTTACTGATCGACGAAGGAGTCTCTGGGGATGCTAAGCGGGCATGAGCAATGCTTAGCAGCGTGCTCAATTTGTAATTACAGTATGCTTATGACCAGCAGGAGACTTAAAATGCAGGTGATGTGATTGTAGTACTTCAATTCAATAGCAATGACTTTTCATTGTTATTGAATAAAGATTATAAATGCTTACTTGTTAACTACGAATATTATACCTACTACTTAGAAGCTGGGCTATCTCATCAATGTACCTAATGCCGTAACTATCAGTCAGAAATTATTAAATAATTTAGTTAAAAGGCTTCTTTTGTGATACAGGCTTTTTTGTGATAAATAAAAAAAAAGCACTTTATAAGGTTTTCTGAAAATTACTACGTGTGAATATAGCATGCAAGTTTAGATGAAACTGTCATTTTTTATAATATTAGAACGTCCACGTGAGTGTAAGCTACTACTGCATGTTGCAGATGTTCATAAGAAAAGCTCTTAAAACTAATGTTGAACAAAGAATGCGACAGATGCGTAAATGGATTGTTGTGCCGGATAGACTTTAATTAAACTGGCTAATTTTTATCCTTCAGACCGGAACACAACAGCGTGAAGAAAAGCAATCCTATCTACAGTACAATAAATATATTTAAAATTATAAAACGTGACTTTTATAATAGTTTTTAGAAGTTAAGAAATATTGGATTCGAAAGTCAGGGTTCCTACTTATATTTTTATAGGATAAGGTAAGGGTGACAAACGAGCACACAGTCCACCTGATGGTAAGTGGTTGCTGTGGCCCATAGACATCTTCATCCTTTCTCGATTACGAATCAAAATGCAGATGCGTTGTCACCCCAAAATAATAAGATGGAATGCCTCGTTTATAGTAAAAAGGATTTCCGGTTCTCGACACACAGCAACACAGCAACGTTTAGCTGCTATTTTACGCTGGTCTTCTGTTAGTAGTAATTTTAGTCGTTTTCTAGTAGTGTTATTACATACATAAATTTATTACTATGTTTATTTATTTATTTATTTAAGCTTTTATTTCCCAAAAAAGAATTACATAAAATTAAATATATTACAAAATTTCATTTACATTTACAAAACCAATCACGCTTTAAAGAAAATTTTAACAAACATTTAGACTTTTTTTAATTATTAAAAGCAAATAGCAATTAACTAGGTACATTTTTTAAATTATCAAATATGAAATAATAAAAGAAATTACATACATAATCAAACTAATAAAATAAATCAAACGTAAATTGAAATCAAATATTAATAATAAGATATGTAGTGGTTAATTATAACATGTATGCGTAGATATATGGATGTAAAGGAGGCGAAAGAGGTATGTCAGGATCGTGCCAAATGGAAGTCCGTAGTCTCTGCCTACCCCTCTGGGTGACAGGCGTGAGTGTTTATACATAATATATATATATATATATATATATATATATAATTATAACATGTTATTTTTTTTTTAATTTATTAGTATCAACAAACAGTTTACACAATATTTATTAATCTAAAATACATTCACTACAAAAATATAATATAATAGTGCAACCAACACCGTTGACCACCAATTACTATTAACACATGTTTAGATTGAGAATAGCGTACCACTTTTTCATATAATACAGTGATTGTGTTTTCAAATAACACAATAATAAAAAAAAAATATATATTGTAATAATCAATTATACAAACTCATTCTCCTCTAAGTACTGAAAGTATTTCTTTTTTATAAATACCCACCTTGTGAGCAAAAATGTCAATATTATTGAAAGTTTTATTGTAACAATTTAACAACATATATATAGGGGATCTTTTACCTACGTTGGTTCGACATTTATTAGTAAAAAATGTGTATTTGGCACGAACTCTGCGACACAATGGCCTATTTGGTACTCTGTATTGTATCATCTTAACTAGTTCTATACTATCGTACCTGTTGTGACAAATATCATACAGTAACATAGCTTGAATCTGTTGACGTCTGGATTCTAATTTTAGTAAGTTATATTCGACCAGCAGTTGATAGTAGGGTAATTTAACTCTTCTGCACTTGTAATTTACACTACGCAAAAACTTTTTCTGAATGGATTCTATTTTATCTATATATTTATTATAATACGGACACCGAATAGCTACCGCATATTCCAGTTGTGATCTTATTAAAGATTTATAGAGGTGCAAATAAGTGAGAGGTTTTTTAAATTCACTTCCAATACGCATCACGAATCCATACATTTTAAGAGCCTTATTAATGACATTTTCAACATGTGTATCAAAGATAAGTTTACTATCTAATATTATTCCTAAATCTTTAATTTTATAAACTTTTTCTAATGGAACTCCACATAAAGAATAATTGAAATTACTTACCTGTCGTTTACGGGTAAACGTTATGGCTTTACATTTATTAACACTCAAATCTAGCTTATTGTTTTTACAGTAAGTTGTAAAATTATCTAAATCTTTTTGAAAGTTAAGATGGTCATGATAACATTGAATTTTGCGATAAATTTTAATATCATCTGCGTACAGAATAAAATTACAAAACTTGAAACAACTATTAACATCATTAATGTACAGGACGAAAAGAAGAGGCCCTAAGATTGATCCTTGTGGCACACCAGAACTTATATGCACAATATCTGACTCAAAACCTCTTATAACTACTTTTTGTGTACGATTTGTCACATACGACTTAAACCATCTCCACAAATTACCACGGATACCATTAAAGGCCAGCTTTTCCAGAAGTAGTTTATGGTCTACGCGATCGAAAGCTTTGCGGAAATCTGTGTATATGCAATCAGTCTGGACGTTACTATCCAGATTCTCAAATAAGTAGTTTGTATAAATTAATAAGTTAGATATAGTCGAACGCTTCTTAATAAAACCGTGCTGCTGTGGAATTATTATATTGTGAAGACTAGGATATAACGCATTATGTATTAACCTTTCAAAAGTCTTAGCGAGTGTTGATAAGATTGATACCGGTCTATAATTCTCAACATCTTTTTTTGAGCCTGCCTTGTAAATTGGTACAACACGAGCTGTTTTCCAAATAGATGGACATATCCCATCTTTTAAGCATTTATTAAAAATGTAATGAATTGGTTTTGCAATAGTATGTGCTGTAGCTTTAAGAAAAGAAGGAGGAATGTTGTCAATACCAGCTCCTTTATTCGCGTCTAAATCTAAAAGGGACTTTGTCACATCTTTTTCAAAAATAGAAATGTCAGTAATAACGAAATCAGAATTGTTATTATTTGATATATTAATGTTATCATAATTTAAATCATCAGTAACTGAAGTGGGTTCAAATACCGAAAAGAAAAAATCAGAGAATAAATTACATACTTCGTTGGGGTTACTAGCAAATTTGTCTTTATAAAAAATTTCTGACGGAGTTTCTAGGCTACTTTTGCAATTTGTTACATATTTCCAGAAATATTTAATATTTTGCTTCACACAATTCTCGACAGTATCCATATAATGAGCATAACGTAATTTAGATTCAGTTTTAAAACGTTTTCTGTACAATGCGAATGTTCTATAATCTGACAAATTTCCGTACTTTTTCCATTTAACCCAAGCATTATTTTTATTTTTGAAGATATGTATCAATGATGAATCAAACCACTTAGGAAAATTGCTGTTTTTTACAGTTTTCCTTACTATATATTTGCGTATAATACCATATATTCGGTCATAAAATAAGTCCACAGCAGCTTCAGCAGAAACGTCGTCTTTCATCAAAGCCTTCCATTCAGTATCTAATATTACTTTATTAATCAATACGTAGTCCGCACTTTCAAAACAGTAACGTATGTGCCTCGTATCTTCTCGGCAAACGGTACTATAACACAAAATGGAGGATGATGTTTATCAGTACTTACTAAAGGAATAGGGGCTGAACATAATATATAGTCATTTACGTTAGTAATAAATAGATCTAGAATAACATTATTTGAATTTTTATATGTATTAATTTGTGTAAAATTATAAAGTGATATAAAATTTATTAAACTATTGCGTGAAATTGATATATCGGAAAAAGAATTACTTTCAAAATTAAGATCCATATCATTCCAATCTATAGATGGCATATTGTAGTCTCCTACTAGATAAAAATTATTACATAATTGGTATTGATTAACTATACCAGACAAATATTCTATATAGCTCAAGTATACATCACTCTTTTGGTTAGGCGCAATATAGACAGCATTTAATAGATAAAGTTTTTTGCCACCCCTAATCTCAAGTGTAACGTAATCTATAAGTGGGGAAAGTGCGGACGCAGAGAAAGAAGTCCGGACCTCGACAGTGCTAAGCGTACTGCGTACCGCTATGAGCACTCCCCCACCGTCCCTCCGATCACACGCCTCACGATTTCTGTCGCATCTATACACAGTATATCTAGTATCAATAAATTCGTTATCAGAAATATGACTATGTAACCATGTTTCCGTTAAAATAATTACATCATATGCATGAGAAAGAATGTTCGTATATATAGTATGTAATTTGGTCCGAAGCCCACGGCAGTTTTGGTAGTATATAGACAAGCTATCCATTTTTAAATGTAAGAAATTGTACTGTTACTGAAATAATATTGTTAAATTTATGTATGATTAATATGTATTGAATTATATGCAACCCTACAAATAAATAGACATCAACAGTTATAATAAGTATTTCCTTAAGATTACGAGTAAAAACATAAACAAAGACTATTTTGCCCGCTTTGATCAACAGCCAACTTAGTATATTAAATAACATGTAAACAACTTTCTTAAGGTTCAACGTACTTTTGCTTACCCGCAAGGGTATAATATTAACAAATTGATATTTATTTAAATTTACCTCACAAAATAAAATATAATAAGAAAAAGGAGAATGAGTACATACTAGGACAATGTTAAATATTATTAGTTTTAAGTCCAACCTGAAATTGTTTATAATTACACCACTATTTAATCTTTTTAATATTATCGAAAGATCGAATTGCCATAGCTGGTGAGCTATCATTCTTACGCACCAATATAGTTCCATGCTTAACCCACACATACTTGTATTCATTAGCTTTAGCTGCGTTTCGACATTCACGAAATAAAATCTTATTTTTTAATGTCAAATGTTCATTTACATATATAGTATGCGATGGTCCAGAGATTGATAACTTCTCTGAATTTAAATTCTTACGTACACGGCAGGCAGCGAGGAAGTTGTCACGAAGAATTCTTGATGAAAACTGTACAATAATATTTTTTGGGCGAGAATCCTTGTGGTCAGCATGTGGAACTCGATGAATTGCAGTGATGTCAGTCGAAAGAATCTTTTGGTCAACTATAACCCCCAAATTAGTTATTATAGTAAAAAGATTTTCGCCTTTTTTTCAGGTAAATTTGAAATTTCAAGATTATTGCCTCTTGCCTGTTGTTCCATTAATGATAACTTATTTTCCAGACCAGCATTCCGCTCCGAAACCTGTTGGATTTTTTCTTCAAGCCCTTTAATACGAGCGTCAAATGAATCTTGACGTAACTCCGAGGAACATAGTGTGTTATCGATATCTATAAGCTTATTGTTAACTTCTAGTAAAGAATTTTTTAAAGCCGTATTATCTGAAATTATCCCGGCTACGGCCAATTGGATGTTAGTTAAGGCATCCGTTATTTTGGTGAGCTCAGCAGACAAAACAGAGCGCACCGAGTTTGTCACTAATTTTTCTATATATTTTTCGTTTAAGATATTGTTGGAAAATATCGTACTATGTTCGGATATGTCGTCCATTTCTTTGCGCTTTCTACAAGTAACGAAGTTATCGGTAGAATCGATTTCACGGTGCAGATCTGGGCTTGACATACACTTTATCTTTTGCGGAGGTGTACGTTGCATCGCAAATACACAAGTGAGAACAAAAATATGCACCTGTCTTTTGCTAGCGGAGGTGAGGTGCGGGCGCCCTTCAGATTCATCAGATGCAATGCTAGACAAAGAAACAATTATCCACGTTCGATCGATCGTTACAAACTTTGCAGGTTGTCACAGTTAATTGAATACACAAATATGCACCGAGAAGTTGCTGTTTATAAAAGTCAAGTTTGTATGCACTTTTTTGAATAGTTCTTCAAACAACAAACTGCACGTCTACTCTCAACGATATTCAGAAACTGACTGATGTTATGAAGATCAATTTACAGCAGATTGGTCACGATAACATAATATTCAATTTTTTATCCTTTTTCCTAGGATTTGACATTATATATTATTTATTTGGGTACCCATTTGCGGGTGAAGGCCTCCTCCATCTTTTGCCATTTTTGTTTATCTTGTGCGAGTCTCATCCAGCTGGACTGTGGCCACAATGTCATCACACCACCTACGCCTGGGTCTACCGCGTGTCCGTGGCATTTCGCGCGGGTACCATTGGAGGACTCTCTCACTCCAACGTCCATCTGTAGCTCTTGCAACTTAGCCTGCCTATCTCCATTTTAATTTACATGCTAACTCTGCAGCATCTATAACTTTTGTGGTTTTTCTTATTTCTTTATTTTTTTGTCTATCTCGTAATTTAAGACCTAACATGTTCCTCTCTGTTGCACGCTGAAAGACCTGAAGTTTGTTTATTATTGTTTTTAGTTAGTGCCCAGCTCTGACAGCCATAGAGTAGTGTTGGTAGAATAATAGTATCTATTGCCTTCTTTTTTAGTCGCGTCGGTATAGGAGACTTAAATATTTCTTTTAGTGACCAGTATTTTCTCCAAGCACTTTTTATTCTGTGGTCGACTTTATTCTCTGTTTGGTTTGAAAAACAAATGTTCTGCCCAAGATAGACATAGCTGTCTACATACTCTATCAATATATTTTGCACCTACGTAGGCACTCTAACGCTGTTAGTTAGGAGTCTCGTTTTTTCAGTATTCATATTGAGTCCGCACTTTCGACTCTCTATATCTAGAGATATCAGCATGTATTCTAGTTCACCGTGACTTTCACTGATAAGGATAACGTCGTCAGCGAATCGTAGGTGGCTTAAATACTCGCCATTTATTTTTATGCCAATATTATGCCAATTGAGTTGTCGAAATACATGTTCTAAAATTGCATTAAATAAATACGGTGAGATAGGATCCCCTTGTCTCACTCCTTTCTGAATATTAAATGGTATTCCTTTTCTTATATTATTACTATATACTATTCATAAACATACAAAAATACTTAATACGATAAATTTAAATATAATTAACATTTTGCTATTTTTCACCGCGATGAAAAATCCTAAATCAGCGGTGGAATGTGCCTAACATAACTTGAACAGTGTTAGGCTCAAAACTTGTTAGAAAAAAAAAATAATAAGAAACATAATCAAGTATGCAGCAAAATAAAAAGGCATTTTACTTAGTTAGTGTTTAATACTTATAATTTACGTCAAATATATTTATTTCTTTCTTATATTTTACCCATTCAATCAGAGTTCGTTTATTATAACAGGTATTTAGTATTTACCAATATATCTCCTACCTACTGTCTGAACGTATCGAACTGCCCACGAATTTCCGCCGTATGAACGGACATCCGTGGGCAGTTCGATATTTAAGATTTAACGACACACGTAATTTACGCTGTAAATTATAAATTTACTAAAAAAAAAACGTTTAAGTGTTCATTATAATGACTATAGTTCTTATGTTGTAAAATTATATAGAAACGTATATTGTTGCAATTTTTTTTATCGGTAAAATATCTTTATCTTAATTTTGTGATGTTAGCGCCGTTAGCCTATGCGGCACTTACAGTTTCTGCTGACTCAGGGCTTTTCCGGCTGGTGAGCAACCATGAGGCGATATGGGAAAAGTAAATATACATTTACACTGCTACTACACGGTAGACTTCATACGATATATGTAGATACTATACAAAATGATGCCTATACAGTGGACCCCCGGTAATCCGGCCCCTGTCTAATATCCCGCACCCCCTATAATCCGACACGGTCTATTATTTATTATTGAATATTTTTGACAATCTTTGCTAATGCATGATTGAACAAGTTACAACTTTTACGCACCACCACTATTGTGCTTGACGTGGGTATTGTTCTGATTCTGATTGAAGAATTTGATTTTGAAAATGGTTGAAAGATAATTTTCCGCAAAAAGCGTTATTGCTTCTTGTTAATGCTCTTAAATTGATACTTCTTAAATTGATTGATTTATAATTTTTGATTATTTTAGAATGTAGATTCGTTTGTACACAATTATTTCCTACGTACTACGTTAATTTTATAATAAAACGTAAGCTCTCTATTATGTTGTTTAATTTACTAAATTTTACATACATAATGAAGTTCATAACATATATAACATATAGAATCATAATATTGGATCTGTAATTTGTCGGATTATACGGTAGGTACCCTTTTGTAAAAAAAATCCAAGGGGTCTTAGGCAGTACTCTATAATCCGACAAATTCGATAGTTCGACACTGCCCTGCAAAATATTTGTCGGATTACCGGGGGTCCACTGTACTGCCGTCTTGGCCATTAGAACTTTTTGTCTTACTCAAAGTTGGCTCTTACGACATTCGAAAAATTTTACGCGGTAGAGCCACACTGCAGCTCTATTATGGTTGTAGCATGAATGAGTCGGCTCGACCGGGGAAGGACAATGCTCTCACATAATAACAGCGTGTGTGAGTGTTGAGAACCGGAGACCCGTTTTACTGTAATCGAGACATTTCATCTTAATTCTCGGGGGTGACAACGCATCTGCATTTTGATTCTTAAGCTAGGTTAGCTGTAGATGTCTATGGGCCACAGCATCTACTGACCATCTGGTAGGTCGTGTGTTCGTTTGTCACCCTTATACAATAAATAAAAAACTCACTCACTCACTCACTGGACGATATGAGGTAATGGATGCACCTAGGGTTGCCAGGTCTTAAAACCGAAAAGCCGGACAGGCCAGCGTGGTTAGCCGGACATTTTGGTAAAAAGGAGACCCTTATTTTTTGTCTTGGTAAAATACATGTATTTTAAAGTAAAACAAAGCTTTTATCATTTACCGTAAAATTTTCTTAAGTTATAACGAAATAACAATTGAATAAATCAGTCTCCTTTATTTATTATCTATTCAATATTTATTACAATATTAGTTTCGATAATTGCAATATTATGTATGTAAGTATATGAAAAATGAAAACAAACAGTCAAATTAAAAAAGCCTAACAAATGCCGGACACCGTCTAATTTCTAATTTGGCCAAAAAGCCTGACTGTGTCCGGTTTTAACCGGACGTCTGGCAACGTTAGATGCACCTCACTTAAACCCAAATTATCGATTTATTACTGAACTACGTAAAGAATATATACATAATTGTAGTACACTTACTAAAAATATTACGAATTTTGGCAATATATCAAAATGTGTGGCGACTCAGCTAACGAACCTCATAACTCTTACTTATTCATTAGCGCGCATGCTCGACTTCGACATGACAAGAATGTACTCGTTGCTCGCTATTAGGTCATTTGTTATTTATATTAAACAAAGCTTGATGACCTCGATACCTAGTGCACAGTGTTTTATTACTACGTCGCGGTTCCTGTGCGTTTATATCACAGCTGAAGTCAACATCTGAGCAAACATACAAATTGTTCCTTTGGAAGTGATGAACTAGTAACCTTGTCTCTGACACTGCATTAGGCTACCTCTGATCATAGTCATCGTTATATCAGGTACGGGAGTAACATGTACGAGCGAATGCCTCTGTGTCAATAGTAACAATTACACTACGAGTAGCATTCTGTTATGCCCTGCTCAGTTGTATAATATTCTGAAGTGGTCACTTGTCATCGTGATGAGTCATAGAGGAACACTTCAAAATCCTTCTCGTGTTAGTATTATTAAAAAAAATTATGGTAATATTTTTAAATTGATCCCTGTTGAACATAATGCATTTAGATTTGAATTTAGAAGAATAGGATTTTGCCTGGCCTTGTTCCGAGTAATAATGCTTAACATTTTTGTTAACAAGTTCTAAGTATCACTAACTGGTCCTAGGACTGTATTTTTCTGGGTTATTATCTGTATTATTCATTATGCTGAGTGCATATCTATGCACGTCGCGTTGTGTAAGACATTGATTTAAAATGATCAAATAAAGAAATAAATTATTTCTTTATTTCATTCAATGGTGAGTATTTTTTCTATCTCTAAGAGTCGGTCATAAAGAGAATAGAGAATAGTACTTACCCAGAGGTAAGTACTATTCTCTTTATGTAGTTAAGCAGTAGTGTATCTACTATTATGTTCCGGTATTAGTCTATATCTTACGGTGGTATCAAGATTTTTAAGAACATTGAACTGTTTAACCGAGTTCGATAAGTCGATTTCACTTGGTCGAAGTTGGACATACCTAGTTGGATAATTTATTTGTCCTAAGTAAACATATTCTTTAATAACTGTTTGTTATAGTTTCCTAACAGCCACATTATTTTTGCAGGCGGGATGGCAACTCATATTTCTTTATTATTATTGATTTAGCGTGAAGATGCTGCAGCTCATCTCCTATTTCAGGTTGCCTGTATCACCTTTTACGACCATGGGATATAGGGTAATACGTTTCTACTATTCAGCGTAGGATGGTGACTAGTAACCAACCGAATAAGACCCGGTTAAAGACTGGAAGTAACATCAAACACGCAATAAGTCTGGTGCTGTGATCTCAAATCCACCTGCTTAACGTTGCATTGTAGGTTAATTCTCCGTAAGAAAGGCCGTCGTTGTACTTTAAATTGTTTACGCCTTAGTGATAAGTGCGAAGTTGTACAAAGAGGAGGATGTCTGTTGTACCACACCTTGATCATAGAAACCATGATCATAATATATTTAAACAGGGTGCAATCCCATTGAAATTGTTAACAGATATTTAAATCGCTGATTTACCATACCTAGACTGAAGGGAATCACCAAGAAAAATATTTAGAGGACTTGTGAAGTGTAAGGTATATACAAGGGTGGATTGAAAAGTACTCGGCCTAACACAGATCCATTCAATTCCAAAAATCAAATCTACCCACATTATTTAGTTCAGTTCAGACTAGTTCATTGTGTGAAGTTCGAAACGTGTGCGATAATTAGTTGTGATTTTATAAATTTATTAACAAAGTAATCGGACATAATTTCCGGGAATGTGCCGTCATTAAGTACCTCCATAAGGGGCTATCATCAAAAGCCATCCATGATGACATGGTCAGTACATTAGGCGATTGTGCTCTGTCATATTCATCCATCAAAAAATGAATAGCAGAATTTAAGCGTGGTAGAGAGAGTGTGAAAGATGAACCACGCTCTGGAAGGCCTTCGACGTCAACTACTGACGAAAATATTAAAAAAGTACTTGATTTAATAATGGGAGACCGCAGATTAAAAATTAGAGAGATAGCCGAGATTATAGGAATCTCTTATGAACGAACTCAAAACATCATTGTCAACGAGTTGGGTTTCCACAAGGTGTCTGCGAGGTGGGTTCCGCGACTGCTTTCAGTTGAACAAAAAAGGACGCGAAGACGGATTGACTATTTCACGCGACTGTTTGGAGTTATTTGAAGCCGATGCAGATGATTTTTTGAATCGTTTTGTTACTATGGACGAAACATGGGTTCATTACTGTACACCGGAAACAAAACAACAATCAAAACAGTGGAGAAGACCTGGTTCACCACCCCCTAACAAGGCTAAGTCGATTTTGTCGGCAAATAAGGTGATGGCTTCAGTATTCTGGGACTCGAAAGGTGTGATTATGATTGATTATCTTGAAAGGGGTCAGACTATAAACTCTGATTACTACTGCACCTTACTACGTCGTTTACGAGAGGAAATAAAAGAAAAACGTCGAGGAATGCTCAGAAGAAAAGTCCTGTTTCATCAAGATAACGCCCGTGTTCACACGTCAGTACAGTCAATGGCTGAAATTCACAACTGTGGCTTTGAACTGTTACCGCATCCGCCGTATTCACCTGATCTGGCACCATCAGACTTCTTTCTGTTCCTAACCTAAAAAAGCACTTGGGAGGTCAAAGATTTTCGACAAACGACGAGGTCAAATCAGCTGTAGACGCATATTTTGACTCTAAGGAAGAATCATTTTTTTTCAACGGTCTAAATGCTTGGAAGGGGAGGTAGCAAAAGTGTATTGAACTTGATGGTGATTATGTAGAAAAATAAAAATATTGCTGATTTAGTATGTGTTTATTTTCCTAGTTAGGCCGAGTACTTTTCAATCCACCCTCGTAGCAAGCCGTCACGGGATGTAGAAATAGGCTAGGACAAAAATATAACGATATTTTCTCAGTAAATTACATTGGTCGGCAAAAAAAAAATCCGGGAGCAAAAATTTACTATGTGATTTCTATTGGCTTTGATTTGTTGAATCCAAATCTGTTTAAAGATTTCAACTATCACCTCTAACTTTTCAGATATTTACATTTAAATAAAATATCGGGATTTTAATATATATATATATATATATATATATATATATATATATATATATATATATATATATATATATATATATATATATATATATATAGTACCCGGTTGACCGAGCTTTGCTCGGTATTTTTCGCTCGATTTTTTTAATTCGTGTGTTTTGGAAATTATATTTAGATACAAATTACATACTGATGAATTACAAATAATATTTTTTGATCTTAGCGACATAACAGAAAAAACTGAACTGGTTATTTGAATAAAAAATCATGAGTGCAATTATTTTAATTTAAATTTTCGTGTTTTTAAAAAATACTAAAAAAAGGGCTCGAAAAAAATATATTTTCTCAAAAAAGAAAGAAACTTGAAAAAAAAAAATAAAAAAGTCGGTCGGTCGGTCTGGGCTCGAACCGGGGTTTTACGATTTTGTGACCGCCCATTATACCAATAAGCTATTTATAATCATACCAAACTGTCAAAATTTATCTTCTTATTCTAACTATATTGTAGCAGTTTTTAATTGCCTAAAAACACGGACATAAAGACATTTTCTAAAAATAAATCTTAGCTAGATCGATTTATTATCCCCGAAACTCCCTGGACACTAAATTTTATGAAAATCGTTGGAGCCGTTTCCGAGATCCCGATTATATATATATATACATATATACAAGAATTGCTCGTTTAATAGTATAGGATAGTATATATATATATATATATATATATATATATATATATATATATATATATATATATATTTTAGAACGAAAAAATTTACACTGATTGATGACTTTTACAACACAAATTAAAATGAAATATGAATTAAAAAATATAAAAAAAAATTGCTATTTGGTAGATCGCTTTCTTTTATACATTTTAACTGCTGTTTCTCGATTTATTTCCCAGCAAAAATCAGCTAGCATTGCTGGGGTCCACTTGCCGCTGTATCTTTTTCCATATGTGCAATGTCTTGGTGGAATCTTTCACCATGCTCATCAGACACGGCACCAACATTTTCTGGGAAAAAATCTAAATGCGAATGCAAGAAGTGAATTTTAAAAGACATATTGCATCCAAGTTGATGATACGACGAAAGCAGTTCTTCTATCAGCTCTGTGTAATTTTCAGCCTTTTTATTGCCAAGAAAATTGTGACATACATTTTCAAAAGCTACCCATGCTCTTCTTTCTTTATCTACCAACTTTGATTTGAACAGTAGAACAGACTCAGAACACAACTAAATACATATACATACCAACGTTCACAAATACCGCTGCCTGCAACTATAAGCAAACAATTCTAGTGCAAACAAAAAATGCTATTGCGTCGAAACTAGACGTGCTAGGTGAATTCTAACTACATATTTGGATTTAACGTAACTAACGTAATAACTTCCATATAGAATCAATGTTTGTAAAAAAAAACAGCTTTACATTACAACAAATGCCAAATAACTAAAATACGAGTAAATTAATACTAAGCATATGTTGTTACTGTAAATGTAACCGCAAGAGCCTCTTTCATGAGGATGAGCAAAGTCCTTACATAAAAATACATATGGAATGCAATTCCATCCTTTTATAAATTTGAATTATTACTTCTTTTTATACACGTTAAACGCACAAATCGGCATTTTTTGAAGACCACACTTACAATGACGGAAACGATTCTTGTAATGATAAAATTGATTCCGTAAACAGTTTTTATAAACGCATAAGATTTTTGAATCCAGAGGGAATAACCATGCGAGGCGAGTCCATTGGGTTGAATGGTCTAATGCCCCATTTACATCCAGCCTTGTTGGGCAGGGAAGTGAGCAGCGAAGTAGGCAGGGCAGTATGTAAATAGGCTACTCGCGCTGTCCCTGCCGCTGCCCGACGCTCCCCCAATTGTCGGTTTTTCGCGCGGAAGTCAAAAGACGGGCAGCGCGAGCGGCAGTGAGTGTTCACATTCTGCTCACTTGCCGCCGAAGTTCGACCGAGAAAGAACGTGCTACGTTTAAAAACGTCAACTTGTTTATTAATCTGTTCAGTGTCATTGTTGAGAGTTGATCAATAAAGTATGAATGCTGAGTCAGAACACCCACTCGCGTCGTTATTGTCGCAAGAAGCATTTAGGGAAATATTTCCGGCAGCGACAGCAGCAGCGGGCTGAGTGTAAATGGGGCATAAGAGATAACCACATCCATTGTCTAGTATGTGGACGATGCCAATGCTTTTGTTTATTTTTTACTTAAATCGGGTAGGTTGAAATAAAACTAAAGATTTATTTACACACTTTATTGAATTAACATAATGAAAACAAACATTGAGTATATTGAAACTAACTTCAATGACAGTATACTGTAACCGTAAGTACAACATTTATATTTTATAAACATTAATTAATTCAATTCACAAAACGATTAGATATGTCGACAAGTACAGTGATATTTGAAAGATATGACGAGTTTTTATCTAACTTGTGATGCAATAAAACGTAAAAACTTCTACATACCACCAATTGCATTTAATAAAATTTGACAAAACAAATACAACTATACTAAGTATATTACAGGTCCCATCCTTAATCCATTTAGATTCATTGTCATTTAATAAACGTAATATGTACAATTAACGTATATATTTGTGCCATATTAGCGCATTAGATGCCAATGTTATGCATATGGACTTATTGTAATTGTATTAAATTTCCTTGTATTTGTTGTAATGCTTTTTAATTGATAAGGTAATAATTTTATTTTAAAACATTTTCAATTAAAGGATTTTAAGATAGGACTCTGTAAAGGGACATGAATGACTCCATCTCTACATTTCTCGCTCTAACTCAAAACCGTTTCTTACATGTTAAAGATTTTATTAGCTGCAAAATTGCAAAAACATTCATTGAGTCCCTAATTAGATGACAATGTTGTGCACATTGCCATTATGAATTGAAGTATGATAATGAGATGATACAGCAATAAATTGTATTATTACACATTTTAATACGAGTGGTGATAAAATTTAAATGCTTCTTCAGAAACTCACGCGGTGACATCTTTAAAGATTATTGCCATTTTGACACTTCTTAACTATATACTCAGTCGATAAATATCATTAGGTTTTACATTAAAAAAAAAATTTAAAGGCTCAGCCCGCACTATTTGGACAACAAAACAACGTGACTCAATTTCGAACGTTCGTATACGTCGCGGACCGTGCCCTTATATTTTATCTAATCGAAACCATAAAACGTTAATTTAACGTGCAGCTTACTGTCCGCAATTACAATAGTTTGATACATAATGCAGTTGTTTCGAATAAGAGTTCATATGCTTTTGGATTAATTTAAACTATACAAATGGTAAGGACACTACTTGTCTTTATTTTAGTATGTTACCCTGGTGATCTACTGAATATTTTAACATTTGAAGTAGGTACTAATTTAATTGTATCTAAAGGGATTGAAGCGAATATTTTAAACATTGTATATGCATAACAAATTACACAACCCTTATTACCCAATCGTCTCAAACCTGTATGTGGATTTAGATAAGTGAAGAAAATAGCAAAATATTTTTTATTTAGCACATTTTATTTTTTCTTATATAAATATTAGAATCGAATCGCATCGGATTCGGAAAATTGTTATTCAAAATTCCAATTACATACAATAATTGGTAAATTTCCAATGAATTCATTGGCCATATAACCCAAAATAGGGATCCTTTAAAATGGTGCAATATGAATTTAAAATCCAGGTGCTAACACGAAAATTCTAAAAAATTCACTATTACATTTAGTAAATATTTGCTAAAATTGATTTCAATTATACTATTTTACAGCGTTATTCGACCCTGTCAATAAAGGCTAATAAGTAATAACTGCAAACAAAAAGTTGTTATAATATGATAAAAAAGACTAAATAAAACGTCAATAAAATACTGATTCCAATGTTAAAAAGTTACAATTAGATTCAAATAACAAAATGTATCCTACATGTACTGCACATCTATACTGATTAACCTTAAGGAATATTACTGGAAACGATATAAATTTTTATAGTAACCAGGTATTGTAAGAACAATCCAGTCACATTAAGTGGATACAAAGCGTTTTTTAAGTTAGCACATTTACTTGATGAACAAATAAATCGGTCCAATAACATTATAAAACTATCTAAGTCTCCATTCAAATACGGATCACAGCTACACTGAGATTCCAACTATAGCGCTACCAAAGCACAAAAGACATTGATTACTAGCTAACATAAACATTTAAATAATTGAGCAAATCAAAATAACAGTAACAATATAGTTGAATAATAGCTATGCTAACACGATTATAATTGTATTTTAATATGCTTTCATTCGTACCGAATCAGTAATACGTAAAAAATAATACACGTGACGTGAAATCAACACTATAGACTAATTGTATTTAAAATTCCATTGTACTAAATATAATATTATGTATCAACATCGACACACACAGAGTCAGCGGTCATCATGCCAACGTCAATGCAGCACGTTTCGCCCTATTAGTGAATACGAGCTAATAAAGCGTGTCCTACGACTACCTGCAACTGATCGACCATACACTAAGCTCTAACCGACGTAGCTCTTGCACTAAAGTGCTCTCCAATGATAATCACAGCTAGAAACTTCTCTCTAGAATATTACACACATAACTTTCTCATCACGTCAGCTCTACCGATTAAATTCTATTTTACCTGTCTTATTAAATGTACAAAGCTCTATACATTGTCTTACATTCAAATTTTTATTATAAATAATTGATTTTATCATTTTTATTGCTAAGTTATTCATTATAATTTAAGTAAGATAACACAAATGTAGATATAACTGACATTGGAGACAAAATGTAAATGTTTAATACTAAAGAAATAAATAAATTTTAAGAGATTACCAATTAAAAGAAAATTTTGACTAGAATGTTAAAAAAACTTCTTTTTAATTTTAGAATTTGACTAGTACGTACACAGACGTCAGTGATATAATAAGAGCCACATATTAATCATTGCTTTTACATTCAAGTATTGTTATAATCGATTTTAGTTTCAACTTTGGCACAGTATTAATATTAATTTTACGTTATTGAAGTACAGAAGGGGAAGACATCAGGGAAAAGTTCATGTAGGGATATGTTTCAAGAATAATTAGCCTAATTGTATTTTACTTATAGCTAGGGTGCAAAATATATAAGTGGATACAATTAGAATTACTTGTAGTAATTGCATTGTTTCATTATTGAATATTAAACGACAACTACGGGGTTTGTAAAAACCCAAAATTGTAGTGAAGTAGATTTATTTTTGGCACAAAAAGTTTAAAATTCTGTCTTGGCACTAATTATTTCGTTTTTGTAATAGTGTTCACCGAAAAGCATATTCATACACTGGTCCTATACTTACCTTAACCTACTATAAGCTAACACTTTTTTATTTTGCTTTTTCTTTTTTTTATATGACGCTTACTTTCGGATTATCTATACTTTTGATCTAATACTAAAATACCATGAGCATTCTGGAGAGGGCGATAAAATAATTAAAATAAAATGTTATACAATAAAATACTAAATGTTAACTATTCTCAGAATTTCGCATAAATCCACAACATTATTAATGTTAAACAAACTTTAACAATCTTTGGCTTGATCCCTAGACCAAAATTATATATTCCAATCAATATTTCTAGTAGCCGATGCACACATTGTGTATATTAAGTTAGAGATCTTCGAATGTAAAATAAATAAGACTATCACATTTAGCAACACTATTTTTAAAAACTATGTCTTTTTGTGATTGTAGATGATTTTTATGATATATTGAAATGTTTTTCGTTTTTCCTCCTTTCTATGTAAGTTTCTTAAAGGATTTGATCCCATCGGTTTCGAAAAGCCGCGTCGTTTATTGACGCAACTGGTAGATGTTTTATGCACTACATTTCTACAGACAGCCATAGATACAGACGGCTTAAAACTTCCGTAAATAATGCATGTACTTATAGATTTGGAATTAAAAATTATTTGGATTAGTTGCTAACGTTATAAACCGTCTGCTTTCCCACCAGTAGTTAGTGCATAAGAACGCTTACCGTAACACTTAATTTTCCAGGTAATTACCATAATGTTATTTACAAATATTGTCTTTAACCCTCTCACTCTGTTCGCTAATCTAATACTATGCTACGTCAGCGGGTCCGAGGTCGATAGTAACGCATCTACGCCTACTTTATGCCGACGCTCGCTCAATTTTGAACTTTTTATTAATTTGTGATCTGTACCAATCGTTTTATAATAAAAATAAATCCAACGGATAGTTGAAATACTTGACCGCTTAACTCCATAGTAAATTCGATCAGCTTGGCTAACACCCGATGTCATAAAACTATAATCCTTGAACAGTGAACAAAAACTGAATGAAAAAAGCAACAACCGTTGTGTATGTGCCCCGTGTAGTTGTGACGTTCACTGTTCACGGACTGATCAAAAATTTTCGAATTTCAGTCATTTTAAATCTTTTTTATTCTCAAAACTACATACTCGATTCTTAAACCGTTTCGCACAATATACCCTCATTATTGACTGCGTGACCGACTCGTCTCACTCCATTTAATTAAATAGTGGAGAATAAATATAAGAATATCTAAAATACTTATAAACTCGTAACAAATGTAAACATACATGCTCAGCTATGTGCCAATTGCTTCCCTACTTTTTTCGACACTATTTGGTCTCGACTTTTACTTGAAAAAAAATATCGGAGCCAGATTTCCGTACTGCGGCTGGAATATGTAGGCGCGGTCATTGCGATGCAGTTTGTACGCAAAGTTGGAATTCTGGCTACGGAGCCCCATTCAATGTATCGGTGCTTTCACGATGTGGTTCGGAGCGATGTAATGGTAGCCGGGCAGAGGCAAACCGGCAGTCTCCATTGTAATCCTGAAATATCGAAATTCAATATGAGAATTAGGTCAGAAGAACATTTACACTCATTAAATTTTTAATCACAAAAAGTATTTAATTGAAGGCTTTCACAGTTACTGGACAATGGAATTGGAAGCTTAAGGAACTTAATGACGAGAATCAGGTGACGACTATGATTAAAATAATATTACACTACGCCCCAATTTTGTGGATAATCTAGGAAACAAATAAAATTTTAAAGGAGACATCTTACCAGGATGTTGGATGATCCGGTTGTCTGTAGGATGTAGGTACTCGATGGACCAAAATTCAGCATCAGGTATCACGGGAATATTTTGGTCTACAGGATTATGGCGTGGGTTCTTGTGGAGGCTTAGCATTAAATAAATGTTTACCTGTACTTCACACATACAAAACATTATAGGCAGGGTCTAGTAAGTCAATGAAAAGCACGGATTCTTTAATTTTTTATTTAGTATGTACTTAAAACAATATTTTCACTTAATGATACTAGCGAATAATACGATTCCTGAAAAGACATGAAAATGTGTATTATTTTAAAATTAACATGATTTTATTACAAAACATTATATTGGCAGCTAAGTAATGTGTTTACCAAATGGAACTACATCTAACATTAAAAACATTTCAATTGGACCACGATTTCAAGTTCACACTAATTAATAAGAAATTGTAAAGACAAAAATTGCAACTGCAATCTTCAGAGCCGCGCGCGAAGCTCGCGTGGACTTATATGCATACGTCCTCTCTAATAAAAATTATTACGTTTCCGAAACCTTTAACATATGTTTAGTGCCTAAACACACGTTACCGCGAAGATTTACCTTAATCTCAGTAATCCCTAGAAATCTAAATCGCTTTGCTATTTCTAACTTTTAACCTTATCATATCAAGATATAAATATAAAACATTCCGATCTACGCTTATCTTAACATTTCATGAAACGTTAAACAGAACAGGTCAAAAGATAAACGTAAAACATGCAGTGCGTGCTACAAAAATTGTAATTTCTAACCATCCATAACTACTAAATTAACAAATATTTCGAAAATTATCAAAGCAATTCGCCATCTTTTCGCGTTGATTATAAATAGAAATATTAATTCTAATAATATAAAACTACCGAAGCATACGTAATACGTATGCTTTATTATTATTATTTTCCATTTAAAAATACACAGAGCTAACACTCAGTATTGGCATCAAACCATACTTCGTTATATTTTCCGAAAATCTCAAAATAGTCAAGAACTTGAAACTTCTCAGGAGTATAGGATTGTTATAATTAGATGTTCATATATATCAATATGCAATATATTGATGCAAGTTTATAATATTTAAAAAATAAATTATTTCCAGTCATTCTTATTTTGGTCCAAGTAATAAATAAATTACATAGAGTTCATTTTTACAAGTACTTTCAAAACGTAACTTTCCCTTGTTACTTTTTAGGAATAGAATGTTTCCATTTTTTCTAAAGTAGATAATGAAGAAAAACCATTTAGCCATAGTGTGATTGCATGGGTAAAAACGACAAAGTGGCAAAATGTGTATTTTGCAATTTTTAAAAGGGGTTCTCTACACGTCATAATATATATATATATATATATATATATATATATATATATATATATATATATATATATATATATATATATATATATATATATATATATATATATATGAAACTATCTGAATGGGTCCGTGGATGGTTTATATTCACATTTGCACCCGGCAAGTGGCGCTGTTGTAGAGATCCAGAAATCATCCGTGACAAGCCTCAGCTCCTAGGTTTTTTTATTAACCTTTAATTATAACTTTGATAGTTGTTGTCAAAGTTCTACCTACTAATTATCGAGATTTCTATATTCAGCCCACCACTGTAAGCAATACAAAACATTGGCCGATTCTAACATTTTCATTTATTGGTTAGGTTAGAAAAATACTGTTTCAAATTTTTTGAAACACATTTTCGAATATTTATTTAATAATGATTATGAATAAATACGGTAGGTATCACTTTTTTTATAATATAACTTGGCGTGTTTACGATGCAGATGTGATTACTCAATACATTAAGATAAACACGCTCGGCGTATATATACAGTATCACACCTGATTTTTATTAATTCGTCATATTATCCAAGTACAGTTTGATGCCTACGCTAAACACCCTGTTTTTCAATTTCAAATAGATTTAGCAATCTCCTTTTCATTTCTACCCTTTAAGCTTCTATGTATTTACTACTATTGTCACGATCCCTAGATAATTAATTTGTCGTTTAGTTATTATAAAAATTATACTTTCCATGAATAGAACACACTGAAACCTACACAGTTTATCCACTATATTATATTATTAAATAATTAATAAAACTGAGAATATTTTACATTATATTTATGAACTTAATATGCTTTGTTAACAAATGAAACATTTAATTTAACAACCCGAATTTAAAAATATTGTTTTCAGAATTTATAAGAAAATTGGTGTTATAAGTTAAATCTGAGAAATTGTTACGATTATTGCAACTTTAAAATAGTAATAAGTAACTGATTGTATGTCTGAATTAAACGCACGCACGCCTGTTCGTGTCCGCTATATTGACAGACATTTAGTAATAGTAACTATAAGTAAGGCAAACAAGTGTGCGCCTTATAATACTTATTTTAACGCCTGAGTCACACTTTCGTCACAGTTTTAAGACTTTACATTTGTGAAACGCCTTTGATGTCCGGCGATGCCGCCGCCCGCGTAGGTGTTTACGCGGCAGCTTGTATGCTAGGGGTTGTCAAGAAAATCGAAATAAAATGATTTTGGATATTATAATACTCATTATCGTTTATTAACATTATGTACATACTTATAAGTTAAAAACGTTTTGTAGAACAAGATATTTTTTAATTATAAGAAAAAAAACACATTTACAAGTGTTGCACTCCCAAGTATTTTCTTGACACTTTCTTTTTAGAGATGTTTTCAGTTTATCGATTGTTAATTTCAATTGTGTAACGTATTCGCATTCGGATAAACAATTTTATCAGCAACAACAAAATTAGGGAAACAAGCACGGCCGTAATTCGAATTCCATTTTACTTAGTAACTCATATATAACTATAACAGTAATTCACCATTCTAGATATTTTACGAAAACTGCACTTAAAATTAGTTAACCTCTCAACCCTCTAGCGGTCTCATGAGACCGTGGCCATATTCCGTCAAATCCCTAGCGGTCTCATGAGATCGCGCCCATCCACAGCACTACCAATAAAAACTTATGTATAGAGACTACTTTTCTATGAAGAAGGTCGGCATTATATAATCAATATGAAATACTCTATCCTCTAGTGCAATAAGAAAACTCTTATCCTATGAATATTTATTTATAATCTATGTTAATTTCGTACGCCATTTTCGCGTAAATGTTATTGTGTTGGTTTTTGGATTATGTGTTTTAGTATAGTGTTTTATTATAAAATTGTAATGAAAGTTTTTGTGTGAATATAATTTATCATTTTACGCAAATAATTTCGAGTAATATATATTGATATAATTGTGATTTTCACGCTGCCGACATTCCCTTGGTATGTTTTTATTTTGTTATCAAAATATAATAAAATCTTTTTGTAATGAAGTAAAACCCGACTTTTGTTTACACCACAGGATAGAGAGTTTTATATAGATTTTATAATGCTAAACTTCTTCATAGAAAAGTAGTCTCTAAATATAAGTTTTAATGGTTTTAAGTGCTATGGGTGCGGTCGCATACGACCGCTCGGGATTTGCCGGGTGCATGCGACTGCATGAGATTTTTATGACGCTTGAAGGGTTAAATAAGCACTATAAAATACGCTCGAGCCAACTGCATTGTCTATCAGCCTCAGTAAACTGCACTAACTAGCACGGTCGCACAAGGTCGGCCCGGCCCTCTGCTCCGCAGTACCCCCCCACCTTTGCTTTGCACAAATACATTCGCTTCCCAACTGCAAGGTCTTTAAACTGTGTTTCGTATAGTAACGAAAGTATAAAACACGAATTACCGTTATGAGCTGGGCTAGTTGCGTCTTGAAATTATTATTAAAAAGAATATATGTTAAATCAATATGTGAACCATTTATCGTAGTTTATACGTTATACACACGTAAACAAATTTAGTTGTTAATAAGTCAGTTGTAATAAATACAATGTCGATCTTCTAAACGATATTAACGCCATCTTTTGAAACCGCGTTATTTATTTAAATGTGATATAAAACAATGAGCTTGCGCATACAGGAAGAAATTATTTAAGAAATTTTTAATATTCTATGTCTTAGTAATATTGAAGTATTTTTTGTCATAAATTATGAAATAACGTCATTATTCGAACTAGGATATATTTAGAAACTAATACATTTCAAAGAAACGGTAGTGATTATTTATATAAAATTTATATCATTTATGATATTGCAATTTTGTCAAAAATATAAGTAACATCTCATTACAATTATATCGAAAACTGTTTCTTTCGAAAAAAAAAAATGAAGCCTGTATGCACCAATAAGAATTACCCGTTGAAGTCTTCATATTCAAAAAAAATCAAACACCATACCGCATATAGTATAAAGGTCGTTCGAAAGAAGCAATAAAAACGAATATAAATGATTTTCCTATAAACGAGAATCTACTGTGATTTTTTATTAAGATAGTCACAAATAAAAGATTAAAACTTAAGTAATATTCCTTACAAAACTAAACGCAGTAAATAAACCGACGACGACATCAATCAAGATGTCGGTCGTGTGAATTCTTTGGATGTCTTCAGTTCAGAAAAAAAAATACATCGTAACATTTAAAAAAAATCGTAAATAAAGCATTATTATTGGGTGCGTTTGGCAGAAAAAAGCACTAGCAAGCGCTTGTAAGCAAAATGGCAAAACTAAACAGTTTTCGGCCAGGACACATTTGCTAACTTTAGTAGCGCTGACACAATCCGCCATTTTGCTTATTTAATTTGTTTGTTTTGAAGTAGATTTTATAAGGTGTTTTGTGCAATATTAGTTTTAAGTAACATAATGACATGAATAGACATATACATGTTATTAAAAATTCATGATTGATAAGTTTTTAATATGAATACTTTACAAACATATATTTAAATTAAAGGTTCCCCGGTTAAAACTAACTTCGTGTCCTAAAGGAAAATAGCCACTTACGATTTGACAGCGCTTACCGCTTATGATCGCCATTTTGCTTACAAGCGCTTGCTAGCGCTTTTTTCTGCCAAACGCACCCATTGTTTCGCCGAATCGGCATCTAATAGGGGCTGTATTTGTTTCTCTCTTTCGAGGTCTTCGTCGGCGTGTCGTCGTCTTGGCGGCGCTGGTTGAACGATTTGTGGTTCCGATGTACGCCGGTGGTCTGAACGGGCGGGGTGTTGGTTCCGCCGAGGAGGTCGGTGAGTCCGCCGAGGGCGGTGAGGGAATTAAGGGCTCCGAGGGCGCCGGTCTTGGTGAGGAGTTGCGCGAGAGGGATGGCGGAGGCCAAGGGGTTGGTTGTAGCGCTGCTCGACCCGCCCGACGTGCTACCCTCCAGATTCGCCTTCTGGAGCTCCACACTGCGGGAGCGGGACTGGACTGTTGTAAAGGGTCAGGCGACAAGGTGGGCCGCCTCGACATGCTTTAGTATTTCTAATGTTTATGCGACCGAAATAAAAAAAAAACCCTGCGATAACCTGAACTGAGAGTCATAGAGACGAATAAAAGAAAAAAATATACGAAATATTATAGAAAATGAACACGGAAAAAAAAAAGAACGAAATAATATATCTGACCCTATTTAAGGTTCTACAGTATTGTGTACTATAATAATACATAAAGAATACATAAAATAATTTATAAGTTTACCCTTAACCACTTGTAGTAAGCTTTAAGCTTACCACGTGGTTAAGGGGAACATTAGTAATGTTTATAGCATTGTTAATATTAAAAGTTATAAATATAATAATTAATAAATTGAAAATAATTTGCATAGAAGGAAATATTAAAGAAATCAAAGCCGATTTATTTTGTTCAAGATAAGAAAATATAACAAACAAGTCATCGCAGGTTGGTCAATGATTGTAAGACACGTCTCGACGCAGCCCAAAAAGGTAAAGACAAATTAAAGGATAATCTGCAGGATGCCAAATAAATTCATCTGGGGGCTTATAGGTAAAATTTAATCGGGTAGAATGGATACAATTTTTATTACCGGGCTTTCGGATGGAAAGTTAGGATTATTAAATTCTGTTTGTCACTTACCTCATGTTGATGAGGTACTGAGCGAGCGCTACTGAGTCCGGGTTACCAGTAATGGTAATAGTACGATCAGTGCTGCCACCTTCACGCTCCTCGCAATTTGATATCCGGATCATTGCCCCCGAGATTTGACGGATCTCCGCAATTTTAGTGCCGCCCTGAAAGTAAAATAATAAAAAATAAACGGCGCTATCGAGAATTGTTAAAATCGTATCAGGCTAGTGGATTTGTACTTTAATTATTTGATTCAATACTGTATCGATCTGCCACCAGTATCTCCAATGGCCATTCCTAACAAAACACTCAGGCAACACAATAAGAAATTTTAATTCACGTAAAACATTAATATTAAGGTTATCATGCAGCACGTGTGGAGGGATCATTTTTAATTTATAAATATATCAGACATGCAGGTTTCCTCATGATGTTTTCTTTCAACGAAGAGCATGTGATAAGTCCGTACTTAAAATTAGAATTATTTCGTTTGTGTCCAGTGAGACTCACTCACTTTCCTTGCAATCAGTCAATAAAAAATTAAGGCCTCTGCCGGTTTTCGTTTATCCTTTAAGGCCGAATACGACGCGAATGACCTTGCTCGTTTCGCAGCAAACCACGCGCCGCCAGTACCTACGCTTTGTTTATATAGACATGTATAATACCTATAACCAAAGCCGTACGGGCTTTGATTATATTTGACTGAGCTAGCTCAGATGCAGAGTAATGAACAACACAGAGAGCATTGCTTAATTCTTAAATAAATTTTTCTTATTTATAATATTAGTTCCTATAGATTATAAATTCTGTACTTTATTCGTTATAAAATATTGTTCGAAAAGTTATTGAATTGATAACTATTTTTTTTCTTAATTGGTGCATCGTACGTAAAGAACCTCATATAACCGAAAATGTTTGTTCTTGTGAGTCTTACAAGATGCCGTAATGCAAATTGCGTAAATAATAAAGAAAAAAAAACTAAGAAGTCGGTGATTGCCCCATAGTGGGGATAGGTACTGCGTATGTAAATTCTCACAAGACTACTCCGACTGGTCAATCACTTCACATCCGAAGTATTTCGGTTTTTCTTAATTATGTACTTTTACCCCATGCTTTCGGACAATACATAGACTGACATTATTTGCGGTCTCTGTGCTTGCACTACTCTGTACATTCTTTTCCGACTGGGTCTTGATATTTTACATTTTTAGTGTTTCTCACTTGAAACTAGAAAAGTATAAATGATCAGTTTGGCTAATGTAAATGAGTAAAAATGCAACCTATGTATTAGGCAGCCTCAAATAAAAAATTACCTTACAAAAATATAAGTATTAACCTCAAAATACAAGATTCGAGCAGCGTTCACGCGTTAAACTCTCTTTGTTTTACCACTTAGGTAACATTTATTTTTTTCCTACCCATATTTACATTTATAGACACTTAAACGCGTATAAAACAATAAATTAACGATTTAGAACGCTATAGACACACCGACTGTTGTTACTTTACGTCACACGTCGAAGCGCCTGGTAATTTATTACGGCAAATTTGTATCTGGCAATATACGATATTATTATTAGGTGTTTTTAATTAAAACGAATTATGTTAATAAATAATATTTTGTATTGAAAATAAAGATAGCAGGTACCTTCGGAATCACAATACAAACATTTTTACGTAAAAGAATTTTTCCTAAATTAAAATTCACAGAGTTTTGGAAGAACAATAATTTTATACAGGAAGTCCGGTTTCCGATGTCCGATACGTTAAGGGGTTAAAATACAATTAATTTTATCGACAAATCAGGGATCAATGATTTTTTTCGCCATCAATAAAAAAATGGCAGCTTTAAAAAAAATTGTTGACGAAGCATAGATGCTTGTATTAATTTAACAATATCTACCCACGTAGAAGACTTTCAAAAACAAAATTGGTCTCAAATGTTAGTTAATAGTGTAGACAATAAATCTAGATTCAAAATATTATTTTTTAATTTTTCAGTATTAGTAAAAAACATTTTTGAAAAAATAAATTAGACAACAAATTGATGTTGTTTTTCAGATTCTTAGCTTTAAAAAAAAACCACCGTGTTAACCAATTTTTTTTACTTGTTTTTATTATAATACAGGATATTTGCTATAAATGCACATTTAAATCTTAACTCTGAGTTAGACAGTTTAGGAGCTATGATAATTTGAATGTAACTGTTCAAAGTGCCTCTACCCCGATATTAGATAACTAAACACCCATTCCAGTGAGTAAGATAAAATTCTTCAATAATTCAAGGAATCGTAAGCAAGCACAATAGCATCCTTTATGTGAGCAGGTAAAAAACGCTGTGCACAACAGTGCGAGCGAGACAGAATAACGGCTGTCTCCAGGTAAAAAGGGTGCAGTGTGCGCTTGTGCCGTCGAGCAGTCGTCCCTCGCTCTGCGTTGTGATAACATTCCTGGTTTTAAGTAAATCTACTTACTGTACATAATTATTGTTTGTTGTTAGACTTTGTTACGTTTTTGTTTTGTTGTTGAACTGTTACTTTTTGTTTATTACAATTAACGAGTACTCAAGCCAGCATATCGCTGACATCCATTTCGTGTATGGATTGTGTAACGGGAGTGCAAATAGAGCTGTTGTAGAGTATGCACGCAGATTTCCTAACAGACGTACGCCGAATGCTCGCACTTTCGTGAGAATTCATTTGAGACTTGCGGAAAATGGAATAAGAAGGCTCGGTAACGAACGTACTCGTGTTTTGTCGCTCCAAGATGAACATCAAATATTGCAAATGATTACTCAAGACCCTAGCCTGAGCATTAGACGCATAGCTAATCGTCTCAGTCTATCAAAATGGTTGGTGTGGAAAATTTTAAAAAGAGAAGGATTACATCCTTACCATTTTCGAAGGGTGCAAGAAATACTGGAACCGGATTATGTAAGAAGAGCAATATTTTGTTCGTGGATATTGAAAGAAACGCGATATGATCCAAACTTTTTAAAAAGAATTATGTGAACAGACGAAGCTACTTTCACGCGATCAGGGTATACGAACTACCGTAACGAACACCTGTGGCTTCAAGAAAATCCACATGCGATCCGCCCAAGTTCTTTTCAACATAAATTTTCTGTCAACGTTTGGGCCGGAATGATTGACGACATTCTAATTGGACCAATCATTTTACCGGAGACAGTGAATAGCCCAAGATTCCTAAATTTCTTGGAAACGAATTTTTTGGATGCTTTATTGGAGTTACCATTGGCCTACAGCGCCAGAATGATTCTGCAATTGGATGGTGCTCCGGCACACTTCGCGCTTCTTGTGCGGAATCATTTAAATGCACACTATTCGTCGTGGATCGGACGCGGAGGAACAATTGCCTGGCCACCGCGGTCGCCGGATTTAATACCTCTCGATTTTTTTTTGTGGGGCACACTCAAACGAAGAGTGTATGTAAATGTGCCAAATACACGAGAGGAGTTAGCAGAAAAAATAATTCAAGCAGCAAACGAATTGCGAGAAGACAAGGCAATGATCCAGCGCTCTACGCAACACGTTGCACTAAGAGCAACAGCATGTCTGCAAGAGACAAGGAGGTCACTTTGAGCAGTTTTTGTAATTATTTTGCCAAATTAAATGCAATTGATATAAATTATTTTGTTTTATTTCATTTGCTAGTGTATCCGCTCTTTTCAAGTAAGTATGTTTACACTGTCATAGCTCCTAAACTATCTAACTCAGAGTTAAGATTTAAATGTGCATTTATAGCAAATATCCTGTATTATAATAAAAACAAGTAAAAAAAATTGGTTAACACGATGGTTTTTTTTAAAGCTAAGAATCTGAAAAACAACATCAATTTGTTGTCTAATTTATTTTTTCAAAAATGTTTTTTACTAATACTGAAAAATTAAAAAATAATATTTTGAATCCAGATTTATTGTCTACACTATTAACTAACATTTGAGACCAATTTTGTTTTTGAAAGTCTTCTACTTGGGTAGATATTGTTAAATTAATACAAGCATCTATGCTTCGCCAACAATTTTTTTTAAAGTGCTGCCATTTTTTTATTGATGGCGAAAAAAAATCATTGATCCCTGATTTGTCGATAAAATTAATTGTATTTTAACCCCTTAAAGTATCGGACATCGGAAATCGGACACATTGTATATCATTTCTTAACATTTTTTTATTTATTAAAATGACGGTGACCTTGTGAAGGACCCGAACAAACCTACAAAAATGTTTTAAAGCTTAGAATTACTTCAGGTCAAAGTTCTAGTCAAGAAAAATACATTAATTTTCGCCAGTTCTCCTCGTATTCGGCCTTAAGCTACCTTAGTTTTATACTTTAGAATTTCAAGCTGCGAAAATGTGTATTTAATAACGAAGTACCTGGATGACCGAGCTTTCCTCGGTATTTTTTTTTTGGAATCGTGTGTTTTGGAAATTATATTTAGATACAAATTACATACTGATGAAACATGAATAATATTTTTTGATCTTATTGACATAATAGAAAAAATTGAACTGGTTATTTGAATAAAAAATCATGAGTGCAATTAGTTTAATTTAAATTTTCGTATTTTTAAAAAATACTAAAAACAGTGCTTGAAATAATAGATTTTGTCACAATAGGGAACTTGAAAAAAAGTCGGACCGAAGACAGGACGCGAACCGGGGCACTATGATTTCGCAACGGCCCGATATCCACTTGAACTATTTACGATCGTTAATACTGTGTCAAAATTTACTTTCTTATATTGTAGCAGTTTTTCATTGCCTAAAAACACGGACAAAACGACATTTTCTAAAAATGAATCTTAGCTAGATCGATTTATTGCCCCCGAAACCCAAAATTTTATGAAAATCGCTGGAGCCGTTTCCGAGATTCCGATTATATATATACAAGAATTGCTCGTTTAAAGGTATATTATATGCATATATCAAAGAAGTCCGAGTTACCTTGCCAATAATACATCCGATGAGTTCATTGGGCACGGTCATCTCGTGAGACTGCTGGTTTGTAGCACCCTGATTGCGGCCCTGGTTAGAAGTGCGCAGTTGAGAGCCAGCCAAAGCGGCCAATGCTGGAGTAATGAAAAGATTGCTTTAAATATCTTATATTATATCATTTACAAAGTACTTAAGTAATATATTTTAATATATAAAATTATTATCGGCTTTTTATAAAATTAGCGGATACCTGTCGATACTATTATGTTAAAGAAGAAATACATTTTATTCGTTGGAAAAAAAGAAAATTTTGTTATTTTCTTTATTTATAGTGCCTAATGCATTTTTTTTTATAAAAAAGAGCATTAACAATGCTATAAACATTACCAATATTCCCCTTAACCACTCGTGGTAAGCTTAAATTGCTTGTGTTACGAGTGGTTCACGCCAGTAGTCGAATGGCGGATTCGAACCCACGACCTTTTTGAGTTCGCGGTCCGCGCCCTGCCATTAGGCTATTGTCGCTTATGTTAATATACTTATGTTTTAGTGGTTTAAAACCATATCCGCATTATTGCCTTTCTAATGATAAATATTTGGGACACATCGGTTGGATGGTTTCAAAGTATATAATGGACATAGGTAGAAACATTTTTT
The DNA here is from genome assembly GCA_036936625.1 of Parnassius smintheus behrii. NCBI lineage: Eukaryota > Metazoa > Arthropoda > Insecta > Lepidoptera > Papilionidae > Parnassius > Parnassius smintheus. The sequence goes on from JAUPFT010000006.1 coordinate 31,676,238, forward strand.
GGATTGCATATTATACAGGATGGCCCAAAAGTCGTGGATCAAACGCAACTAGGGGTTAGATGGGGTCATCAGCTGCAAAAAGTTGTTCTACGGGAGGTCCTTAAAGTCAACCCCTGCAGAGTTATAATTTATTTTGTGTTTTTATGAGAAAATTGACTTTTTTTTAACTAATTCTTATTAGAATGCCAAAAAATAAACATCCTCTATCTTTTTTTATAATTTTCACTAGATTGGTACTGATGAGTCCTTGCGTTAGACATGCTATTTATGGTTGTTTATTGGGTGTGTTGAAGATAATGTTAAGTTTTACGATTATTATTTTTCTCAAATCATAACTTTTTATTTACTTCGGACCCCACTGTGAAAAAAAATACTCTACCGAAAAGTGACCCTGTATTACAAGTTTTGGCGCATTTAATAGGGATTCTGAAGAGGTATTACACATGGTTATGCGTGGCTTTGATATCTTTTTAGGACGATTATTCATGGCAAGGCCAAAGTTAACCCAACCATAAAACTCGGTTAGGCTTATTTAAAAATAAACTAGAATTAATACAATTAATGACAAAGACTCTCTGCCTCTCTTTTACACTAACTATTTAATCCTTTGTCAGTAAAAGGCCGGTTGGCCCGTCAGTTCAGGTAGCGATATCTTTTCTAGGAAACAAAAGGCTGGGCCGGCAGGGGCGGGGGCTGGGCGATGCGCGTGAGCATGTTTCTTTAGAATGTTTAGTGTTCTTTAGTAACTCGCTTCCTGCCTGTGGGTACGCACGTGTTCTTTTTCTCGGTTTTACGACGACTTGTGACCAGTTTCTTTCCTTTGACCTACGCTTTGTTTTTCGGACTTGTGATAGATTGCCTACCTGTGACCAGTGCTGTATGAATCGGACGGATTGGCTACAAAAGTGGACAGATGGCTGCTGCGAGGAGAGAATACACCCAACGGGAGTATGCAGAAATGCATTACCTGTATGGCTTTTGCGACGGTAATGTCCGGGCTGCTGCCAGGGAATATCGTCAACGCTACCCTAACCGTGATCGTTTTCCGGATTACAGGGTCTTTATGCGCGTACATAATTCGTACATGGAGGGAGTCTTACCCGGTCAGCATGCTATGAGAGCAGGCAGACCAGTGATGCAATTTGAAAATGAAGATGAAGTGCTGAGAGAATTAAGATTGGATCCTAGTATAAGTCAACGCCAAATATCCAGTAATATCGGGATTCCAAGATCGACGGTGCAACGTGTCATTAACAGAAAAAAATATCACGCCTACCACGTGCAAAGGGTGCAAGCTTTGCTGCCCGGTGACTATGAACCTAGAGTGCGGTTTTGTAGAGAGATGCTAAGATATCACAGAGAAGATCCGCAGTTCTTTAACAAGGTTTTATGGACGGATGAGTCAACTTTTAGAAGAATGGGAGTATTCAATATCCACAATCTACATTTTTACTCCAGAGTAAACCCCCATATCATAAGAAATGATCGATTCCAGAATCTGTTTGGTATTAACATGTGGGCTGGTATAATTGGCCAGCAGTTGGTGCTGCATGAAATGCCAGCAAGGCTGAATGGTGCTCAGTATTTAAATTTTTTGCAAAATAATTTAAACCATATTCTTAACGAAGCTGAAGTTCCAGAAGAAAGAATAGCAGAAATGTGGCTGCAACATGATGGCGCCCCGCCTCACTACGCTCGAGCAGTCAGAGATCATTTGAACGAGCACTTCCCCAACCGGTGGATTGGTCGAGGCGGACATGTTGCGTGGCCACCCCGGTCGCCCGATTTAAATCCATTAGATTTTTTTCTTTGGGGCTATTTTAAAGAAATAGTTTACCAAGGAGAGAACAATAGCGAACAAGAACTACGACAAAAGCTCGAGTTTGCTAGAGTACAAGTAACTAAAAACAGAAGTGCATTCCGTAGGTTACGTAGGAATTTTATTAGACGGTGCAGATTATGTATTATGGTCAGAGGCAGGAATTTTGAGCATTTATTGTAAAATGTTTTGCTTAATAAAACAATTATTTCACAATCGTTGCTTTGTTTTTTCGTCCTAGAAAGATATTAGAGCCACTCATGGCCATGTGTAATACCTTTTCAGAATCCCTATTAAATGCGCCAAAACTTGTAATACAGGGTCACTTTTCGGTAGAGTATTTTTTTTCACAGTGGGGTCCGAAGTAAATAAAAAGTTATGATTTGAGAAAAATAATAATCGTAAAACTTAACATTATCTTCAACACACCCAATAAACAACCATAAATAGCATGTCTAACGCAAGGACTCATCAGTACCAATCTAGTGAAAATTATAAAAAAGATAGAGGATGTTTATTTTTTGGCATTCTAATAAGAATTAGTTAAAAAAAGTCAATTTTCTCATAAAAACACAAAATAAATTATAACTCTGCAGGGGTTGACTTTAAGGACCTCCCGTAGAACAACTTTTTACAGCTGATGACCCCATCTAACCCCTAGTTGCGTTTGATCCACGACTTTTGGGCCACCCTGTATAATAAAAAAAACGGTCAAGATAGGTCAGGGTTAAAAATATTAATATTATTATCACTTCTGGCAACTATGAATCTATTGAAGAATGAAAGTCTTTCCAAGAAACTGCAATAATATATTATTATCTTTTTACTAAGCCCCCGTAAATCTCACTCAGATCATTACTTGATCTAGCGATGTATCTCAAGGCTACATTTAAGAATCTTTTCCAACGATCGTTGATATATGGCCGGCATTTTTTTACGATTAGGTAGCAAATGGATTAGCTAAAAGACTAGCTGAACTTTCAATAATTATTTTGGTAGCTGATTCTGTTACCCAGATCACCGGCACTGTTACCATTAAAGCCTATTAAAGTCCACTGCTGCACATGGGCCGCCTCTTTAGCCCTTTTTTTTTGCCTCATAAGTGGGATATTTGCCATAGTTGCCACACTTGGCAAGCGGGTTGACAACAACAGTTTTTCATTTTTAGTCGTTATTAGGAAGATGCCCATGTCTTTATCTGTTTCCGTCTGTCGCCTTTTACGACATCCATGGGATATAGAATAGTGAATATTTATATATATTACACCGCACCACCACTACACGGTACATCTAGAGCACAGTCTTCTTTTTTAAATAGAATAAAGATTATAAACAAGCACACAGTTCATCTGATGGTAAGTGGACGTGACAGCGAGCTATGGAGAGGGCTATGCTCGGAGTTTCTCTGCGTGACAGACTCATAAATGAGGATATCCGCAGTAAAACCAGAGTGACCGACATAGCCCAACGGATTAGTAAGCTGAAGTGGCAACGGGCCGGCCATATAGCTCGAAGAACCGATAACTGACGGGGAGGAAAGGTTCTCGAGTGGCAGCCTCGTACCGGTAGGCGTAGTGTAGGGCGACCCCCCACTAGATGGAGTGACGACCTGGTAAGATATGCAGGAAGTCGATGGATGCAGGTGGCTCAGGACCGTGCTTTGTGGCATTACTTGGGGGAAGCCTGTGTTAAACAGTGGACTTGTGAAGGGCTGTAATGATGTTGATGATACCTATTATAGGCGTACACAACATTGACAGAAGATATTAAGTAACAACATAATGTATAAATCTGAAAATTTTAAAACAATAAAATAGTAAAAATCACCAAAGAAAAAACTTTACTAAGAACAAATGCCTCTTCACAAAGGGCCGGCCAGTTTTCGTTTAAATTTAAGCAACGAGTCGTGGAAAATGTCAAATGTTTCAATATTCATCTCGTTGTACTGTGTGCAACATCTGACGAGAGGAGAATGGCGTCCAAGGTTAGTCCTTACAGAATGCAAGGCAAAAGTTTTTTTGATAGGATGTCGGGGTATGCAAGCAGGCACCGTCAATTTAACACGTTCTAGAAGCTCATTACATTTTATTTTACCGTTGACAAGTCCAAATCCTGATCCTGAATTTACTCAAAATAGTTACGGTTAAGGTGCAATAAAATAAAAACTTACCTGCCGGATTTAATCCACCAGTGTTAGCCGGCGCGAGACCTCCAAGACCCAAAGCAGCGAGGCCAGCTAAGGGCGATTTGGCCAAACCTCCAATCTATAATAAGATACATAGATATCGATTTCTATTATAACAGGACATTAATAAATATTAAAATAAATTGTACAAGTATTGTAAAAGCAAAATAGTATTCAACCTCTTTAGCCCATTTTACAAATCATTCATCATGCAAATATAAAAATCTCATATATGTGTCTCATATATGTAACATACGTGTGACAATATACAATTTTACATTTTTAATAAAATAAAAAGTAGGTTAAGAGGTAAGTAAAATACTCTTATAAAAAAATATGGTTTGACTACATAAAATGTTTATTACCAGAATATTTCTTAAAATGTTAATAAGTTTTTACAATACTTTAGCACTATATCAAAAGAATAACAGTTGATAATATAGGATAACTGTGGTTTCAAATTGTTCACGAAAACAATTTGGAACACTACAATTTGTAAAACTAAAATCCTATATTTGAAACATTTTTAGCTCCAGCTGCTTGTTTTCGTCTTCACTGACATTGCCGGGATGGGATCGCTGGATAGGGTAACCTGGGTAGTAAAAAGTAGATTATAAAAATGTACACAAGTCTAAGAAAATTCGCAATATACTATAAGCATGATTAATTCAGACATTAGCCCTGGAGCGACATAATTGAATATTTTATTCAATATCTGAATTAAGCATACTCAAAAGAATAAAAGGTATTTGAACGCAGATAGAATGTCGGGAATAGAAGGGTTTTGCGAATTTTCTCAGCACGTTACTAAAATTGTATCCCGACCACATTGTGAGCTTTGAATGATGCTGCCCAAAAGGTATAGGCAAAATTTTATCGAGTATAATTTAACAGTTATCGTCAGTATCATGGCCACGGCACATGAGTTACCTTGTTAAAATTTTATTAAAAATAAATTTATCGGACGAGGCAAGGTAAAGGCAAAATAAGGAAAGGTGCACTTATGGGACTGTTCGAAAAAACATTTGCGTCGTCTCGTACTGTGATTTCAAATAACGTAAAAGCTTCATATCTCGGCGATGCCAGAAAACAAACAGATAAAGCTTGATGTTCACTACTAATGTCTTCGACTATAATTACACGATCAAGTGTGCTGAAATTAATTAGGGGCATCTATCTACAAATCAATAGGTATCGATTAAGGGTACCAATGGGAAATTAAGTGCATACATGGCAGGGTTTATTTTACATGGTTTCAAGCACAGGGGCATAAACAGCGCAAAGTAAATGAAATTAACCACTACATTCCATCCGGCTGGGGGATCTAATTACTAAATGTCCTTAATATTAATTGTCTGCTACATAGGGCTTTGACACCACACATCCAAAACATTTTCAAGGGAGTCGGGGCAGCACCAATCACATAATAACACTCCTTACCAAACAACCTCATAGAGAAACTTAAAATTAACATATTATGGGGAGAACCCATTCTATTCCAATTTAAAAGTTTCTTAATCGTTTTTGGAAACCGAATTGAACTGGTAATGCTGTTTATTAACACATCTATTTAAATTGCTGTCAAATTATATGTAACATAAGCGGAACCTTTTCCGAACACTACATTGAATAAAACTATTATTTACGGATTTTATCGCGTTTAATTACAAACTTTAATTTATTTTTATTATCGCGACGTAACAGCATACAATCATGTTTGTAACACAATCAATCAACACTATATTTGTGATTATCGACAACATCAATAAACTACAGCGTACAGTTGACAAGCGTACAGTTGACAAGCGTACAATTGAGTCTTTTTGTTAAATCTGTATCAAGTTTAAATAAAACTAGTTTTTACGTTCATAGGTTCACACTGAGCAGAACAAAAATTAATAAACTTAATCCGTGGGTAACCGCGGTTAATTATGACAACAGGACGTCGAACACCTAAGTCCGCCTCGTTAAATGCTCGAAACGTCAGGAATATAAGAAAGTTAATACAGGCGATAAAATCCGTAAAAATTAGTTTTAATTACGTGTGTAGTGTTCGCGTAAATATAAGAAATCATATGTATTATGTGTTCATATAAAAGTGTTTAAAGGATTACATTTTTAGGCATTAAATTTGAATCAAAAACTTTTGACTATGGCAAGGGTAATAAAATGTAATGATTTAATATATTATTGAAAGGTATTTTTGAAGATAAGGATTCAATTAATTTCCAGTTTAATTTAGATAAGTTCATACGGTGGGAAATTTTCATAAAATAACAACAAGAACCTATGGAAACACTAACAAAGGTTGTTGTAAACAATAAAATCTTTTTCAACTTAACCATATTAATACTATAATTGGCTAATACATTTTAAAAATATAACACAAAATCAATTAGTTTTTTGTTGTTGTTGTAGAACATATTCAACACATCAAAGATAATAATAGTTTTATACTATATTTGGAAACGGATTTAATATGTTTGATTTTACTATACATAAGGCAATGTTTTATTCTTACAGAAGTGTGTAAACAATGCAATTGCAATTTCTATTTAGCTTGAGATATTGGTACATTATGCCTTTTCAAATCAGTTAAAACCATTACGAAGACATAATATTGACCATACCTACTTATTTTTATTTTGTCTAATAACTAGTCTGATATTTATTTTTCATTAAAATTATAATAAAAGTCTATGATAATGTTAAAATGTAATTAAATATAGTTTAGTAATATCATAGTATCTTAATTTTCAGATGAGTGTAAACTAACAAGTGCGATAGTAAACGTATAAGTTTCAAGCTTTAAATCTGATGATTATGTAGCAATCGTACAGACGGGCCGGGATAAGACCCTCTTCACACGCAAACGATAGCCGGCATGTGTCCTTAACATACACTGGGGTTACGTGAAAGGGGTCTCAAGGTCTCTATGAGGTTATTGGTGGGTAGCGGCACTCACAAGGTGGTGTTCGTGGAGCGGCGGTGGTAGCAGATGGTGCGGCGGCAGCGCGCCCACGAGGGGCGGCTTCACCTCGAGCAGGGGGAACATCGGTGCGCACACCGCCTGGACATCACGCCCGTCACAACTCCGTATTACGTAATATCAGTACAGCAGTGGCATTCAACATAATAAGATAAACGCAGCGCGTAGATAAAACCAATAAGTGACGCCCACTAAACAAACAATAAAATCTCATCGGAATAGCTGAACCAATTGCAATGAAACTTGATGAACATATAGAAAGCAATACTGAGAGTGCTCTAGGCTATATTTTATCCGAAAAACATGGACATTCACTTTTAATAAAGCAAACATTTATAAAGATCATTTTCGATTGAATATTTATTCTAATTTTATTTGAATATCTTGAATCTAAATCACGCCACATTAATAGATTCAGGCGAAGCAGAGATTCATCGCTAGTACAATATGATTTTTTAGTTTAGTTTAGTTTACGACGGGCTGTTTTCCGCAACTCCACGTCTAAGCGCGTATTTTGCGTGTGGGCAGGAATAATGTGATTATTCAAGTCATGATATCTCCCCGAAGAAGCTCAGCAGTCCCTTGATGTTGCAAGCAATATCGGGGAGCGATCCCGACGTGCCGAGATGTTTAGCCCTGTATGAAGCGACTTGTGGACATGTCAGCAACACGTGAGCCGCCGTTTCTTCCTCTCCTATGCATGCCCTGCACAGGGGGCTATCAGTAACACCTATGGTTAGTACAATATGATATAATATAAAAAGTAAGTCCGTTTTCATTCCGCTGAGTCCAGTCCTGAAAGGGTTATGGAGCCGTAGCTCATTGGCTAAACACTTACTGTATATTTCACAGTACAGGGGCAATCTTGGTTTGATACCCGCTGACACCAATAAAATTGTTAATTGCAATTTTAATTGAAATTTTAATTGCCCATATTCTCATCTTTGAAGGAATATATTGAAGATTTAATAATGTCAGAGAATTTTTTTTTTCGAAATCATGTGAAGACTGCCAAAACATGCTGGAAGCGGCAACGTGAAAGTAATTTCTTCACTACTCTTTTAGATGCAATATGATAAACATCTTATAGCTTGTAACTACTTTTTAAGACTTGTCGAGTTTTTATATTTGTTTTTAACAAAAAAGCTAACGGCACGGATATGAGAATGGATTGACAGCAGTTGAGGCAAATTACTGCACAATACAAATTACATTAAGTGGCCTAGATTTGACATTTTCTACGAGGTGGAGCTAAGTTGCACCATACTATGGCAACAGCATGAATGGGAGAGCTTAAGAGGGGATGGTTCACGTTCGCATAGAATACCAGCGTAAAATAGCAGCACAATGCTTTTATAATTTGTATGGTGAGTGACGGGACTCTTTTCACTATTAACCGGGTAGGTAATCCATTTTAAGTCTTCAGAAGTGACAATACAGTTGTATTTCAATTCTTAATTGAGAAGATTGATGCCACAGTATCCACTTACTATGTATGTGATTGTAACTCTTACTTGTTAAAAAAAGGAATATCAGCCACCAATCAAACTAAAATATTGTCTAAAGCGCAGGTAAACTTTATGCTCACGACGCATACTGCTATCTATCTATGATGTGTATATATGTGTTCTCTCAATTAAGACTACCGGCACTGCGAGCTGAATAGTATTACTATGCTGTATGGTACTGCATTAAAGGGCGTCTCTTTTAGTTCTACGCGCTTCGTCTATCTTTTTTCTTGCCTAAGCAATTTCTATATGAACTATTCTCACGTAAATAAAAACAAAACAGCCTAACAACGAAAGCTTTAACATTTCTCTATAGTTTCTGAATTCAGAACATATTTTGTTTAGTTTTCTTCCATAGTGTTATATATGAAATGTTAAAAAACCATTTCTATTGCAAAATATGAGTGAGTATTAGTATAATTAGTTATAATGTACGACAGCTTAATATAAAAATGAGTAACAATTCAAATAAAGATCGAGGTTCGAAAACATACATTATATATTATGTATATCATCTATCTCCTTTGTCTTTAATGTAAATATCAAATTTAAACAGGGCATAAAATATTACTTATCATCATCATCATCACCAACTCGTAAATGTCCACTGCTGGACATGAGGTTCTCCTGTTAAGGATTTGGCTTGATCACCACGCTTTGCAGGCAGACTGGCGATCGAAATCAAGACGTCTCAAACCTTTGACACTTATATCATTTCCATTCTAAAAAAAATGATCTCTTTTTGTGATTTGTTTACAAATGTTTCATGGTTGTTCTTATTATATACCCTGATGATACCGTGAGGCGATATACCGGTCGGTTTTCAGTATACAAATCACAAAAATGAAGTACACATATTTCATGGTTGTTCTTATTATAAACCCTGATGATGCCATGAGGCAATACCGGTCGGTTTTCAGTATACAAATCACAAAAACGAAGATGAATTTTCACCAAGTGTCAACAATTGATTCTACTCTGCTTTGATTTTTAAAAATACTAGGGCAAATAATGCAGGTCTCAGACTTCTTAACTTTTAGTGTCTGATGTGTTTGTAATGGTATGATGCAGTGGTGGCACAAGAATATCCAGTACCCCATATTATCGCATGGGTGTCGTCGGAGACAACAGAGGAAACTAATTGGCCGGTTGCTAAGTTGTGTAGTCATAAATAAAGAATGTAAGTATTAATAATGTTTTCAAATAATAAAGTTAGATAAAAACATTGTTTCTAATTGTTTATAACAAGTTATATCTGATATATTTAGATAAGCTTAATGCTTGTTATTGTTTGCATGATTCAGTAGTAGTGTTGCGCCAATGAACTATTGTAATTCAATAACTTATAATTAAGTAACAATCGGAATAAATACTTTATTGAATTATTTAATGTATTAACGTTTAAAGGTAATTTAAAAGATATATCTTGATGAAATTATCTGTATAAATTAAACTGTAACATTAATTGCATACAGTTGAAACAATACATACATACATACATAAACACTCACGCCTGTCACCCAGAGGGGTAGGCAGAGACTACGGACTTCCATTTGGCACGATCCTGACATACCTCTTTCGCCTCCTTTACATCCATATATCTACGCATACATGCTCTTCGGTTAAGGGTACTTCTAACGTGGCCCATTTTCAAAATATCGCCAATTTGGTCGATAAACTTTTTTCTAGGGCGTCCCTTTCCGACTCGGCCATTCACATCTGCCATATAAATTTGCTTTGTCACTCTTTCCTCATTCATTCTTTCTACGTGACCAAACCACCGAAGCATTCCTTTCTTAATCCTGGTCACAACATCATCTTGCATACCACATTTATCTCTTATCACGCAATTTCTCACCCTGTCATTCAGATTAAACCCTAGCATATTCCTTAAAGACCGCATTTCTACAGCATTTATTCTACTTTCGTGCTTCTTCTGCCACACCCAGCTTTCACTACCATACATTAAAGTAGGGACTAACACAGCATTATGAATTACCATACGTGCCTGTTTTGACACATTCTGGTTCTTCATAATAGAGTGTAGTGCCCCATTCACTCTATTCCCTGCATTTACTCGTCGTTCTATTTCCCTATCATATCTACCATCCCTGCTAAATACACATCCCAAATACACAAACTCATCCACTTGCTCAATTAACTCTCCTTCTATTCTTATTTCACATACCGTTTTGCTTTCTTCTCTTTCAAAAACCATCACTTTCGTCTTACTTGCGTTCACTTTCATTCCCCTTTCTTTCAATTCCCAGTTCATTAATGTAACCATCATTTGCAACTCTGCCGCCGATGACGCAAGTATGACTTGATCATCGGCATACAAAAGGCATTTGACGGTTAACTCGCCCATTCTTAACCCACATTCCTCATCTTTCAAAGTTTGCAAACACCGGTCCATAAATAGGTTGAACAGCCAAGGGGAAGCTACACAGCCCTGTCTGACACCTTTTTGGATGCCAAACCAGTCCGAGTAGACCCCATTGATCCTGACACAAGCACTAGAGTCCCTATAAAGAGACCTTAATGCCTGTATCAAACCAGCGCTCAACCCATATGAGTTCAGTGTTTGCCATAACACATTCCTAGTTGAAACAAATTATAATATATATATATATATATATATATATATATATATATCAATTACATACAAATATTATATATATTTGTACTTACATCCTGAGCAGGGACTGCATAATTTCCCTGGATGGTGTAAGCCTGTCCTCCAGCTAAGATAACAGGCCCTGCTACATTAGGTTTTGGCCTATATGGAATTGTTGCGCCTTTCGGTGGGCTCTGTAAATTCACGGGCAACATTGTAGACAATACAAACCAAACACAGAGTTCTTAAAAAATAGTTATATTGAGAAATAGATTCAAAATACATTAAGGTGAAAAATAAATTATATATGCCGATTAACTGACTCATATTAAGGTTTTCTGTCACATTATCCAGTGAAAGATTGGAGTGAGGAAAGCGCAATTAGTTTGGCGAGAATAATAACAGATGTAGCCAACTTCAAACTAAAATATTTTTACAGAACTTGCAATCATAATATAAAATAAGTGTTACAGGCTGTTCATGCTGTTTCTTTATTAATAGCACATGCTTAGCAGTGGAATGAGTTTAGGCTTTACTAACTCCCAAAAAAGATAAAATTTATTTATTTATGAACCATTCCACTAAATTATTACACAACACTGACCTCCAGCATAACACAGCAGATGTGATAAATGCATTGAGTTATAGCATCACAGGTGCCACTTATTGTCACAGCTCTCTCGGTTGAGTTAGGCAACATTTCACTTGCTACCTGCAAACAAATGGAAAATACATGTATTCAATTTATTTGAAATTTGTTGCTTTTATATACCAATATACTTATAAAAAATATACATTAAAAATAAATATTATTTTCATATGTAATTTGGTGTTAAGCTCCAAGAATATGTATATTATAAGAAAACTTTCGCAGTCAATTTACAATCACTTAAACAAAGATATAGTGTCACTTTAACTGATAACGCCAACACAATGGATATTATAAGCTAAAGAGCTAAGACCCATAAGATACTTTTATTCCTATACCATGAAGATTCAAAATAAAGGATTACCTCAGTGAAATAACCTGGAAAGCCTAATTTCCAACATTTGGATCTGCTATTCTAGTCGCTTACAATAGTGTGATTGATAGTGCTTTGTTGATTTAGAATTTTAAAAACAAGTAAAATTAAAAAAAAAATGTTTTACTATGTTTTTTATCATATCCTTGTATTGTCATCCGAATTTGAGTTATATTACAAATTTCAAGTTTCCAGCTCTTCAGGACGTTAGTTTAAAATAAATCACTAAATACCACCCAGAACGACAGACTCACAAGATATTGATTTAATAAAAACATGGTAAAATGTTTTCCAAGATTATTTTATAAAAGTACTTTCCAGGATATGCAGATAGTGTGTAGTAAATGCAGTTCAAGTATGTATGTGTAAAAAATATTTCATTATCTTAATACATTTTCTAAGACATACCTGTATGTTAGCTCCGGTGACATCACGAATTTCTTTAATTTTGGAACCACCTTTGCCAATGAGTGACCCACATTGAGAGGCAGGAACGATAAGGCGAAGAGTAATAGGGGCGCGTGAACCACCACCGCCACCTTCATTGAATTGCGAACACCACTGTAAGACAATCAAATATCTCTTATTAAGACATATGTAGCTAACACAGAAATATATAATACTATTAACTATGTGTACATTAGTATACTATCAGTTTATGTTATATATTCCTACGAAAAATTCTCAAAATTCAGTTTTCTTGTAAAACTTCAACAGTTTAGTTTTTTCGTAGTAGTTATATAAATTATATACAGATTTTTAAATCATAATTCTAACATGCAAGAAAAATATAATATCTGTCACATTTCTTGGTGGTGGACTACGTTCAGACGTTGACTTGTGTACTCTATTTCCAAGAAAAATATAAAACTGAAAAAAGGCTAAGTTCAGAAATTACGAGCGACCATGGGTGTTATCAGCTTATCAGTGTCGTAGATAAGAGTTAAAACCTGAATGGTTGCTAAGTTCCATGGCTGTTCCCTAAATCGTAGCTTAAGGAATATACAAAGATCTTCAATTTGATTTAAAATAAAGTTTGTTACATACTTTAATACTGAATTTGTAACTTATCAAGTTTTATATCCAACTAAATTGTAGTATAAAATAGAACTACAAAAAAATTTTTAAACATTTATTCAATATCATTATGTAAAACAGTAAGTTATAATAGTTAATTTATTGATTGATGAATGATGAAATATAAGTTTATATGCTATATAACTTGTCAATAAATTGACTTCAATAACTTGTCAAGTTATAAATTCAATACTAATTTTTTTTTACATGATAGAGGTACCACGCCGCATGTATATTGTAGCGCAAATGGGTTGGCTCAACCAGGGAAGGTCACAGAATACCAGCTAAATGCTAAGGCTAAATTCATATGGTGAGTGTAGAGAACCGGAGACCCTTTTTACTGGAAAAAACACAGAAGTGACGACGCATCTGAATTTTGATTCTTAATCGACGATAGATGCGTCACAGCGACCACTTACCGTCAGATGGACTATGTGTTCATTTGTCACCATTTTTCTATAAAAAAATTCAAAGTATGTAACAAATTTTATAAATAAATATAACAAAGTTGCACACTACTACTTTCGGGTTTTATAGGACTGCTATGGATCTTGACAATTGCAGATTTTAACTGTTTTATCGGCAAAACCTTTTTCTTCATTTGCACATTTGCTTTTGGTAGGATGTTATTAATTTTAGAAGCACAGTACTCCATACTTTAGTACAAGGATAATTTATCGACACTTTTCGATACCGAATATTGAAAATTTCTAGTTTTCGATTTTTTTTTTGTATACACCAATGAACTTCTTTGATGACAAACTTCAAGTTCCTAAGTAAGTAATCTGAAAGTGGCTTAAGTTTTTAATGATTCAGTGTCTGATAACATTTTTAAGCCTTAATTATTCAAAAGCCGTCGCAAATATAAAAATAAAAAATTTAAACATGATAAAATTCCGCAAAATCAAACTTAATAAAAGGTAAAAAGTGTGCTACAACAATGTATGTCGATGAATTAAGGCCTCAACTTTAGAAGCCAATAAATTATGTGAAATGTTGTTTTTTTTTTACTTTTTTTGTTTATACTTTTGTAAATTTAACTATTTGACTCTTTTGAGTGAACTAAACTATATGACAAGTTTCATGTAAGAATTAGAATATTGTAAAGCATATTCCTTAAAAAATAATAATCTTTGGCGGCCCATAATTGGCGGCGATATATATAAAAAACGTACAGTTTTTTGTAGTCGTTAACAAGTTTGCGTACACACGTAAAAAATCATTATGTGAACCATATGATTATTAATACATTATGAATCTTGCTTGTTTGGTAAACAGGCGGAAGAGAATTTCTTGCAATTATGTTCATACTGAATTTAAAATTCATAGAAATCTATTTCCTACATTGACCTGCAGTGTGATTGTGTAATTCTGGTAAGAATTGCGGTTGGTTATACTTTAACGCTTGATGTTTGACTTCATTGTATTGTGTTAATGTATTAGTACTGATTATAATCTATAATCCATTGTCCTATTTATATCAATATCTTTCTTTAGGTAAGAAAGTGCAATCATAACGAGAAAACAGCAGTTGCGGAGTGATTCCCACTGAAAAAATTCCAACCAGAGGTTTAAAATCACATTACTGCTTTCAGAATTTTTTTTATGAAATAAGTGGCTTCTTATTTTAGTATCGATGTTGAATTGGTGTTTTTAATAATTACTGCATTTTGTTAATTGTCAAAAACACCGATTAAACATCGATACTGTTTTTACTAATTATACGAGGGGTTATCTAAAAGTAATGATAATTAATATTAAGTAACATGGTGATTATAGTTAAAAAATTATTTATTTTTCGACATAGTCTCCTAACAAGTCAATGCATTTAGTCCATCTTTTTTTTGAAACCCTTTTATGTATGATGTATACTCTTTTTTCCTTCTTCCACAATCTTCTTATTCACCGAGCCCGAAAAAGTGGCTCCCTTTCCTAAATATTCCACCATAATCATTCCTTCAGCATCCCAAAAAAACGAACGCCATAACCTTTCCTGCCGAATTTGATACGTTGAATTTAATCGGCGTCGGTGAGGAGAATTGTTTCCAAACCATTGATTGTTGTTTGGTTTCAGGATCAAAATGATGGATCCAGGCTTCATTCATTGTCACGAAACGTGAAAAATTTTTCAAGATTCCTAAACATTGCGAGATGCACCGTCGAAATGTCGATTCTTTTTTCTTTTGATCGTCAGTTAAAATTTTCGGTAACCAACGCGCGGACACCTTTTTCATATGCAACTCTTTCCCAAAGATTCTTTGAACACTGCCATATGAGATTCCTGTGACCTTAGCTATATGCCTGATGTTCACTCTTTATCTGCCAATACGACATCTTCGACTTTTTCACGTTATCTCCAGTGAGGAATGCGGATGGGCGTCCTTCCCAATGTTCCTCTTCCTTGGATGTTTTGCTTGCAAACTTAGTTGCCCTGTTACAACGTAATATTGTTGCTTTTACCTACTTTTATTGTTAGTGACTTTTGACGAAGCCTTAGGGAATGTAAGCATTTTGTAAGTGCAAGCGAGACGGTAAATTATAATTGCTTGTGCGCAAATTTTAAGTTTTTGGTTTCTTCATATTAGCTACGTAAGAAGTTCACGTCATGACTACTTGTAAGGAAAACAGCACAATAACTTGAGCGACATTAATTCTTGTATGACAATTATTTATGTATATTGCCCAAAGTGCAAAGAATAAATAAATTTATATTTTCTTACTTACCACACCACCATTTTTCTTATACCTAACATATACACATACTCGAATGGGAAATTAAAATAACATTAAGTAAATATACATGTGATTAGTAATGCAAACTGGGAATCACGGGATTTTATTTTTAATAAAAATATCCTTAGAAGCCACTTCCATAAGTTGTAAGCTAAAAAAATAACCAACATCTGATTATCCGATCTGTAATACAGCATGCTAAACCCTAGAACCTTACATGCTGTACTCAACACATTTAGCTTTCGTTTATTTTAGTTTAGTGTCGTCCACTACTAACAGTCACAGTGTGTGGAGGTGTCATCGAATAACGTGGGGTACCCTAGTGTACGAATACCATGGACCTAGAATAAAGGGCGGACAGTCTCGCTAAGAAACAATTGACACACCGCAATGGGGCGGCCGTTTAACTATGTGTGAGTAAAATACGCGAGCGCGGTTTGGAGTGTAATGGCGGACGGTAGACTTACTATAGTGTGCACGTGTACATATGCCAGCTTGTTTGTATTAGCGAACTGACTTACAATAGGTGCATCAGTAATTGTTTTAAGAGACGGCGTCCGCCCTTTTTTCTAGGTCCATGATGAATACTTAAGCATTATTATTTTACTTGAAGTACCATAAGTATTATTATTTTCTTATGCATTACAGTTTTCTAAACTTTTTTTATAGAATTATGGTATGTGACAAGAAGAATTAGTGACAAGCGGGTACACAGCCGAAGTGGTAAGTGGATGCTATGGTCCATAGACATCTACATCTATCCCCAATTAAAAATCAAAATGCAGATGCATTGTCATCACTGAGAACTAAGATGGAATCTATCTATCTATCTATCCAGTAAAAAGGTCTCAGGTTCACTACACTCATCATTTAAAAGACAGCAGCATTGAGTTGCTATTTTACGCTGGTACTCTGTGAGAGCATGGTCCTTTCCCCGGTCGAGCCGACCCATTCATGCTAGAACCATGACAGCTGCACCATAGCTTTACTACATAAAATTTATTTAATGCATTAGTATATTTTGTATTTTCATTAAGGTATATGAAAATAAGAGTGTTTTCTGTAAAAGGAATGAGTAAGACATTCTGCATGTGATAAGTGATAATTTCAAAAGCAAATAATAAGCCGAAAAAAGTTATGACGCAAATTTTTGAAAAGCAAATGGATTAGGGTAGGAATGTGAAGCGGGATGAAAAATAGCTTTCCTTAAAAAAAACTATCGCTAATCAATGTTCCATTCCTATACATCATACATAAAGTTTACTATGGCTTTTTCCCAAGAACTAAGAACAGAAAAAACAAGATGACATACCATGGGCGCAAAATAACAATTTGTATGGAGCAACAGATGAAATTCTGTAAAAATGCTCAAAATCATATTACATTTAGATTTTGAGACTGTTTTGTAATCTTAAGTTTCTACTATTTTATAATAAAGTAATAGTTTCACTAATTAGTGATATAGTTCTGATTGAGTCAGGTAAGGGACATTGATATCTTTGACAATAATGTAAATAAGCTTCGTACTCAACTGTTCCACTACTTCAAGTCAACTCCACATTAATTATTTATCGTCATAATAAAACTTTCATTAAATTGTCGTAAAATTTGTTAAATTAATAAATTGTTTTTTTTTGTTGAGTAAAATATATACATAAATATGTTTACGGATAATGCATGTTGCAACTGTATGTACGCGTTTTTGGTTTGTATTCCAGGTCAAAACTTTGTATATAATAGGTATTTATGTTATGGAAAATTGAATGTAAGCTGTTGTGTATATCCAATAAAATAAATAAATTAGTTTTTATTTAAAAAAAGTATATGTATTTAGTATAGGGTACTCCAGTTGCCTGAGTGAGAATAACAAGTACACCAGATAGTGTAAGGTTCTAGGGTTAATGAAAAAAAAAAAACTAATAAAATTAATGAGAAAAGAGCCCGGGCCCAAGATTGGGATGTTTATAATAGGCCATCCATATTTTCATTAATGAATAGATTAAAAAATAGAAGTACTTAAAATATAACATTTTAATTTACATACCTCTTCAAATTTTTTGCAAATAAGTGTAAAGGCTTTAAAGATAGCACTTGTGTTGCCAGTGACCGTAACAATCCGCTCCGGGCATGATCCATCAGAAATATTTATTTTTGCTCCAGACTGAAATCACAAATAACATTATCAGAAAATGTTGCTACTAATATATAACAAAGATATTTTCAATGTAAGCATTTTAATATGGTATTAAAACCAAAATTATTTTTTATTTAATAAGAAAATATAATAAATAATTCAGAAAAATATATACCTCTTCTCTAAATCTCTTTACAATCTCTCCCTTTTTTCCAATGATACTGCCAACTTCCTATCCAAGAAAAACACAATGGTATTAAAAATGACAGAAGTATTGTAGGCTTTAATTGGGAATCGTAGTTCAAAATTACATCTTCACTGAGATAGCACTATTGGCAAGTATTGTGCAATAGGTGGAGGTATAATTAATGCAGTAGCACTTCGATTTATAGTACAAAAGATTTCCTGTCTGGTAGCCAATAATAGCCACAGCATCGAGCGATTCTTTGCAGCAATAATAGATGCAGCAGGGATGCATTTAGACAATTTTAGAGTGGCTGCATTGAAACAGTTTGTTCCCAGCAACTCAGCACATTGACTCTTATAGTATGTGAGTAATCTAGTGTAGGCATCAAGGTATTTCATATAAAATCAACATTAATAATAGTGTAGAGTGAAATATTTGACACAAACATTTTTAATTATAAAATTAAAAGTACAAAAACAATCATGCATTTAGGAATTTTTTCATTTGATAACCATATAGTAAAATTTTCCATACACATAAGAAAATATTTTATTTGTAATTGAATATAGAATCCATATAAAAAGTAAACCAATGCAAAAAGATAAAAGGGAAATGTATCAGTACTCAAGAACTACAAATCAACAAATAACATACATTATTTCAATTAGAAAAAAATACAAATCAACATGTGTGATGAACAGGCCAAGTGCTGATAGTTGGCTTATTGCCAAATATTGTATTGGATTATAGCCAATTAAAAGTAGGTACTTTCCTGCATAGGTACATGTTAGCATCAATATGTCACATAACAGTGCAAACTACTGCATGTAGGTGTGCTTAATTAGTTCTCTATGATTTAGAAATAAAACACTTTAAAGTTATTGTTGACATATTAGTTTTAATTCACTTTGAATGTTGTTGGTTTTATGTTCAATTGATTTTTCATAAAACTGTTTTTAGTGTAGTCACTAAGCAAGCATGAGTAACATATAAACAAGATCTTGTGTTAAGCACCCCTACAAGTGTTTGCTACCTAACAAGATTGAAATACCATGTCACATTAGTGTTCAGTATTTTTATAATATTTATAACTCTTTTACATAGCATGATAAACCTTTTTTATCATATATAACTTTATTATTATATGTAAAATAAAATTTGGTAGATTTGTTAAATTTTAATTAATTTAGAATTATAATGTCAAAACAATGATAACATGTGTTGCATTTTTATAGTTGTTAAGAATGTATGTCAAAAAGATGGCATATAGAAATTTTCAAATGTAACAAATTTTATATTTATCTAATAAGATTCAGTGAATATTTTTTGGCTGTTTTAAAAATCAACATCAATATAAGAAATTGTCTAAACGTTCTCCCTCTCTTTCTTCTAAATGACAATAGAAAGGGACAGGTATAGAAAGGAAAGCCACTTTATTTACTTAAGTGATAAATCAACAATTATAAGTAAGGCGATTTGTGTTTATCCACTGCAAGTAACTGTAGCGTTGGCTGTTTTAGATTTTCATTAAAATTATTTATTGATAACTATATTATATTGATAACAATTTACATTTCAAAATTATAATTCATTTTTTTTGCTGCCTTAAATGGAAATACAAAAAAAGAGGATTATTATTTTAAGTACAGACAAAATAATTAAAAATATATTTTTCGTGTCATACATATACTAATGAATTAAATGATGACACAGACAATCTACATAGCAATTAGTAATTAATTAAGTAGTTGCCAAGTTATTGAAAATAAAAAAAGATGAAATCTACTAAAATGAATTAAGAACTACAATGTTAAAGTAAGAAGAAGGTAAAGTGCACACTTTCACATAGTAAACAAAATAGTTTATGTGTAAATGAATAAAAGTACCACTGTTCAATTTCAAAATGGAAGTGTCCATTTCTTACCTTCCCCTGCATAATCAGTCTGATAGTGAGGGTGACTTTGGAGTCTTCCTCGTGGAGAGGCGTGGGGGCTTTCTCCAGTTCCATGCTGGAGGAGGTGTCCGATGTGTCGCGCGGAATTTTGGCGGCGTACGGGGCTACGTGGGCAGGGAACACTCCACTCAATCTAATGGCTGGGACTCGGGGCTCTTGGCACTCACTGCAGGCAGGGTAAGCTGGAAACAGGCGCATATCTCAAAGGAAAATTCAAAGGTTTCGAGCGTTCTAAAGGTGGTGTAGGGTCATAGGTTGTCGTCACTTTAATAAGCAAAGCTAATTACCAATTATTTATTTACAGTGGCTATCGGTGGTAAGCGTAACGGAATGAGGGCGGCAAATGAGGATGTAGATACTATAATAAACTAACTGGTCCCAGGTCCGACCGGATTCCGCGGCTGTAACGCGAGTCTGCTGCCTCGGGCCGCGAACCGTTACTTGAACTCGACTACTAGTTCGCGACTCGCGACATAACCTCAGCGTCGCGCCTCATGGCTAGCCGACCGGGTTATCGATCTCAGAAATCCCAAACAAATTCCTTCGACGTACATTTACTCACTTTCTTACCTCGTATCGTATTCCCTTGTACAACAATAACATAACAAATCTTAACACTAATATTATCACCAAGATGTGTATAAAAATGACACTTATCACAATTTTCTTAATCACATAAAATTATAAAACTAACAAAATCCGACGTAGATGACGCGTCGGTATGAAGCTTGTGATTGTCAGACGAACAGACGATTGTGAGATCACAGCGCCTCTAGCGGCAAGAACCAAAATAATTTTGACAAGTGACAGACTTTTTAACCATAAACAATTATCATTTTGTTAGTAAAACAGTATTAAGGGTTATACACACTATACGTTTGAAAAATTACAAGGTTGGGCAGTACTCAGTCAAAAGCATACAAAATTATCGTTTAGTAATTTAGCGTCAGATAGAAGGAAGTATCCAAAGTGTGTTTTCATGTAAAATCGATTTTCAACAGTTTACGCATCACACGTTTGAGTGCAAACATAGGCGCTCACGGCCATGTTTCAGTAAAATAATAGAACAACAAATTAGGTTTAACGACTTTGTAATCAAAAATTATATAATTCAAACGTCCATTGTTAAAATATTTTATTGTAGCTTAATGTATTACTTTGTGTTTCCTATTCACAGTTTGAAATAAAATTAATTAAAAAAAGGATATAAAAATATATAATTATAACGAAAAAACTCAAAATGTTAATTCTGTGTTTTACTTCTTTTGGTAAATTGCTACAATTGATTTACCTTTTAATTAATTTATCGTCATCATCATCATCATCATCATTATCACTACAGCCAAGTTCACAGCTGAACACCGGCCTCCCCAAGATATTATTTAATTAAATTAATTAAAACAACTATCGGGCCCGCCTTGGTTTTGCCCGGTTGAACCAATATTTATATTATCACTCTCCGCCGGTTTCGCTAACGTGTGAGCTGGACGTGTTTTGAGAGTTTTCTCCATAATTATTGTTGATTTTGTTTTTCTACTTATATGCCATTGAAACATGAGTAACCGATTTTTAAATTTTCGTTTGTCTGTCTGTCTGTCCGAGCTAATCTTCGAAATTATACGTGTTAGAGCCACGCTATACGGGGTAGAGCCACGCTGCAGCTATAGTATGGTTGTAGCACGAATGGATCAGCTCGACTGGTAAAGGTCCACACTCTCACAGAATACCAGCGTCAAATAGCATCCGGAGACTCTTTTTTACTCTCTTTTTTTTTGAAACGAGGCATTCCATATTAGTCCTCAGGGATGACAACGCATCTGCATTTTGATTCTTAATCGAGGATAAATTCAGATGTCTATGGGCTACAGAATCGACTTACCATCAGGTGGACTGTGTGCTCGTTTGTCACCCTTATTCTATAAGGCGGAATCGATTGTAAAACAACTTCACGAACAAATAGAGAGTAATACCAGGAGTGATCTAGGCTAAATTTTATCCATAATAAATGTTCATTAATGTTTATCTTAAACTAGACCGGGTTGTGGGTTATAAATTAATATGCCTACTTGCGCATACAATTCTTTTCAAACATTTATCCACTCAAAGAAAATTTTCAACTATAATCGAGTAATATAACGTTATAACGATATACCGTTATCAACGAGTTTACGCTATTGGTACCGTGTATGTTGATGGTGCGGGCTCGATAAGCCGCTATTTCTAATCCCCTGCTTTATCCGTACGAACTGAACTGTGAGCTATCTTTAAAAAATAGACATATGATGTCGTAGACAAGTTTTTTTTAAAACTTTTCAAGAAAAACAATTCAGCCATACATAATTTTCGTGCAAATTTAACTATTAATGCAGCAATGAGTTATTCTAATGACCATCTATTCCAATCCGCGACTTTTTCTACCACCATGGCTGCGCACTACGGGACAAAACGGTGCATTCCATCTCAAAAATCGCTAACTTTATTGTTTCTTGACATTTAAATTGAAATTTTGTGCACGTATTCGTGAATACTTATGCTATTAGACAATTAAAATATCGCCACTTTAAAAACTATATTTACTTATTACAAAAATAACAAAACAAATTTTCATACAAAAATTGAATAAAAAAAATTGATTAAAATAGTTCTCACAGGAATGCTGCAACCAATACTGCTTTTACCACAACAGATAAGTGTGCAACATCGTTTTTATCACACTTGTGGTTAAAATGATCACCGTAAAATATTTGACAGATTCCATAACAGGGGAAGTTCATTTGTAAGAAAAATGTAAAGATTAATCTTGATTTCGGAAATATTAGTTATATTTTACATTAAACTCGACAAGGTAATTTTTCAAAGATTAGCAAAACTTTAAACTTAAGTTCAAATAATAATGGATGACCTTTTTTCACCGTCTAGAAAACATAGGGTGTAACATGTGAACGGAGAAGAAGCCTATGGCACTAATATTTTACAAAAAATAAAAACAAAAATTTTGAATGAAATAATTAAATTAATTAAAATCTAACGAAGTTCAAATAATATCCACCACGCTTTACGAACGGCAATAAAACAATGGTAGGGATATTTGACCTTGTCACTCCACAGGGTCACAGGCTAGGGTGGATATGATTTGAATTTCGATAGATTTTAATTATTGATTAAAACTACTTTTACGGATTTTATCGCGTTTAATCTTACTTTTAAGTATTTTTATTTTTATTTCCCGATGATTTGGGTGCTTTCCAGCACCCATGGTCACGGGGGACCGTAGACAGAGAAACCTATAGACAAGTTGACGCCTTCTTTCACATTCGCACACGAAAAAGATAGATTTATGCATACGTCTTGCATAGAAATGAGATAGAGCGGTGTGATTGTTTGTCCCTTTCTCCGTGCTGGTTTTTTTGTTTAGCAAACTACACTTTGCTAAACAACTTTGACAGTTCGTAGCGATCTAAGGAGTTTACAAGTTGGTTTAAATGAGAAAAAAGTGTTTTGTGAGCTGGTAACGCCAGTTAACAATCTACTTTATCAACATTACATTACATATCGCATTGAGTTCGTCCTAAGTTATATCTACTTTATCAACATGACTAGTGCATATTTTTTGTTTCCTTCCTTCCTTCCCTTTCCTACCGCACGCGCTGCCACCGAGGTGAAAAAGAGGATCTCGGCGCGCGTCATTATACTAAGTGATATTACGCCATCCGCAACGCACGGCCACCCGTCGCGTCTTATGTACATTAACCGCAAACCGCGCAGGACGAACATTGAGTTCTCCTGTTTATGTTTAATATTCACCGCATCAGACATTGTGTCTTTGTAACTCGTAAAAGTGTGAGACGCCCCCGTAAGGGCAAAGGTGGTGAGTGTGGGACTTCACGAGACTGTTCCGAGAGTGCGTGTGCGCCGAACCACGTGGCGAGCTTGCTGTATAGCAGACACTCCAGGAGGAAGGCAAGGCAGCCCTCATCAGGTCAGTGCGTGCTATCCCACCTATTTATTTTCCCCTTTGCCGTATGCACCAAAATTACAGTCCACTAAATCTTTATCGAAAATACCTTAAGTTACTGGCGTCTCCATTTTTAATGGTCACTTCTCGCTGGATTGACCTTGACTTTCCGCCCTTATTAGATCGTTATCGTAATAAGCGTTTATATAATTAATTATTTATATTTTAATCCGACTTCAGATTAACCCCGCCCTTATTAGAACACTAGAATAGGTCCTAATAGGTGACATTCATAGTAATTTTAAAACTATATTCATAGAATGAATAAGCATATAATTATCTATATAAATTATTTGTTGTATGTTCACATCACGTCATCAACTTTTAACTACATCTATAGATTATACTGTTAAATTACATTTATTATTTGCATATATATTTAAGCATTATATTCGTTATAAATAACTTCATAATTATTATAAAAGTTAACAATTAAAGTTCATCGTTCACAAAACTAATATTTAATAATTCAACCGCGTAGCGAGGTCGCTTACAGACTACCCGCTTATAATTATATTATTTTTGCCGCATAACTTAAGTTGTAATGCCGCCTAAAAAACAAATAGCATCGAATAATAGCGATTCCTCGGATAATGAGGGCACACCTGATGCTGAGTTGGTTTTATTGTTAGCTAAACGAGATGCTTTATTTGAAATAGTGCAAAAAATATATGATATGTCCTCGGACATCCACACAAACACTTCCACGATGGAGCGTTTTCTTGATGGAAGTTCTAATATTAATGCTTTACGTATTGAGTTTAAACAGGTCTTAGATAATTATAATTCACATTTATTAAAAATAAACCCTATTGCTAAACCTGATTATAACAGCCTCATTGCGTTTGAGTCTCTTTGCGGTAGAATAAATAGGCTTTATTTACAATATTCGCAATCTAATTCACAAAGTACTAGTACACCATCTAAAGCCAGATTCTCACTTCCGCCTATCGAACTTATGCCATTTTCGGGTGACATTCGCTCATGGCCTTTATTTTATGCTAGCTTTAAATCAACCGTCCATGACAACACATCGCTTACCGACGCTGAAAAGTTATACTATTTGCTAGGTAAACTAACGGGCAAAGCCCTATCTGTATGCTCAGGTATAACTCCTTGCGCTGAAAATTATAAAATTTTATTGCAAGCACTCGTCGACAAATATGAAGACCGGCGTGTGCTAGCATCTACATATATTAATCAGATGTTCGAATTTAAGCCATTGCAATCGGCCACCGCAAATAATTTTGATTTATTTACTGATAACTTTATAAGTGCAGTGCGCGCTTTACAAAACTTAAAGTTAGATAATCTCGCGGACTTGATTGTTCTTCATATCGCGCTTAAGAAGCTGGACCCGGATACCATTCGCTCTTTCGAATATAGTCATAACTCGATGGTACCTACCTTTGATGATTTAGTAAATTTTATTAAGACCCGCTCCAAAGTTTTGCAACGCACCGATTCTAGTACAAATTCTAATAGCGCACCAAACAATCGACGAGGTAACGGTAATAATCGTCGCTGTAATAATACTTCGTCGCCGAAGTATCAGGCGTACGTAAGCACGACGACTAGTTGCTCAAGGTGTCTGTGCGATAATATTGTGCATCAACACCTATTTAAGTGTGCAGACTTTAATAAAATGACGCCGCAGGAACGATTTAAATGCGTAAAGAGTAACAATGCATGTGTGAATTGTCTCAGTTTAAGTCATCGAGTGTCTAGTTGCTCTTCAAATTATAGTTGTCGAGTTTGTAAATTTAAACATCACACATTGTTGCACTTCCACCGCAGAAGCGATAATGCTTCCCCTGCGCTGGCGTGTTCTCCACCGCTTCAGCCAGTTACACTGAAGTCTACGCCCGCACACTCGCCACCCCTCACCGCAGGTGCGCGTTTAGACGTCGCGCTGTGTACTTCGTTCAAGAATGTTTCTCAACGTTCACCGCCTCCCGCGCGCGCAAGTCGTTCGCAGAGAACTGTTTTATTATCAACCGCTCAAGTATTTGCTTACGATGCTAAGGGAGAGAAACAAATTATTCGTATATTATTAGACTCCGCGGCTCAAAGCCATTTTATGACTAAAGAGTGCTGTCATCGTTTAGGCGTTCAACAACACGATACCGAATGTACTGTAGTAAAGGGATTCGGTGGAGTTGAAAAAATTGTAAAATCGAAATCGATTGATATTAAAATTTTCTCACGATTCGACTCGAATATTAACTTCAATATTTCAACGCTAGTTGTTGATCAAATCACCGACCTTTTGCCCACCGCTGTGGTAGACACATCTGTCTTATCACACTTCCATGGCATAAGACTCGCTGATGAATGTTATAGCATGCCTAATAAAATTGATGTTTTGATAGGCGCATCCCTTTTCCCGCACTTACTATGTCCAGACGTAATTTATTCGTCTAACGACTTGTCCGGGCCCTCGGCTTTGAATACGGTATTTGGTTACGTTATTATGGGCTCAGTGCCGACACTTCAGGTAAATCATTCTTTAACGTGCTGCTCAGTTCTAGAGTCTCCTATCGTTGACAAATTAGTGCAACGATTTTGGGAGCTTGAACAGCCACCCTCCGCACCGCCCATTCAGTGTCCTTCAGACATTGAATGTGAAGAGTTTTATAAATCTACGACATCCCGCGATCCTTTTACTGGTAGATATATTGTTGGCCTGCCATTTAAAGATGACGTTTACTCTCTCGGAGATTCTTATGAAACCTCTCGACGACGATTCATGTGCTTGGAGAGGAAACTTCAAGCCTCGCCTACATTAAGGTTAGCATATGATGACGTCATAAAGGAATACTTAGCTAAAAATTATATATCCCCCGCACCGCCGTATGACTCTCATGAACCCGCTCCAATGTATGTCATACCGCATCATGGAGTCTTACGCGAAGATAAGAAGTCAACGCGTCTGCGCATCGTCCTGGATGCTAGCAGTAAGACTAGCACTGGGCGATCATTAAATGATATTCTGCATTCAGGACCAAATTTGCAAGGCGACTTGTTCAATATAATTTTAACTTTCCGCTTACATCCAATCGCTATGACAGCCGACTGTCGCCAACAATTTCTGCAAATAGTTGTTCGCGATTCTGATCGTCGTTACCAATGCTTCCTATACCGCTTCCGTCCACAAGACCCACTTGTGTTATACCACTTCAATCGCGTGTGCTTCGGTTTAACTTCGAGTCCATACCATGCATTGCGCACGGTAAGACAGCTCATTGATGACGACGGCGCAAAGTATCCACTTGCGAGTCGTATCGCATTTACTTCGCTATATATGGACGACATCGCGTTCTCTATGCCCAGTGAATCCGAGGCCAGTGAGACCTCTCGGCAGCTGATAGACTTATTCAAGGGTGCCCAATGGGACCTGATAAAATGGCATAGCAACCGTCGATCTGTTTTAGATGACCTCCCTACTTCCCATAAAATTACAGGAGAAGTAGAGTTCGATAAATCAATGCCACATAAAATACTAGGCTTGCATTGGTCTACCGATAGTGACGCCTTTTATTTTAAGATATCTGTTCCCGCTGATGTGACGTGCACTAAGCGCGCCATCTTATCTACTGTCGCTCGCCTGTGGGACATAATGGGTTTCGTTGCTCCCACAGTCGCGTACGCCAAATTGTTAATAAAGCAGCTTTGGCAACTTAATTTAGATTGGGACGACATACCACCACCGCCAATTATTAAGATGTGGAGGCAATTCTGTGCTGAATTACCAGCTCTTAATGATTTACGTATCCCGCGACATGTTGGTGTATCCAAAAACTGTACTGCGTCACTCCTGGGGTTTTCCGACGCCAGCGAGCGCGCATACGGTGCCGTAGTCTACATACATGTAAAGAGCGTCAATGGTAACACCGTCCAGTTGATTTGTGCAAAGACTAAAGTCGCACCGACGAAACCACTATCTATTGCACGCCTTGAGCTTTGTGGAGCGGTTTTACTCTCAAAATTGCTTCGCAGAGTACTCGACAATTATTCTCTTGACCTTGCAATATCAGTCTATGCCTTTGTAGATTCAAAAGTAGCTCTGTACTGGATAAAGAGTTCGCCACACAAGTGGCAGACCTTTGTTGCAAACCGCGTTGTTCAGATTACCGACAATATTCGCGCTGATAACTTTTATCATGTCGCAGGTACTGAGAATCCCGCTGACATACTTTCACGTGGCGTTACGCCAAATAAATTAGTTTCAAACCCCCTGTGGCTCCATGGGCCTCAGTGGACTTCGTTAGATCCATCTCAATGGCCTCTTCGTACTTTAGACAATGAGGTTATTGCAAATATGCCTGAGAAGAAGATTTTGTCGCACACTGTGTGCACATCCGTCTGTAATTCTGCGATTTATGAGCTCGCATTCCGCATCTCTTCTTGGAGTAAACTTCTACGTATAATTGCGTACGTGTGTAAGTTTGCTAAATTATTGCCTCTGATACTGACTGCTGATGATCTCAGTTTCTCTGAGGTTATAATCCTCCGCGCCCTGCAAAAACAGCATTTTGCAGTGGAATATTTAAATATTGAAGGTAACAAACCTTGCTCGCCCGCTTTCAATCGTTTAAGGCCTTTTATTGAGAATGGTTTAATCCGCATTGGTGGTCGTCTTTCGAACTCCGCATTAGATTACACGCAAAAACATCCAATTATACTCCCGCGCAGTGATCATGTAGTGAACATGATCATTGACTATTATCATATTAAAAATTTACACGCTGGGCCTGAATTGTTATTGTCATTGCTCCGTCAAAAATTTTGGATACTTTCCGCACGCCGCACTGTGAGAAGCAGAGTCTACAAATGTAATATATGTTTCCGGCTTAGACCCCGTACAACTTACCCTTTGATGGCTGATCTTCCCCATAGTCGTGTAAGACAAGCTATTAAGGCATTTACACACACGGGCTGCGATTATGCCGGTCCTATCGCATACACTCCTGTACGTCGTCGTGGTGTACGCAGCGAGAAGGCGTACTTATGTGTTTTCACATGCCTCACGACTCGAGCTGTACATATAGAAATCGCTACAGATCTTAGTAGTTCTAGTTTCCTCGCTGCGCTTAAACGTTTCCTCTCTAGACGAGGGCCGATTCAGTTTTTATATTCGGATAATGGAACGAATTTTAAAGGTGCCGCTTCGTATCTTCGCGATCTCTATAAATTTCTAAACGTTGAATACCGCCCAAAGCTTGAGCAAGAGTGTGCTGAGAATCGTATAACATGGAAGTTCATCTGTCCCAACTCTCCTCATTTTGGAGGCGCCTGGGAGAGTATGATCAAAGTCGTAAAAACGCATCTGTTCCGAGTTATCGGACATCAGTTACTTTCATACGAAGAGCTTAATACTGTTCTTGCGCAAATTGAGTGCTTGCTAAACTCGCGGCCCTTCACAGTATTGAGTTCTGATCCTGCAGAGCCTTCAGCTCTTACTCCGAGTCATTTTTTGAATACCGCACCTTTATTGTCATTACCCGCACCCAAAGTCAAATCTGACTCTACCAGTCTGTTACACAGGCATTCTTTACTGGATAAATTAGTTCAGTCGTTTTGGGACCGGTGGAGGACGGAATACCTTCACGGATTACAAGTTCGTCAGAAGTGGAACACCCCGTCTACGGCTATCGTACCAGGCATGGTTGTAATTGTGATAAATGATAATGAACCGCCCCTTGCTTGGCCATTAGCGATTGTCGAGTCTGTTCATCCTTCGAAGGATGGCGTAGTTCGAGTAGTGACCGTGAGAACTACTAAGGGAACATATCTCCATCCTGTTGCTCATATTTGCCCTCTCCCAAGACAATAAATCACGATTATTTTGATTATAATTATTTATCTAAATTAGGAATTAAGTTTATGTTTATATATATTAAAAAAGTATTAAACCGCAATATTATATTTATGTATACATTTTCTCGCTTACCAAGTAAGGTTAGTAGATGAGACATGCGCATTGAGCGCATCCTCTCACTTTATATACGGCTTATTTATTTGTTTTCCTTTTACTTTTATATTACGGTTGTCTTTTAAAGGTGACCCTTTAAGGGCGGGAGGAAATGGTAACGCCAGTTAACAATCTACTTTGTCAACATTACATTACATATCGCATTGAGTTCGTCCTAAGTTATATCTACTTTATCAACATAACTAGTGCATATTTTTTGTTTCCTTCCTTCCTTCCCTTTCCTACCGCACGCGCTGCCGCCGAGGTGAAAAAGAGGATCTCGGCGCGCGTCATTATACTAAGTGATATTACGCCATCCGCAACGCACGGCCACCCGTCGCGTCTTATGTACATTAACCGCAAACCGCGCAGGACGAACATTGAGTTCTCCTGTTTATGTTTAATATTCACCGCATCAGACATTGTGTCTTTGTAACTCATAAAAGTGTGAGACGCCCCCGTAAGGGCAAAGGTGGAGAGTGTGGGACTTCACGAGACTGTTCCGAGAGTGCGTGTGCGCCGAACCACGTATTTTGCTTGCTGTATAGCAGACACTCCAGGAGGAAGGCAAGGCAGCCCTCATCAGGTCAGTGCGTGCTATCCCACCTATTTATTTTCCCCTTTGCCGTATGCACCAAAATTACAGTCCACTAAATCTTTATCGAAAATACCTTAAGTTACTGGCGTCTCCATGAGCTTAAGATTGGTTAATCTTGTTCAGTTCAGTTCTTAGAAGAATTAAAAAATTTATCTAAATATGTTTAAAAGTCATAAAGATTATTGTATAACCTAAAACTACGTTATCGTTCTTTCTCACTCGAGGCCATGCTAATCATTAGTCTATAGGTTTCTCTGTCTACGCGGGGCACTGAGATGACTGACGTCCTGATGTCATTGTTGAACCCGGAGTACCTTCAGCTTTTTTAATTATTGTTTAATTAAAAAAGCTGAATTATTGGTTAAAAAAATAAAAATAATTAAGTAATTAGTAAAAGTAGTTTTAGTCAATGTGTAGTGTTCGCGTAAATATAAGAAATCATTAGATTTTAATAAATAATTTATTTAATTTAAAATTTTTGTTTTTATTTTTTGTAAAATATCAACGCAACTACTCTACTAAGTACTTCGTTACTACTGGCTACTACTCCGTTACTATAGGCTCTACTCCGTTCACATTTTACACCCTACTTTTTTCCAGACAGTAAAAAAGGTCATCCAGTATAAATGATGATATACCGTTATTGCAGTTTTTGAAAATACGAGTAAATAATGTTTCGACTTTTATTTGAAATTATCCAAAATTGCATGTGATTTATGGGCAACAACGTTTTTGCCTACCGAGCGACCCTTACCAATGTCAGTTAAACCAGGCATTTTGAATTTAAAATATCAAAGGGATAGAATATTTGAGATTTTTTAAATTAAATTTTCTTCACCTATTGCCTATATTACTTATTCTGAACCTTCTCTGCAAATTTGGTCGGTTATTGCAAAACAACCCTGTGTACGGATATTCCTAAAAGTAGATATATTCAATAATTTTAACAATGTTTAAAAATTGAAGAATACAGCACCGAGGCATTTGTTTGTATAGGTAAAAAAATAGTTGGTACAGGTGTAGGTATGTACACTAGAAACCATAAAAACTATATTTCAATCATAACTTTCTAGTAATGATGACATGGTGCCACGTAGATACGTACGTACGTACAAAATAAGTTTACCTTAGTCTGAAACTTACTGATCATTCTTTGACCAAACATTGTGCAGGTTTTTTTATTTAATTTCTACGCGGATGAAGTCGCGAATAAAAGATAAGACTAAGTAAATATAAATTTACTAAGCTACTGCTGTGGTATTTTTCTGCCTTCGAAGACTAAAGCGGCTTATTCATTGTCCATCCTGCTGTATATCCCGCCAAGGTCATGCACGACGCACGAAGTAAAACGACAATAAGCAGGCTTGACGTACGTTATTATTGACGTTGTACGTCAAGCCTGGACAAGGACAATGAATAAGGCGCTTAAATCTACGTGGGCGAATAATAGTTACTAGATTTTAGAATTTGCCCTCTTCGTATCGTCTGATATTAGTGGTAATAGGGTCCCATAAATGACAAACATCTTAGCCTCGAATATGCCTAACTTTTGCCTTGAAAGTTTATATTGATTGTTATTGTGCACTCAAGAAACGAGAACAACGACACAGACTGACACATATCTAAAAATCTTAGTGTCTAGAAATTTTGCAGGAACTTGAACGCAATTTGCTGCTCCTTTCTGTCGCGAGGATAATGTTTTAAAGTTGCTTTTAATAATATAATATTATAAATATAAAATAAAATATAAATAATATTTTAATACGTAAGAGACAAGTGCTCCGATAGCGAATAAAAGTTTTAGATGACGTCATTTTGGATCTAATCTTATTGCGGGCGTTTAGTAAGTAGTAGAGTAGCAAATGAGTTAAGAAACCGAAACCGTAATAGTATTAGTAGATACTTCTTATTCTATACAGCTACAGCGTTCCTATTGCTAAAAATCTTATCCACTAAAACATTGACGACTGATTAAGCGGTGAGTAAACATGTCACCATTACCAAATGAGTGATACTTATGTTGTAAGAGCCCCGAAGTAACATTTAATTAATAAGTTGTCGTGAAGCGACAATAAAAAAACTAAGAACCTAACTTAACTAGAACGAAAACAACCAAAATAAAATAAATTATTTAAAAATTTGAAGTTTTACAGTATCTTTTATAAAAAAAAGGTATGAAGGTGATGATGGGTTGTAATGAAGATGGTGATTTACAATATTATTAAAAAAAAAAATAACAAAAGATACTGCAACGAAGTATGCACAGGCTATGCCTATGATAGGTGCACAGCTCCTGCTCTAGGAACACGTAGAATCTGGAGAAAACACACGCAGCGTCTGGAGAAGGTACACGCAGCGCTTGGAGTAGACCCACACAGCGTCTTGAGCCGGTACGCAGCGTCGGGAGTAGGTCCACGAAACGTCTGGAGTAGGCACGCAGCGTTTAAAGTAGGTACACGCGGCGCTTGGAGTAGGCAAACACAACTTCCGGAGTAGACCCACACAGCGTCCGGAATAAACACGCAGCGTCTGAAGTAGGTCCACGCAACGTCAGGAGAAGGCACGCAGCGTTTGAAGTAAGTAAACACAGCGCACTAGTAGGCGGAGGCGTAGGCGTGGCTAGGCGACGACTTAAGGAGCGGGCAGAGGCTTGCAGGATCCCGAGGCAGTGCAGAAAAGGCCTTTAGGAGATGCTTTAAGTATCAAAGCTCAAGTCAGACTCCCCATTCGCCGATTGAGTTCGGCTTATTTTTGCTTTTTGACGGATCTCACATAAGAACGTAATATTATTCTCATTAAATTTGAAATTATTTAAATTAAAAGCAAATTCTTGTAAATGGCCAAGAAGAAAGGAGTATTTTGAAGTAAAAACATCAGGCCGGTAACGATATTTGAATAAAAATTGCCATGACAACCTGATAAACAACGATGTCAAAACATGTCAAATTTTGGTTTTAGGCTCGTAATACAGAAACGGCAAGATTTAAGTGAAAAATGAGATATTATTTATATAGGAAAAAAAAGTAGCGCAACAGCGCGCACGAAACCCGAAATTGCAGAGTTACGGAGAACTAAATAAAAGACCGAAAAAGGTAGACTCCATTGACACCGATTTAAAAAGTGCTGATAGCATGAAAAATACGAAGTGAAAATGATTTGTTATTGTGTTCTTATGAATTAAAAATATTACAGGATCCTATGGAAATAAAGGTGATGCAAAATATCAAGTTTTGAGGCGAATGCAGAACATCAAAAACAGAATTTAAAATAGTGTAAAATGATATGTAAGTATGTATAAGCATAACACTACATTTTCCCCCCGACCCCGGAAAATTTTTGACTCAGCAAAAATTTTGACATGTACACCATAAAATAAACCATGAAAACACAGCTTTGCAGTAACAGACATCACCAGGCAAAATCAGATATACTATCTCTTACATTCATCATCTGCATTCAGGTAAGGGTGGAGTTCACATTCAATGACTACCACTCTAAAAGTGTGTTTTCGAAAGGACATTCAGGCTTATTTAAGGAGTTGTCATCCGCTCCTGCGTGGAAAAAAAACATTTTGAAAGGACATCCAGGCTTATTTAAGGAGTTGTCATCCGCTCCTGAGTGAAGATAAAGATAAAGAAATTAATCTTAAGCAAGCTTTAGTCGCTATGACTTAAGTAAAGATTAAGAACGGCCAGAGCGGTAGGGCTCAAAGCCAGAGATCAGCAACATCACTAACGAGATGTGTCTGAAATTGATATTTATACATATATACAAACTTATATATACAAACATATATATACATATATACAAATGTAGTGACATGCAAAACAGTATTAGCTGGTTCCTCACATCTAATCTTCACTTCGTATTCGAGTTCGGCCTTGTTAAGAAATTTGTACTTAATAACCCTTTTCATT